>CM070566.1:14580101-14953938 GCA_036346405.1 Phyllostachys edulis
TTAACATTTAAGGGTATACTCAAGAGTTATGTGACGCCATTATTATCCATAATATGAATTATAGATAAATGATTTAATGAGGATTGTTATATCCTCGTGAAGGTACAATTTATCCTCGAAGGATAATTTCTCAGATACCGCCTTTTGCTCAGATAGCTTCTTCCCAATCACAAGTACCAAAAGGAGTCTTCGAATAGCTCCAGGTTGCCTCTCGGGTCGAAACACCGTGAGACAACTCCGATTGAGACAAACCCTTTAGAATACGAGGATACCGGATGAATCCCATCTACGAGTATCTTCGATGTGTACCATACCCAACGATGATCTCGAGGCAGATCGCTTACCCCGAAATGCCAAAATATATACTTTGGTCGAAGGAGTCCTCTATAAACAAGGTACTCAAGGGGTACTCATGCAATGCATATCGCAGAGAGAAGGACTAAAACTCCTTCAAGACATTCACGAGGGCATTTGTAGAACTCATGCTTCCCACAAAATGCTGGTCAGAAAAGCCTTCCGACAAGGTTTTTTCTTGGCCAATGTTTTTCACGATGCCAAAGAGTCGTTAAGAAATATGTACAATGCCGCTTCATAGCGGTGTAAATACACCAACCAACCTCGTACATTACAAACAATTCCTTTATCTTGGCCTTTATGCAACACCGGGTCTCGATATCCTAGGACCGCTCCCAAAAGCCTGTGAGACTTCGAAGTTCCTTTTGTGGCTATTGATACGCTCACAAAGTGGATCGGTTTAACCAAAGGATCGATAACAACGAAGTAGCAAAACGATTCATGATGAGAAGCGTGTTCACTCGCTTTGGGGTCCCAAGTCAAATAATCACAGATAATGGTAAGCATTTTCGAGCGCCAAATTCCGTGAATTTCACCACAAGGGTACCAAGTCAGTTATATGCCTCCTGCCCATCCTCAAAGCAATGGGGCAATGAAAGAACGAATGACCAAATAATGCAGGAATCAAAACTCTAGTCTTTGACCAATTTTGTCAAGCGCTTGGGGGCTTGGGTACAAGAATTACCCTCAGTATTATAGGCAGTTCATACGACTGTTAGTCGGGCTATAGGTGAAACACTTTTTTTCCTAGTTTTCGGTGCTGAAGCCATGCTTCCACCAGAACTAAATATTAGGTCAGCAAGGGTCGAAACTTTAAACGAGTCAATCCAGGAACAACTTTGAGCGGATGACATTAACTCCCGTCAAGAGAAGAGAAATCAAGCCTTAACCGCTCAGCAAATAGCCTACCAACAAGCCTTTGCGCAAATACTATGATCATAAGGTCCAACCTCGCAGCTTTGCTATAGGTGACTTGGTATTGAGGAAAATTCAATCCCAAAGATAATCGAACAAGCTTTCCCTAAGGGAAGGTCCTTACACTCGTGGTCGTAAGTCATGCACTGTGTTCGGTATGACTCGCATGCAAGATGTACCATTCTCTTCCAATTCTTGGAACATCGACAGCTTACACAAATTTTATATGTAACCGACCAACCCTACAATAAAGCATCAGGTTATTTCTATCTTTATTGTCTTACTTTGAGTAGTGCTTTAACAATTTTTTGACCATTCCCCCGTCCTAGGTCTCCCTATGACCAGAGCCTAGTCATAGGTTTTTCTACGACAATACCCTAGTCGCATCGCCCTGTACCTAACAAAGACTCGTTTTCCTTTACACCGTCAAAAGGATGGTAACATCACCTAGTCGAAGCCTTTCCTTTCAAGACGTGGTTCTCTACCCACAAGAAGAAAATTTCTAGTGTCAACTCATTCTCTCCTTTTGCTCGCCAACACAAAGGACTTGGGTTCAACTCACGTGGTCAAAATATTTTCAAGCCAACTCTTAGTATTTTAGATTATTTCTTCATTTATTTTTGAAAAATAAACTAAGCAAAGTACACTTTTCCAATTTGCTCGACTACTTTTGGTAAACTCGTTTTGTTTCAACTGGTCGGAGGAAGACACAACACCTAGTCAAAGTCTTCTTTCTCTCGCACGTGGTCCCGCCCTACTAGAAGGAACTTAGCGCCGCCCTGCTTTCTAACTCTTGCTACCAGAGTTTAACCTACCGAGTGCACTAGAAAAAGTTGAACGAAGTTTTTAAATACTCTTGACATTTGTCTAACTCAAGTTGACCGTTTTGATTTGATTAACCGTCGGAGAAGGTAACATCACCTAGTCGAAGCCTTTCCTTCTTTCGCACGTGGTCCCGCCTAATAGAAGGAACTTCCTAGTGTCGACTCGCTCCTACACTTTCTACCAAAGGCGAGAAAATCGTGATCTAAAAACTACAAGTTAGATAAACTCTCTTTTTAAGAAAACCCATTTCACACTATTTACTTAGTTTATCTAAATAAACCAAACAAATAGCCTGGGCTAGGATAAAGTTATCAATATGACTTCCATTCTTAGTCTTAATATCTTTTTCCATTCATTATCTTATGAGTTACTAACTACTCGACAAGATGATTTGCAGGAAGAAGAAAGGATTATATATACTAACAACAAAAAACTTGTTTTTACAGGTTTTAAGTACAGACTACTTTGATGAGGGAGATCCTATTTGCATCTCCTCCATGACTTCCTCACCGACGATCATGATTTCCTCTATCAACCACTCGCTTCTTCTTTAGATCACAAGTCACTTTTGATTAGTTGCAGATTAAGATTGGGGTCATGAGCCTTAAGTTTCGTCAAAACAAAACTTATTGCGCTCTTGACTGCCTCTTTTATCGAATCAGCTTGGTTGGTCTACAGAGTGGTCACCAACTCTTGCAAAGTTTCGACTTGATCACCAATAGTACTCGAGTGAACAATCATCGTGTCTTTATGAGGAGTGATCCCCTCAGCATGAAGCCCATCGAGTACATTATTCAGAAGAGAAATGTTGTCTTGAAGGCTGACCTTCATCGACTTCATCTCCTCCTGATTACGAGTCGAAGCCTCACTGAGTTGTTTTATTTCTACTGCTTGCTCTGAAAAGAATAAGACCAGTCAGATGAAATAACCTCGAAAGGAAAACAAAACCGATCACAGGTAAAGACTTGCTTACCTGCTAGTCGAGAATCTAACTTCTTGACTTCATCATGGTGAGAAGCAAGGTTTTATATAGCGCCTCCACACCGATTAGATCTCCTAATCTTTTTCTTTGGCGATGCGGGTAACCTCGTGAAGAACCAAGGTCTTTTCCTTGACCTCGGTTACGAGCCTCCCCACTTCGACCTCTTTTTCTGAAGAGGAATAAGAGTTAGAAAAAGAAAAGAAGGTCGTAAGCGGTTTTAAGTTCAGCACTTACCGCTTATTAGTCCCTCGCAACTTTTCGACAGAGTTTGCCTCCTGAAGCTTCTTCTCGTAAGGTCTCGTTTCTCCTCACTTAGCTTTTGCGCTCGGCTTTCTCAAAGTCGGCCGATTAGCTAAGGTCCTCTCTGCCGCTCCCCCAACCTACGTAAGAAAAGAGTAGACATGAGCATAGAACAAGCGGTCATAAGTTTTTCTACAACCGATATCTAGTCGTAGAAGTTTTTCACGACAATCCTCTAGTTGTAAGTTTTCCTACGACCAGTACTTAGTCATAAGATCTCCTACGACAATCCCTCGTAAGCACCGCGGCGAAAGTGGTCGAAATATAACTACAATTAGCAAGTGACTTACCATCTCTCGCTTACTCAGAGAGTACCGCTTTCTCCCACGAATGGAAGTTGCCTGCTGTATTCAGAACAAAGGACAATTTGTTCCAAAGCTTTTTGCATAAAGAAAAACAGTAAGAAGCAAGAAAAGACACTTAGGTGAATACCAAATGACAGATACTTACATTCATAGTTGTTCGAGCAAACAGAGATAATACCGTCGTGGGGTTCTTTAGTTCGTCGATCTCTTGAATTCGGTCCCACCACACCTTTTCAAGACGCTCATCATCGAAAACATCCTCTCTGTTGGGAATGTCCTTAGGGTGAGGAACACGAGCACGAGATCTAAACACATGAGATCCCACGACGGTAGCAGGGTCGAAGAACCCGAGGAACTCGAAGAAATCAGAACCTTCTTCTTCTTCGCAGGTAGCGGCACTAGTAGCTTGACCTTGGGGCTGGGAGGAGCATCTACAATGATTTCCTTCTCGTGCGGTGATCGAATGCTTCACCCCATGGCGGATGTTTCCACCGCTACCTCTACCGTTTTTTCTTTCGCTCCACGACCACCTCAAGGGTCGTAATCGCTTCAAAGCAAAACTTACACCTTCCACCACTCGGACGTGGATGACCCTTCGACCACCGCCATCACATTTCTCCGATCGCCGGAGAAACAAAGAGGGAGTCTCGGCGGTGAATGCCCTTGTTGGTTAAAGGGGTCGGGCTAAGATCATAAAAAAGGAAACATGTCAGATGATAAAAAGCAAAAGGTAAATACTATTCTTACACTTTTGTCTTTCTACATACCTTCATGTGCCGACTTGATCTTGAATTTGGAAGAAACCTTCCATGAGGAAGATTTTTTAACTTCTTCTCAACCACGCCCGTCGAGACTCGAGTTGAGGAATGGGAATGCCCACGACCACGCCTAGTCATGGGTCTTGAACGAGCACCACCGCCTCCTTGAGCCTCCTCGTTTCTCCTGGACAAGACCTGCTCGACCACCTCCAGAGAGCAGACTTCCTTGACCATAGGCACTGGTGCAAGAGTTTCTTCACAAAAGACATAAAACTCTTCAGCTTCTCCTTTTCTTGTTGCTTGATTAAGCCACGGAGGCGTAAACTGTGAAAGTCTTATTGTCGTAGTAGAAGAGTACCTTGATCTTGGGGGCTCTGGGTTTGAGAGCATTGATGCTCGCTTCGATCGCCCTTGCCTCTTCTACGGCAGCTATGTCCGCAAAGAATTTTGCAAAGGGTGCGGTCGGCGAAAGCAGTGAGCTCGAACTTGCGCCTCCCTTTGCGGCCGACTTTCACGAGCCGACACTTCTTGGCCAGAGGAGCATCTGCTTGCTCCGCCACCGCACCGACGACCATCAGTTCGACTTCTTCGTCATCTTGACTGTCTTCCATGCCTACTTTCATAAATTAGAAAAAGAAATATAACTAAATAGTCGAAGTTTTTCTACGACGATCCTCCTCGTCAGTAAGTCCTTCTATGACCAAGACTCTAGTCGTAAGTTTTTCTACGACAATACCTCGGTCGTGAAGTTCTCCTACGCACCAAGACTCAAATATAAGTTTTTCTACGATCACAAGATCCTAAAAATGAAATCAATTCTTGATTACCTTTAGGCGCTCCATCTTGTCCTCTACGGATAGGACCACCAGGATTTGAGGAGCCACCACATTCGGTGGGATTTTCACAAATAAGCTTGACTTGAGCGCCAACTTCCTCTTGTGAGAGGTCTCAGAGGAGTAAGTAAACTTTCAATAGGCCAAGTTCAAAATTAATAGAAAGAAGGGTAAGATCGAAGTTTACTTACTCTCCTCAGAATCCCTAGCTCGGGTCTTGTGCCTCACCTCCACATGGGATGAGCCCTTCTTCAGAGGGCTAATGCTGCGGTGATAAAATTCTTCACCACGTACATCCAAGAAGAAGCCCTCTTCCTTCAAGTCTTTGATGGCTTGAATGTAGGGGCGATCCGCCGAGATCCTTGGGAGTCGAATCTTAGGAAGAATTTTTCTACCGACTTCCTCCGGCTGAGAGGTCAGTTTCATTGGTTGTTTCAAGAGAACCACCTCTTCTTCCATCCCAAACCACGATGACCGGACTTCCCATCGTGGAGCTTCAGATACAATTATCTAACTCCAAATTAGCCTCGGTCATTCCATAGAAATATCGAACAACTCCAAGTCACCAGAATCCCCAATAGGCATCGCACAAGTAAATGAACACACATAACATCGTGATGGAATTGGAAACGAGGTTCACCAACTCCACCTCAAGTGTTCAAGTACAAGTGTGAGGAAAGGGTGAGCAAGCAATCAAGGCCACACTCACAAAACGCCTAGAAGATGGGAATTTGCCCAATCTCCTCGACGGCCAATGTTACTTCCAAAGAAATCTCGATCCACTTCACTTAACCCGCCTCTTTCGGGATCTTCTCGTAGCTTACCAGAGCCTTAATCTTGGTTGCGCCCATCTTCGATTTGGCCCATCGAAGCTGCTCTGGCCATCTTTCTCAAGGGTCAGGGATTTGGATTTGGAAAGATTTCAGGAGGACACTCGATTTGGTCGACGGTGAGAGCACGAGCTTGATAAATAGTGGAACGATTTGGGGAAAGGTAAAAAACCTAAGTCTCACCCATTTATAAGTATTTATATCCAAGACACCAATTAAAGACGGATACCCAACGGTTGCCACCGCTTCAGGAATCGCTCCAACAAATAGGTCTATGATAGTCAATTGAGATTTTTTAATTTGTCTGCTTAATTTGTCTGCTCGAGAAAACCAAGTTTGTCTTTACACCTCAACGAAATTACCTTCTTGACCAAGTCTTTTTCTGGTCAAATGCAACATCAATCGGAAAGGTTTTTGATTTCGACTACAGTACTGCGACCACTTGGTGATCATAAGATCTCCTACGACCACCTAGTAAGTCGTAAGATTTTATACAAACTTCTTGACCAAGTCAATTTCTAGTCAAATGAAATACCGGTCGAAGAGTTTTTCCTTCGACCACTATTCTATGATCACCTACTGGTCGTAAGATCATCTATGACTCCTTTTTCAAGTAAGTTATTTTCACTTGAAGTCAGGGGTTAGATGACGAGGATCTAGTAATCCTCATTTAATTATTTATCTATAATTTTATTATAGATAATATTACCATCATCCTGTTCTTGAGTATACCCCTTACATTTATAAGGGAGAAGCTCGAGGTTGTAAGTTTTTCTACCACCACCCTATAGTCGTAAGTCCTTCATTTGACTATCCCTCGATCGTGAGTCATCCTACGATGATCATCACAAAGAAGCTTTACTACAACCACCACCTGGTCGTAAGTTCTTCTACGACCAGTCTCTAGTCAATAGGGCTCACAGACATGTGGGCCTAGTCGATCAGGGAATCTTCTGTACCATATCTAAGGATATGAGTAGTCAATTACGCTGTTATTCTCTGGAATAATGACACGATTTAACTCTTTGTCATGGTGATAACTGCCTAGCGATGTGGGAATGTTACTACTCCCACAATAATCTCCAGTAACGGCTCCATCATCTGAAGCATTAAGGCGCCCTTTGGACTGGAGAAACGGCACCGCCGAGGATCAGATAAAAGGCGTAATCATCGTGGAGGAGAAGGAGAGAGGAATCAGAGCACAATATGCCTCACTCGAGTCTTTTCTTGATCTTATAATCTAGCATACTCAATACATCTACACAGAGTAGGGTTGTTATTCTCTCCCGAGAAGGCCCAACCTATATAATAATCCTCGTGTCGCCTCTCTCAAGTGATTTGAGTCTTTGAGACCCTCAATCAAACAATATTTACGTAAGTCTTGGTTCTAAAACACCGACACCCATCAAGTCTGAACTACTTGGTTCCAAGACTTTTATTTTAGCAATTATGGTTTAGCCTCATATGCTTTCATTATGTGATCCGATATGAACGCCTCAAGTGCTCTCGGCCATGTATATTGGTTTCAACTGTTCTTAGAAGAGAAACTTTAGCAATTGTAGAGGCAAAGAGATTGTCAACAACTTTTCTCCCAAATCCCCAAATTGAGGGTATCTTTGTGTTAACCGATCTTTATCATTTCCCAAACAAAAGATTATTAGTCGCTCCACATTCCAAGCATTGTAATATGTGCACATGAAGTTGATGAAACTTCTATCTTCATGAGGTATTTCACATTCAAGGTGAGTTCTCTTCAAGAGAGTTAAAGGAGTGATTGATAATTATTTCGACGGGCGTCATTAGATCTTAAACCCGCAGGAGTCCCCACAGATTTTAGATCAAGAACTAGTAAGTCAATTTCGTAGAGGTGGATATACTATTCAACCCGAGGTATTCCATTCTTAGCGACGTATTTACTGCAAGTAAACACCATGGTAACTCCTCTATAATTGGAAATTATCTAGTAGGCTCACCGCTTCGGTGCATGTGGAGTATAAACCAAACCTTAAGTTTAGCTTGACTAGTGCGTGTATTCGCATTAAAAAATCTTTTCCTTCCGTAAAAATACAAGGGCATTCGAACTTTTGGGCATTTCTTCCCCTAATGCTCTGAGATTCAATCTTTATTAAATAGCATACCACAAAATTCCCCTATCATGGGCACATAATTGATTGAATTTCATATCCAACATGATCTCTAACAATTGGTGGTGACCCAAAGGTGTATACTACAGTGGTGATAACATGTAGAAATGTTTGATTCTCTAATACACATAAATTTCAACAAGGGTTTGATAATTATATGTAGTGAGCTAGACTTTTATCGCTGTAGTGCCAAGAAAATTGCATGATCCTAATATTCAGAGGATATTCTAACTTCTTGTTGGTTATTAATGCGGATTTAAGGTCCCATACGGGGTCGAGAGTTGACATACTTATTCTATGGACTAGCTTCTTTATTATTTGCCCAAGTTTTGATCCAATTACTTATACCATATTTTACATAATTTGGATCATTAAACTTCAAGTTTATAATTATTTAAACATATTTTATTATGGCCATAAGCAGTGTGTTCTAATAGCATAAAACTATAGGATGCTCTTCAAGAACATAAATAAAATGTTGGGACATAAATATTTCACCATAGTTAATCTATACTAAAATACTAGATTTTCTTTCTGGACTTCAAATCTTAGTTGAATCACCCATATAGTATAATTATTCGATAGGAATATTTATTGTTCAACGGGAACACCATATTTAATTAAGGGTGATAAATTGTATACATGATTTTAATTTATAATGCCAGAATTAACATGGCCAAATTTAGATAATTTAGGATCAACAAAATCCAATAAGCCATCTTTCTTTTGGGAGCTATATTTGCTTCAAGCAAGTGATATGGCATCTAGTGGTGATGCAATTGCAAAATGCACTTATCAATTTATGCATGTGTCATTGTCAATGAGTATGACACGCTTTGCATAACCAAACATGGGTATATGTGCATCGCTATTGCGGCCGATTTGTGGTGTATTTCCGCCATCGGCGGTTAACATATTGTCAAGACAAAAATCAATTGCCCCTTCGTGGGGCAACAATGATTAGTTGCCAACAACATAGGTATCAACAATGGCGTAAATGTCATTTTCCATATCAACTGGATAAGGATAATAATCATGCAGTTTACTTTAATTATCTCCCAAAATAAACTAGATTAATGTATTGCTTCAGTCTAGTTTGCTTCTGGCTTTGACCTTGGATATGCCACTGTGCCTACCATGACTCTTGTTTTGAATATTTTTCTATGCCTCTTAGGTTTCAATATCCCACACAAGCCCAATATCCTCCCCCTTGTCATGCCAACTATAAATATCCCAAGTGATATCGTGCATTAGGCATTTTCTTGAAATCAACTCGAGTAAAAAGATTTGCAATCATACTTCAAGAGGAGTACAATTTTGTTGGTGTGAAACCAATATATATTCTCAGAACATTCTACTTACAAAGTTCTTCAATTAAGAAGTAAGTGTGTTGGAGGATAATATTATATAGACTCCAAGTCTTAGGTCTTAAGTTATTCTGCACTTATTTGAGGAATATAGTGTTTTCTAGCCAAAGTGATCCATCAAAGATCAACATATGACTAGGCTTGTTCTGTGCCATCGAGAAAAATAGTTTCCTTTTGCCATCTCAGGCATCCGCACTACAAGCAAGTGAATTGAGGCTTATTAGATATCAAGAGCACATGTCCAATATTTTGTTAGCAAGGCATGACAAATTATTTTCAATTTTCAAGCATACAGCTTTGCAAATTTATTCCATACAAGATTAGTTTACAATGTAAGGTATGCTACTGGCAATATGTTCTATTAAGCATATTTGATCAACTATTCAGCAGGAGAAAATACTTTAATAGAATAACTTATACCATTATTTTATTTATGGCATCTGGGAAAAACAATCTAATGTATAAGGTTCCACTTAAATCAAAAGATAAGAGATGCTCAACAGAGCAAGACCAAGCTCAATAGGAGCTGAATCTATACTACTAATGCAACTCGTAAGAAAAACGACGCCTTTACAAAATTAAGGATAAGTAGGAGTAATAACCCCGTGCCTACAAGGGCTCGAACGCTACTAATCTAACAGATTATCAAAATTAAAATGGAAGACAAAATAAATCCTAATTTCAAAGTAACCTCCCCGCACAAGAAAGCTATACCGAGGTTCCAACAACAAAAACATCAAGATAATAATGAATTCAACAGCTTTTAATCCTCACAGAGTATAAACTGATCTCAAGCAACCATATCAAAGAATGAACTAAGTTCACACTCAAGATTCTTAACCAATCTTAAAGGAGAAGGGTTTTCAATCACAACCAACCCAAGATTATTACAGTTCATCAATATTGAATGATTAAATCAAACTAAAATGAAATCCTGAACTTATATAAAGTGCTGTGAAAGGGTAGTGTGTGTCTATTCCCTCCCCATGGAGCCAACCTCAAGGATCACCTAAAAAAACAATAACACAAGAGTGAGTCCGAGACTCAGCAAGTACAGAAAGTAATAAAAATACAAACAACAATCCATAGATAAGCCAACATCATCGGAGAATATGAATGAATTGCAGAACAAGTATTTGAATAAATGCAATTAATGAATTGGATGGAAGGAAGGGACTACACACATGCATATACCGGTATTGCTGGTGACACACCCGTCGGTGTTCACCTAAGCCCGCACTTAACAAAGGGGACCCAAGCCCTGTGACGAAGAACGCTTTCAGACGGTGTCCCGAATCGCCCACATTGGAATGGTGGGTCTTACGTGCCCATACTGGAATTGATGGGTCTTATACAATGATCCACTCCCGTGGATGAAATATGAAATGTGGATGCTGAGTATGACATATGAATATTGAACAATAAGAAACATGCTCACTAATATGGAGGTAACCACATGGATTGAATACGAACATTTAAGAATCAACAAGGTACTTAAAGGTACAGTACCAACAGTAAGCATACCACATGTCATAATCCTAGGAACACTAAGGTACTTGCCTTTAGCGCTGCGACGCGTTAGTAGGCAATTGCGGTGCTCCCAAACCTGAAGCTTCACCTCCTAATCAAACAAATAACTGAAATAAGGATACGATTTAACACGACAATACTAGATAAAGTTCTACAACGCCTCGGCGATTCAAAATTTAACTAGAAACTCTAAACTGAAAATCAACACATTCTGCCCTAAACCACCCCTGGGCAGCAGCACGGTAAATGGCATAACTCGTGATCTGGAACTCCAAATGAGGTGAACCCAGTTTCTGTGGACTCTTAACTGACAAATCTACAATACTCTAGTTGACAAGATAATTTAATTCGGCCAATTTAGAACACTAACAGACATATGAATGTTCAGCACAGAAAAACTGTCTACAGAATAAACAGCAGCACTAAAACGACCATAACTTTTAATCTATAACTCCGAATTGATCAATCTTTATCAATCCGGAAAGGTTATCAAATTACCTACAATAACCTAGTTGGGAGAAATCCCAGATTCTGCCAATTACAATTTCATAATTTACGAATTATCACAACAGTTTAATCTCGTCAGAATCTAGACAGCAGAAACTAAAACGGTGATATCTTTTGACTCGAATGTCGGAATTAGGTGCTCTTGGTGGCCACGGAAAGCTAAGAGTAACACCTAACTTTAACTAAGAGATGGGAATCTCGAATTCTGTCACTAAGGACTCGAAATCAACCACGCAACTAACTGGACAGAACGGGACTACAGCAGAAACCATTCGATCCAAACAAATCTGATCCAAATCGCAAATACTAACAAATCAACAACTAAGAATGACAACCGTTACCCTTAAAGATCCCAGGAAGTTGATGAACGACAACCCACGAAGAGGATCTTCTTCTTCTCCTCCTTTCTCTACCCTCCTTCTTCCTCCACGGTCGGCCACCAAAGCAGGAAACGACGACGCTGAAAGATGGCAATGTGGGGAGGCAGAGCACTGTAGCGGCGTGCACTGTAGCAGGCGGCGGAGGTACTGTAGCACGCCGTGCTACAGTAACTAGGGTTTGGAGGAAAAAGGCACCTCCCCCCTTGGGCCTCCTAGGCCAAGGCCTGAGGCCCAGGTTCCCGAAAAAAGGCAAAAAACTCCCTTTTTAATCTATTAATCTCTGTTGGATACTTCCTTTGCTAGAATAATTTCGAGGTATTACAAGGAGATTGCTATAGGTCTCCATAGAGCATAATATGGGCTTATCATTACTGTCATCCAAGACAAACGAATATCCACTTAGTGATGTCAAACACATTCTACATAATTCATGCAATTTTCTATGTTTACAACTGGTAAAGCATTTTAAATGCATGAAATGAGTGCAAAATAGTAAAGATTAATTTTATCTATTCAGTAGACAATTTTATACAATTCCCAGAATTTTCCTGATATTTTTGGGATTTTTTCTGATAATTTTTATGGTCTAGGATCAATTTTTAGAATTACTAAACACCAGTGTTGTAAAAATCGGTCGTGACGGCAGATTAGTCGGCCGTTTAATCGGAGTCGGCGGGAAAACCGCCACGTATACATGAATCGAGCACGCTTAATGCTTATGAACGCCAAATCGGCCGATTATCCGATTAGTCGATCTGCTTCAGATAATCGCCTCGATAATCCGATTAACGGTCGACTAATCGGTCATCACGATCGATTTTACAACACTCACATTCCTAATGCACAAGACGGCTTGAAGTTGAAAATGGTGAGTCGCAAGGTGAAGAAAGAATGAGAGCTTGGGGTTATACTTCAAATGTCAACTTCAAGAGCAAAGAGATCTCTTGGAAGTGAAGAGAAGAAATCAAGAAAACGCATAAAAAAGTTGTCGATAGAGCATCGTGCGTTCGTGGTTCCAAATCTACACTACTAGCAATTGATGAAAGTGAGAGTGACAAGGAGTTGGTTGCCTCAAGAGGATTTCCTTGCTTCGATGAGCCCGAGACCGAAATGTCGGTGGTGATGTTGTGCTTGACAATGATTCGCACTAAGTGATTCTCTCGTAGTTGTGGGTCATTTTGTGTGCTTAAATTTAAAACTTAGTTCTTTTGGTTGTTGTCTCGTTAGTGTGTTAAGTTAGTCTAGTCTATGTGACAATGCATGTTTTTAATCTATTAGCTAAACTCGTTGTAAGTCGTACTTTGGTGCGTAACTATAATAGTCCGCCAATCAATCTTGTTATCTTTTCGCTTAGTAATGAAGTTATCATGTACAATTAAAGGGTGGTACAAGTTTTTTGATAGTATTGACAATATAATGTGTTCAAATATTTCCAAACTAGTATTATCATCAAATGTGTGAGAACGCCAAATTATCTCAGATAATTCCGATTAATCATCCAGATTCGATTATTCGCTGCGGTACCTATCCGCTCGATAACCAGATTCGCTTTTTTACAACACTGCTAAACACAAGAATTAATTTCCCAAAACACATAATACCACAAAATAAACCATAAAAATATGATGCTTCCAAGATGTACTAGGTCTAAGATTTTACAATTTATGGAAGCTCATATAACTAAAAATTCAGTTTCTAGGATGTAAACATGAAATTATCATAATTTACAAATTAATTATTGGGATTATTAAAAAATATTCAGGGTTTTAACCAAAAAAAATCTTAAGCCACACATTTATAGAGCAAATTATCATAACTTTAGGGGTAGACCGCAAAAAAAACTTTATATTCGAATGACACCGTAGAAATCCAAAAGTTCCGGGGGGTTGTGCAAAAAGACTTTATACCACAAATATTATCGTAATTTTCCTAAAATCCGAGGGCCGTTTCCGCAAATTTTCGAAATATCATTGGGCCACATTGAATTTTCTAGCCCACATTGGCCAAAACCTTCATTTGGTGCACTAGGGTTTCCCTAGTGTCACCCAATGGCGGCGGTGGCGCCCGGGAGGTGCGCGCATGATGGCAGCGACCGGGAGGCGCGCGTGGCGGTGGCTGGCTACTATCGACGTTTTGTGCAAGATTTCTCTATCATCGCTAAGCCGATATCTTAGCTCACACAAAAAGGCGTGCGATTTTAGTGAACTGATGAGTGTGAGCGCAATTTCAGCACTTTGAATGGGAGGTTGGTGACTTCTCCTATTCTCACCCTACCAGAGCGAGGAAAGCACTTCACAGTTTTTTCAGATGCGTCTCGAGTTGGTCTTGGCTGTGTGCTCATGCAAGATGGCAAGGTGATTGCTTATGCGTCGAGGCAGTTAAAGAAGCACGAGCAGAATTATCCCACCCATGATTTGGAATTGGCCGCAGTTGTTTTTGCTCTGAAGATTTGGAGGTATTATCTGTACGGAGTCTTGTGATATTTTCACCGATTACAAGAGTCTCAAGTATATTTCACTCAGAAGGATCTGAATTTGAGGCAAAGGGGATGGCTAGAATTGATCAAGGATTATGATCTTACTATTCAAGATCATCCGTGCAAGACCATTGTTGTTGCCGATGCTCTTAGTCGTAAGGTGACTCCCTCTACTTTAGATTGCCTCATTGCTGATTTTGATCACATGGGGATATCTTATTGCTATGCGGGCATGACGCACATTGAGACACAGTTGATCCTTGAGTCAGCTATTCCAGACCATGTGTGGGAAGCGTAGCGGAGTGACCGGTTATTGCAGCAAGTCAGAAAGTGTCTGGATGAGGGTAATAATGGAGATTTCAGCTTTGACGAGTCCGATGCTTTGCGGTTTAAAGATGGTTTAAAGGCCACCTTTGTGTGCCTTAAAAGGAGGAGGTAAAGATGACATTTTGAGGGAGGCTCACCGCACTCTGTACACCGTTCATCCCTGCAAGACCAAGATGTACCGTGATTTGAAGCAAAATTTTTGGTGGAAGAGGATGAAAGTGGACATCGCTAACTATGTAGGTTCTTGCGGGGTCTGTCAACAAGTGAAAGCTGAACATAAACGTCCTGCAGGGTTGTTGCAGCCTTTGGAGGTTCCTAGTGGCCTTGGGATGATATCTCCATAGAATTTGCCATTGCGTTACCTCGTTCTCCGCGAGGAAAGAATGCGATTTGGGTAGTGGTGGACCATTTTAGCAAGTCTGGGCACTTCATTCTGATCCGTACGACAAATAAAGCGAGTGATTTGGCTCCCATTTATGTGCGAGAAATTATGAGATTGCATAGTGTGTAGAAAACCATCATTTCTGACAGGGACGTTAAGTTCGTCTCCAAGTTTTAGGAGTGCATGCAGGGTACGTTGGGCACTCAACTTTGACTCAGTACGGCGTTCCACCCACAGACAGATGGGCAGTCAAAGCGCACTTTCCAGACTTTGGAGGACATGTTGAGGTCCTGTGTCTTGTCTTGGAAAGGTAGTTCGAGGATCGCTTGTCTCGAGAGTTTGCATACAACAATAGTTACCATTCCAGTATTAAAGCTACACCATTTGAGGTTCTATATGGGCGGAAGTGCAGATCACCACTGTGTTGGGATATTGTGGGTGAGAAGGCAGTGTTGGGTCCAGATTGGATACAGAGGACTGTAGAGCCGGTGACCATGGTCAGGCAGAATCTGCTAGCAGCTTAGAGCAGGCAGAAAAGCTATGCTGATGTGAGGCGTGACCTGGAGTTTATGGTGGGTGATCAGGTACTCTTGAGAGTGTCCCCCACCAAGAGCATTGTCCGGTTTGGTACTAAAGGTAAGCTTAGCCCGAGGTACGTTGGACGTTCTCGATTATTGCAAGAATTGAGAAGTTGGCTTATCACTTGGGCCTCCCTGAGTCAATGCACGGAGTTCATAATGTTTTCCATGTATCGATGCTGAGGAAGTACCTGAGGGATCAAGAGCACGAGATTTCTTTGGAGCCTCTGACCATTGAACATGACATCAGTGTTGAGTCTCGTCCGGTGCGTATTCTGGAGAGGTCAGAGCAGGTGTTGAGGTACAAGACGTTGGTATACGTCAAGGTGCTTTGGACGCGTTAGTCCGAGAGGGAGGCAACTTGGGAGTTCGAGACTCGCATGCGCGAGCAATTTCTAGAGTTATTCACGTCGGGTACGTGCTAACTGTTGTTTAATTTAAGTTTTGGGTGTTCTTTCGAGTAAACCGGCGAGCCGGATTCGGGGTCGAATTCAGTTTAAGGGGGTAGAATGTAATATCTCGTGTAACATTATAGAAATTAATTGAATTAGAAAGGGAATTAAGTGAATTAAAGTGGAAATTCATTTTTTGAGGGAGAATAAGAAAACTTGGGCCTTCAGCCCACGGTATCTCGGGCCAAGTGGGTTGACTGGCCATATAGAAATAAAGGAGAGCAGCAGCCCTAACCCTAGCCGCTTACCCCTGTACACCCTAAGCTCCCTATGCTCGCCATCATCGCTAGTAATTGCTGTTGCATGCTTTGCATGGGAACATGCAAGATGCACAGTGCTGCTAATTGTTGTTGCATGCTTGATGTGCTGACGTGAGCAGCTTGGGCTGTTGTGGTGTTGTGAAGGAAAGCAAGGAGACCAGCAAGGAATAAGAGAGGGAAGGAAGGAGGAAAAAGGAGAAGGAAAGAAGGGGAGAAGAGAAGATTTCGCGGAGAATTTGTGATCTTCAATGTGATCTCCAAGGGTAACAATCTGAAACCCTGTAGATTGCCCTAGTTTAGTTGTTGTTCAAGTTGTGGGTTCTTTGGTCAATGAGAGGAGTACATGTTGTTCTACCCTAGTTCGTCGAGTTGCGATGTAGAGCCTTGCGGGGGGTGATTAGGGATATCTAGGCTCAGATTCAGAGGTCGGTCCAATTAGAGAAAAGTTAGATAATCTTGTTAGCTTTTCAGGAAGGTCTTCAGCATTAGAATTAGAGTAGCAGGTGAAAAGTTACGACCTCGGGAAGGTCGCTATCCAGAATTTGGACGTAGCTGACAGAGGTTGTGAAGATGGGTGAGTTTCTTATAGTAAATGGCAGAATTAAAATTTGGTGATAGCTTGAATAAGATAGGAATTTTTTTGTAGGTTCCATAACTAGCATCGTTCATACTTTTTCAAGTTATAGAATTAAAGATACGAAATTGTGAAACAGACTATCCTAACAGATTCTAGGACGGTCTTCGGGAAAGGAAATGTGGAAGAAAACATTAGAATCAGAGGTTTGTTATAACTAGGAAGTTGTAGGTTTTTTCATGCGGATTCCCGAAAGACTTAGTTTGCTGGATTTAGGGTTCAGATGTGAAAGTTAGTGTTTTTATTACTGAGACAGCGAGTACGTTGATCGGTAGAATCAAGTTATGTGGATCGTTTTTGCATAATCATGCTAGGGCTGATTATGTGATGCTTTGGTACTCTGTTTGGCATGTTTTGAATGTATATCAATTCGTTGTCCAGGGAGTGTTGCCTCAAGCGCCATGCCTCCTTTACATCATCCGGCTCCTAGAAACTAAAGAGGCAAGTGCTTGGTATAATGATGAACAACGGTGGTTGCCGTTGTCATGTTGGGTTATTTGCCATGAGATTTATTTATATTGTGTTAAGTTAAATATTTGCCATAGTAATATTGATGAAAAGAGATATATTATGATATTGATAAAATTGTGATATTGGTGCAACTACCATAGGGATGACATAGTGAGAATAGTAATGTTTAATGAATTGTTGCATCATTCACTTGCATAAGGGCCAGACGGTGAGTACTACTATGTTTATGGTTAATCCGACGTATTTCATGTTAAAATCCTACAGAGGTAGTGACTCCACCCTAAAAAAAAGTGGGGAGAAAAATGTGTCACCGACAAGTGAACACTTCGTTATACCGGTATCAACTAAAAGAGGTGCATCATAACATTTGTATACATGAGAATTATGTTGTTGAGAATGAGAACGATAAGATTTTTAATAATGCATTGATTGTTAACAAGCTTGTGTTTTTTACCATTGTATCTAGTGTTTGCTGAGTCGTGAACTCACCCTTGTTTATTTTGTTACTGTAGGTGGTCATTGACGGCATCTCGCACGAGAGTGGTTAGCACACATGAACAATCACAATTTCTTCACTTAAATGAATTAATTGGCAATGTGAATGCTTATTTTGGTGTGATGAATAATTCCTTTTAGACTTGATAATTGTTTACTAGGCTTATGTGATAGTTATAAGTTAATTGTTCATTTGTAGCTTGTTTATCCTCTATTTGGTTCTCTATTCGGTATTACTATTTATTGTGTTGATTATTAAGCAGTTCAGATGTCTTTATTATTTCATATGTTGTTCCATGGATGGGATTTTATTCGTTATGTGCTTGCTAGAATTTATTGTAATATGTGATTTAAATTGATAGTTGAGGTGATTTAGTGGCATTCCGGGTCAGTGATAGGCCGGGTGGTTGCAACATCAATACAGATCATATATCCCCCTGCTAAGATTTTATCTGAAAGGGCAACAGTAATCCCACCCAGCAATTCCAGATAACGCATAACTTCAAACATTCAAATACATTAAATATAAAAATATCTTAACTCTTTTAAGGAAAGGAAACATCTGTAGATTCTGTATTGCGAACTAGGTGCTGTCACCGAATCTCTTTGCTTGGACAAATAGCCATCTTCCTCTTGACCGCATAAACTGTATTTACCAACAAATTCTCGACAATCTTCAAACTTCCTCAGAATGTGTCACCAGGGAAAATGAAACTCGGTAATTTGTATATAGTTAGATATTGTATGATGTTGCCTAGGTAAGAGAAATAAATTCGTAAGCAACACAACAGTCAAGAGGATAAGAGAA
The DNA here is from genome assembly GCA_036346405.1 of Phyllostachys edulis. Taxonomy (NCBI): domain Eukaryota; kingdom Viridiplantae; phylum Streptophyta; class Magnoliopsida; order Poales; family Poaceae; genus Phyllostachys; species Phyllostachys edulis. The sequence goes on from CM070566.1 coordinate 14,599,015, forward strand.
GGTGAAATGATTATATAATAATCACCAATCTTCCATTGCCTGATAACAACTGCATATACTTGGTGCTATCTTGCCGTCCACCCTACTCTGCAATTTTGGTATTCCTATTCCTGCAGAAGCGTAAAAAGGGCAATAAGATCACAATTTGGCGTACAGAAAATAAAGACAACAGGAGAAACATACGCTTGAATGAATGAATATCCTTGCGGAGGTTCTCTAGTTCCTCTGGATCGAACATGGCATCCTTAGAATAAGTCATGCAGATAAAACAAATTAGTAAAACACTTGAAAGATACAAAAAGGAAAGTTGTGTAAAGTTGGAAATGTGTGACACACCAGCTGGCTCAAATCTTCTCCCAGATTTCTGTTTTGAAGAAAACAGTGGATAAAGTAAAGAACATATATACCACATTCATCCCCATTTTGCTGTGGCACCTGCAAAGTTGTTTAAGCACCATGATAAGAAATTCAAATCAGAAGCAATGATGTAGAAGCTAAAAACACACTTCAAGATGTTAAACACCAAACCTTGGGAAACTCAAGATGGATTTCGTTTCTGTACTGCCCGATCTCTTCCCGCTCTTCGTTTTTTAAAATATCAACAATGAATCTGGTATACCGGCAAACAAAAGCTAATAGAATTAAGAGATTCTAGGCAAAATACAAGGTTGTCATTTATGTGCCATCGAAAGTATAGAATTGAATAATTCAAATAATTTCCACTTAACATAGACTACGACCTCAGCAGGAGCGTGCTGAGGCGGCAGCTCGAGGCAGCCATGAGGGATGAGCATGATGTCCAATTGTCCATTGGATAACCTATAATCCATCCCATTAATATCCAAGTATCCAAAGCCTATATTGGGCCTAATTTTGGATATGTCCAAGTTCAATAAGATCCAACCCATTAAGGTCTAAAAAGAAAAAGGTCCAGTAAGTCCATGAACTCCTGAAGTTCATTCCCACTTCTAAGGCTGTAAGTAGATGACACCTGTTTAGTTGCCTCAACAATATATTGCAGCTAACCATATAGACCAAAAAGGAACAACATCATGTGTTTTAATATTTCGAATTGCCTGCAGGCATAACCATACTATAGCAAAATACGTAAACATATTATCAAGCAGAACCTTTCTATAATTATTTTGGGGGTTTAGAGAGGGAGGAATATCAGACCTTTTAATGGCAGATCGCAACCTCGTTGGATTTGTCGTTTTAAGTGAATCCAGCAGCAGTATGCGGGTTTGCCTCACCGGTTGCATAAGACAAGGAGGTTCCAGTGTCCCCTATAGTCAAGAAAGTGGAAATTTGATATAAATTTGACAATCATAAATGATTCTACAAGGTAATAATGAGAGTAACCTACCAACAAACAATAGGCACAAAAACATATTGTCTTGAAAATATTTTCTTAGCCTTTATCCATTTAAGGACATTTGATTTATTATGCCCGCTGTTGTACATGTTAAACCATAACGAATCGAAGTATGTATACGCACTCTTCTTGTCTTCATCTATGCGATTCCATAGATCCCTACGCACAAAGATATAACAGCAAATAAGAAAACCAGATAATTGAAAGGGAAAAAAAAGAGAGACAAAGGCAGGACATACTCCAAGTATAATTCAAAAATATCGGTATCCAACTTGTCTTTATTTGTTTTGTCCCTCCTGCTACTTGCAACGCGCTTTGAGCTTCTTTGAGTTCTTTCTGGGGGGACGGCATCATAAAAGGAGGGCAATACATCTTTGGAGCTCCTGGGCATCTTCACTACTGGCTTTCTACTTGTTCGAGAACGCTTGCTTTTGCACTCTACACACAGAAAAAATAGAAATAGAACTCCAGATACACACTCATAATCTATTAAACACAAATCTCATATAACAAATTTGTTAGTTAGTCGTGCTAAAAGTGTAGCCAGAAGTTCCTCTGACATCCATCATATGTTTTGCATATCGCAAGTAGATCCACCATCAATAAATCACATGCATTTAAAATGGTAATAATCTACTTAGCACAAGCATAGTGAGTATAGTTATGTGACACTCTCGTAACTAACAGGAAAATGAGCAATCGTAAACTAATGAATAATGATATGATCTGCTTTCCCAAGATGCAAACATTTATCATACCTACAACACATAATCCTAGTAGAAGAAATACAACAAACTAGCAAACTAATAATATGATCCTCTTAATCAAATTAAACAGGCAATCTTTTCAGTTACAACTTCCAATGTATGAGATAGGGTGTAACATCCTAGCCCACAATCCACTCAATGCCCAGCCCACCGTGGGGCGGACCCGTGCATACATAGCACCCCACTTACACTTTCGTCTTCGCTTCGTATAAAAGGGTTAACCCGGAAGTGCTACGTTTGGACCCAACAGACATTATATACTACTATAACTCACTTTAGACAAGTAATGTGGGACTAATCCCACCACACAACTCTACATGAGCCACACTACGAAAGCGCACTGGGTATTACATAAGGCAACCACCTAAAACTTGATCCTCCAATGCATTAGGATACAAATCTTATAAACTAACACAAAAACCGCATATCTAAACCCATAACCTGCAGATATAATCACATCTTTTAGCAAAACACATGTGTTAAGAAATTAGTAATTTAACCACCATGCTAGAATGTGGCAACAAATCTAAGCAACCATTAAACTAATTACCTTTTTGTAACAGGCGTCCAGAATTAAACCCTCGAAATTAGTAAAGAGCCAATAAATCTTAGAAGCTGCCGAAATAAAAGGAAGAGAATTATGAACAGCGACTAAATGTTCAAAATGGCGGCAAGTGAGAGCACACCACCGCTTAGTGCTTGTATGCTATGCGCCTTCTCTGTTGCCCTATATGCGGTTAAACTAGTATAAAACAGACACATTTATGTATACATGATCTATACTAACTATAGGTGATATACGCATTTAACCAACAATGCAAAGGCTCTACGCACTAAAATGTTACCTATGCAAGCACCAGATAGCAGAATCGAGCCATGCAACATGTAATCAGCGTTGTTTGGGGTGCAATGGAGCCACGGATCTATTCAAAAAGCTTATGCATACGCATATGCATCTTGAGTGGCCTTGATTTAGAGCTAGATACTAATCCTAAAGATGTAGCCCTCCATCAACAAAAGGATAGACAACAGCACAGGAACGGCTATCAAGAAATCTGAGGCACCAGTGAACCTAGAATCCCTGTCCATTTCCAAGAAGCTAACCAAGAAGCAAATCATCTAATCCAAAAAGGGCAAAGTCTCTAATCTCCAAATAACCATCAAAACCAGCACGAAATTGTACTAGAAAAAAAAACTGAGGCACCAGTGAACCTAGAAATAGAATCCCTGTCCAAAATAATCAGATCTCTCTGTCCATTTCCAAGAAGCAAATCATCTAATCCAAAAAGGGCGTAGTCTCTAATCTCCAACTAAGGGGGATTTCATAATTTGCCATTATGAGATAGATGGATTTTTTGGTTCATTTAGAACCCCTGTCCATTTCCAAGAAGCTAACCAAGAAGCAAATCATCATCAAAACAGGGAGCAGCCTCTATTCTCCAACAAACCATCAGAACCGGCACGAAATTGAACTAGTAAAAAAAAAATCTGAGGCACCAGTGAACCTAGAAACCCAGTCCATTTCCAAGAAACTAAAAAAAGGAGCAACACATCTAAACCCATTCAGAACAGGGAGCAGCCTCTATCTAACCAACCAAAGCGCACCACCTCTAACCATCAAAGAGCTACCACGGAACCAACAAACAGCCGAAGAAACCTAACGCCATTCCCCCACCACCGCAACAAGCAATCAGATCAAGAAACGCCCCAAGAAACACAAAGAACAGGACTAAAAACAGCACAGGAAAGAAAAAGGGGGGAGGCGCTCCGCTCGGCTCACCATCTTCGCTGTCGATGTCGATGGCCACCTCGCTGCTGCGGCGGCGGCTCATCGCGGCGGCGAATGTAGAGCGATTCCGGGGTTCCGCTGCGGATCCGGGGAATAAATAGCCGATCTGGGAGCTCAAATTTGGGAAGTTGGTGGAGGGAGCGGAAGGGGACGAGAGGAGGGAGGGTCCTGCTTTCTTCTTCTTTCTCCGCTTCCTTTTCTGGAGCAAAGAGAACGTTTTGCTTTGCTCCTTTGGGGACGGACGAGTGCCGAGGTGCTGCCACGTGGACGGATGGGAGTATGTCTGGGTTCAGATGGGACGCGATGCGAGCCGTCGGATCTGGGTCCGGAACGACTTGACAAGTCTGCGCGGCTCAGGCCTTCACGTGCTTAGCAGGCTACGGCGTACGAGCTTGTTGGGCCGGCTGAGTGAAAAATTGGGTGGGCCACGCTAGGAAGGATTTAGGTTCTTGTGCAAAGGAAGAGGAGCAAATGCTTTCGCTAAGGGAAAAAAGGGAATAATAATCCTCTAAAAAATAAAAGAAGAAGGGAATAAAATGGCAGGCCTTGACAGAAAGTCATCGAGAAAAAAAACAGATGGCTAAGTCGTCGACCAGACAGACAATGGGCATTTACTAGATCAGCAGATGCGCCAATGGTTCCACCGGGGAACCAAGCAAGAAAAGGGGGTTCAGATCTTCGATTCCGCAAAGGCTTGTATGTCTAGGCGTCTAGGTTTAGTGGATGATCAACGGCAAGCTACCACTAATCCATACCTCGCTCTGCTCCTGTCCTCTTCTGAGCTCCGTTTGCTCGTTTCCTTGCAAAGCTGCTGCTCTCTCTCGTTTTCCCTTACCCTTGTTGGCGAAATGCAGCGTAAAAGAAGAAGCAGCAGCAGCAGCTTTTGGCGCCTGTTTGTTTTCGACTTAGTTGGATCCCGGTCCAATTCCCCTACTGTGTCTGTTTCCTCCTACGCAGAGCCCAACAAAAGAATCTGTCGTTTGGTCTGTCCGAAAATTTGGCCTACGGCGCAACGCCTCCGACAGACGAAACTTCAGCCACGGACTAAAGTTTTTTTTTTTCATTAACCTCTGAAAAGTAGCACCAGCATTCTTGAGACCAAATGATATCTTGACATAACAATAAGTGCCATATGGTGTGATGAAGGAAGTCTTCTCTTCATCATCTTTACTCATATTAATCTAGTGGCACCCTGAATACACGTCTAAAAAGCTTAATAACTCACACCCAGAAGTATAGTCTACAAGCTGATCGATACGCGGAAGGGGAAACTCATCCTTCAGACAAACTTTATTAAGATCTGTGAAATCGATACACATTCGCCATTTCCCGTTACTTTTTCTAACTATTACAGGATTGGTGAGCCACTCTGGGTGGTCAACCTTATGAATAAATCTTCCCTTGAGAAGCTTGTCAATTTCTGACTAGATTACCTCCGTCCAATCTGGTGCAAAGCGCCTTAACTTTTGCTTGATCGGTTTTCTGTCAGGCCGGAGAGCTAGCCTATGCTCGATCACCTTCTTGGGGACTCTGGGAATATCGAATGCCTGTCAGGCGAATACATCCCAATTGGCTCGGAGGAATGAGACGAGCAACTCTTCCTATTTAGGATCGAGTTTTACCACGACCAGTATCTTTCGAGAGGTTGCGCTAGCATTTTTGAGTCCAGATGACGCTTTGACGCATTCCAGAGAAGCATCCTTGTCGAGTGGAACTTCCTTGATCTAGTTTTGGGGCCACCTTTAGCCTTGAGTGCTTGACCTGTGTGGAAGGCAGATTAATATTTCTGGTTGGGAGTTTATCAACCAGTTTTAGGGATTTACGATCGCCTGCAAATGCCATCTTTCTATCCCCTCGAACTGTAATGACCCATTTTGTTCCTGGCATTTTTAAACTCTAATAACCATAATGTGTAGCTATCAGGAACTTTGCTAATGCCAGACGGCCAAGAATTCCATTGTATGTAGTTTCAAATTCTACCACATCAAATGAAATCCTCTCTGTTTGGAAGTTATATGGCCTTTCGAATGTAACCGGTAGAGAAAGTTGCCCTATCGGTTTAACAATAGACCCTGGGACTATATCATAGAAGGCATACTTCACAGGCTTTACCTTAGACTTGGGAATTTGCATTTCTTCTAACGCTCCCGTAAACAAAATATTGAGAGGACTACCACCATCTACTAAAACTCGATTGACTTTGTAATTATTTATAGTAGGTTCTACGACAATAGGAAACCTACCTGGTCGAGTTGAGACGATGGGGCAGTCTTCTGGGCTGAAGGAGATGATTGTCTCCGACCATCTGGATGGCTTGACAATGATCGGAGATTCAGTGAAGTTCACTTCCCGTACCACAGCCTTCAGATGGCACCTGGACTCGTATGAGGAGGATCCACTGAAGATCATGTAGACGGTGTGCTGTGGCTCCTAATACTCCATCTCTTCATCGACATCCTTGTCTTTTTTGAACCTTGGCTCTCCAAGCTCTTGTATGGAAGGAAAATAACCTTTACCTGAATAGTAGTCTTCTAACTTCTTCTGCTAGGCTCAACAAGTGCGCAAATCATGCCCTACCGCCTGATGAAGTGGATACCAATTCTTGTTCTTTTTGTATTCATCGGTCGGAGCTGGCCTTGTTGCACCGAATAGTTCTTCTTGCCCTTGGTGAACTTCTAGAATCGCAAGGACATCTTTATTACTAGGCTTATGATTCTTAGTACCTTTTAGAACCTTCTTGTGTTTCTTTTTCCGCTTATCCAGCCGGGTTGAGTGATTTTCTCCGTCCGATCAATAGCCTTATTCCATTCAACCGCCTTACTAGCTACCGCAGCATCTATCGCCATGTCGAATAACTCGATGGTCGCTCGTGGAGGATTCATTATGATGTCCTTTGTAAACCGTCGATTCCTTAACCCCGCTTTGAAAGCTCAATAACAGAGGAATCATGACCAGAATAGAATTATTTAACCCGGTTGAACCTCTTGATGTACTGCTGAAGAGTTTCATTAGGTTCCTACCAGATTCGGTGGAGATCGTCTTCCTTTCTAGGGCGATCGTAGGTCCCCTGAAATTTTGCGATCAACAGGTCACAGAGTTTCTCCCAGGTGTAAATTGATCCGATCAGTTTGCTAAACAACCAAGACTAGGCAGATCCTTCAAGCACCGTGGGCAAGTAATTTGCCATCACATTGTCGTCACCACCAGTAGCTCTAATGGCGGTAGTGTAGATCTGGAGGAATTCTAATGGGTTTTGGGTTCCATTGAATTTCTCCAGGTTTGCTTTTCAGAACTTGTCTGGACAGCGTACTGCTTGGAGTCCTGCCGAGAATGCTCGACAGCCCGTAATGGAGTCATGGCGCATTCTTTGGGAAGGAGCCGAATTGTAGTCAGTTGGGGATCGATTCCTCGTGTTGGCATACCGAGTATCTAGTGTCCCAATTCGGTCGTGGACGTTGGTATGACGTCTTCGATCGATCGCTCGGTTTAGGTGATGTCAAGATCACCCGAGCTAAGTAGTCGCTCTTGACGAGGGGAGGAGGGTTTATAGAAGACTTGTCTTCCTTGTGACTCCTTTGTCGGAATCGCCGAGGAGGTCTAGATGTCGGATGGTCTCCTGTCCGACTATGTTGACTCCTACTGAGGGAGGAATGCTAGGACGAAGTCAAAGTATGACTTTGTGAGTTCCTTTGTTCCCTATACATCTCTGTACATTGCATGATCTACTGAAGGATCTCCGACACTGCATCGCAATCCCAACATACCTCAAGTCTCGCTAGTGTAGGGTCCGAGTTATTTAAAATATTATGAACTCAAGCAGGTGTTCTCGATTGTTACCGAGGGTCATGAAGGATTCATGTTGGCGTAAGGTGTTCGATGACTCAATTACCTTCTCGACCTCTTGTTTGTCCTGCTCACCCATTATGTGTAGCGGGTGGAAACAAATTAATTAGTCGATTGATGTCCACCAGCCCATTGCCTACTCTATCTCGGGTGGATGCTTCAATGTTTGCACCATTCCCACCAACGGGTTGGTGGGTTATGCTGTGAAGTATCATGCACAACAACTTGATCGGTATTACCAGTTGTGTTAACCTCATGCCTCCAACAGAGGCCTCCCGACGAGCTCCCATCGTAACTATGGGAGAGCCTTCCACTACTTCGGCAAGGAGCATCCATGATGGGGAACGGTTTGAGATTACCTCCTCCTGGATTTGTTGTGGACTCACTTGATCCGTGGATTCCCAATCGATGTCGAAGTTTTATCATCCTCACCTAGCTTTCACCGGTGACAATTTCATTGATACCATTACTGTGTGTCGGTCGATCCCCTAATACCTAGGAGTCGCTATTATCATCGTCGCTTTTGATCAGACGAGAGTACCTTGACCTCCGATTGCAAAGATCGAGCTTTTGTCGCCTTTTGTCTGGCCGAAAAACTGGGCTTGCAGAGGCGTTCGGACATTCTAAACCAGTTGGAACGACCGACTCCTTTGGGAGTGCCACTTATGGTGACGTTGAATCTTCTTCTATCTGGTTGATCTCGCTAGTCTCAGCGAGCGGAGAGCTCGTGATGAAGATGACGACGCATTTACATCATGTCGTGTTCCATGGCGCGATGCATGCGCCCATAAATCAGGATATCATGGGGATATGCCCATGATCTTAGGATGATGAAACAATTGGCAATGTTGCTTTTGGTTTGAAGTTTCACGCGCCGACAAAGTTAAAAGGTCGATCTTTAGCCATTTTGGGAATTTGGCTTTGGGATAGATTGAGTTCATTGGCTATAGTGCATATGTGTTGTATATTGCATGTTTTGAGCTAACATGGGTCAAGTTGTGAAGAACTTGTTCCCGGATTCGTGTTTGCTTGTCTATTGTTGTGCAGGTGGCTTGCAGGTCAATGACGGTCAACGGCGAGGAGGATCGTGACTAAGCTTGGAGAGCCGAGGTCCGTAACGATCATGGATGCCGGGTGAGGTCAAGTGACTCAAGCGCATGCAGAATGGACAAGGATGACCGAACGGGCGCTTCAAAGGCGATCGTTGATCAAGCGCGGGGTTTGCAGTAAGTGTGACGAGGATTAAAACCTCTATGTATTATTTTAAATGCATAGTAAAAGACCATACGTCTTCATGGTCGAATCCCTAAGACTAACGACCTCCCCGGTCGTTAGTATTCGGTTACTTATCGGGTACCTCGGCCTGATGAGGCTTTGTGCCTAATCCTCACCGTATAACCGCCGTAAAATTATCGAATCGGTATTTCTTATCGTATGATGAATGGAACACGTGTTATACGCTCCAAACCATGCGATGGTACAACCCCGAGACATCGACTATTAACCACCCTACTAAGCTTTTCACAAGCAATCGCAAGGAAGTTAGCACATTGTTAACTCTTTACCGCTCCGACCACCGTAACGCTTCACCAGGACGCCTTTCTCCAGAGTAATCGCCATCTCTTCGAAGTTATTTAAAGGTGAAGCACAGAGAGACGGAGGCGACACACAAAACAAGGCCAAGGCAAAGATATGCACGTAAGCCTAAGCGGTGGAATTAGAAGTTAGATAATCATTTTAGACTCATATTCTAAGTCCGACGCCTTGCTACATTCCTCCATTCAAGGTAATTCAGGTAGTACTTAGCCACATCTTGTAAATCCAGTTCATATCAATAAAGAGCGACCCCATTCCATTCCGTGATATTCCACGCCATTTTCTCGCTTATTTTCGTAAGATCGGCGATTCGATCGCCGACAACCGGGCGCCGTCCGGGGAAGAAGGCGAAGTTTCAAGAAATTTTTTTTTTCGCCAAGAAAATCTCGCTAAAAACTCGCAATCGCTCATGCGACTATGCCCGAGTTTGGGATGAGGAAAATCGGTTCGACGGCGACTACGCCAACCTCGACATGGAAGGATGTATCCGCCATGGAAGAAAATGGCAGTCATCCTCTCATCCTCCTTCCGCCGGCCGCACGCCGCCGACGTTAGCGAGGTCGACGGATGGATGAAGATGCGCCGCCACTACCGTGGCGAACCAGAGAACCGCCGCTCCGACCAGCCGAATGCTAGAGGATCTTCAAGCCCGGTCTTCGACCGCTAAACAGTGAAGAAATTTCAGCTCCATCACCCGAAAACTCTATACCATTGATGAAATCATGGTCGAAAGATACTCTCCTTCGCTTCGCAATTCCAGAGTCAACCGTCACCGTAACGGTGTCGATGAAACCTCCATCGTCGAGGCCATGCGGGATGATCACACTCAAAGATACGATCGCGGTTCGTTTGATCAGCCGAGAAGACCTCAGAAGTGCTCATCTCCGACCGATCTCCATCGTGGAAGATTCTCGCGTTACCGACAAGCTCTCCATTAGTTATGATGGAAGCTCATCGGAAGATCAATGCCGAAGCACGAGGTCAACGCGATCGGAGATGAAGATCAAGATGCCCCGCACGGTCCTACACTCTACCACGCCATCACGTGTTGTTAGAGATGATCCGCCGCCAAGCACCAACTTCCGGAGGCAACGGAACTAATCGACGCCAATCGCTTAACTCGCTCGCATCGCCCCACCCAGAGTGACCGACAGATCAACAACCGAAGGTCGGGAGGTTCAGACAGCGACACCCACGACTCAAGATGAACCACCCGAGACCTTCAGAATCGACAAAACTTGCGACGATTCAAAACATGTTAATAATTCCGATCTCGCCTAGCAGAACGCCTAGTTTTGTATAACTCGAGGTCGCATCCAAATTCTCCAATGCACCATGCAATGAACGGAAGCGCATCGAGAACAGAGGGGTTCAAGAAGTCGACTAGGACTTCGCCCCAACGCCCTCCCTTAGTAGGGGACAAAGACGGTCATACCAGAGAGCGCCGATACCAAGACCCTCGACGATTCCACCAAGGAGTCACGAGGGAGAAGGCTATTTCAAGAGGGTACTCCCCATCGCGCCGAGAAGAACCACCACCACTAGGACCTAACGATCTCCAACATCGCTTGAATTGCGGGCGGTCGTGGACATCATATCAATGTTCACGATCGGATCGCATAATCGGAGTTCCAGCTGCTCCATCTTAGGGATCGGTCTCCCATCGACATAACCGCACCTTCCCAGAGAAGACGCCATGAATCAATCACAGTTGTCGAGCCTTCTCTCGCCGCTCCAAGTCAGGCGTTGGCCTAACCGGTTCCGATCGGCTAACTTGGACAAATTCAATGGAACTCAAAACCCATTGGAATTTCTCCAAATATATACCACCGCTATCGTGGTCAGCGGTGGCGATGAGAATGTAATGGCCAACTATTTACCCACCGCCCTCAAGGGTCCGCCTTGGCCGTGGTTGTTAAACTTATCGGCCGGATCCATATATACTTGGGAACAACTCAGGATCTTTCGATTGCCAACTTCAGGTACGACGACCGCCCGAAGGAGGACGATCTCCATAGAATCCGCAGGATCCGATGAGACTTTACGCCAATATATCAAGAGGTTCACCCAGTTCAGAACTCTATACCCAAGTCGCAGAGTCCTCTCGTTATTCAAAGCTTTTAAAACAGTCTAAGGAATCGGCGGTTTACGGAGGACATAGCAATGAACCCTCCAAGAACAACCGCTGAGCTTTTTGATATGGCGACAAATATGCCATCGCTAGTGAAGCAATCGAGTGGTGTGAAGCCATCGACGGAAAGACAAGATTCCCCAACCCGATCCGACAAACAGAGAAAAAGAACAAGAAGTCTCTCAAGAAGAAAAAGAACCGCAGACCGACGACAAAGAAGTCCTCGCTGCCTGCATAAGATTAGGAAGGGCAAGAAGGACTATGCCTTGAAGCAAAGCAAAAGTTCCGACCAAGGATTCTGCATTTAATAAGAAATGGTGTCCACTTCACCAAAGAGTAGGCATGATCTGCAAGACTGCCGTGGTCTCGCGTAAGAAACTGGAGGATTATTATGCGTAAAGGACCATTTTCAAAGAATACAGAACATGGAGAAACGAGCTCAAAAAGGACAAGGATGGCGACGAGGAGATGGAGTACCGTGATCCCCAACACATAGTCAACATGATTTTTGAAGGATCTTCTTCATACGAGTCCAGACGCCATCTCAAGGCCATGGAGCGGAGGTCAACCTCGTCGAATCTCCAACCGTAATCAAGCACTCAAGTGGCTCTGACACCGCAATTTCTTCAAAGAAAGACGATCGCACCATCCCATCGACTCGACCGGTAGGTTCCCCATCGCCGCTGAACCAACTATTAATAATTGCTCAAGTTAATCGGTCTTAGTGGATGGGGTAGTTCCTTGAATATATTATTTGTAGGAGCTTTAGAAGAAATACAGTCCCCATGTCAAAGGTGAAACCCGTGAAATATGCTTTTCATGGCATAGTTCCGGTTCTACCGCTAAACCGATAGGACAAGTTTCTTACCGTGACGCTTGGAAAACCTCGACAATTTCCGAACAGAGAAGATCCCGCTTGATGTAGTAAACTTCGAATCCAAGATACAACGGAATCCTCGGCCGACCAAAGATTAGCAAAATTCTTGATAGCCACGACATTACGGTTATCAAAGTTTGAAAATGCCGGGCCAAGGAGTCATCACACCGAGGAGATCGAAAATGGCTTACGATGCGATCGGAAATCCTTTGCATCGTTGATGAACTTCCACCGTGAGAGGTTAATCCGCTCCCATGCAGTCAAGCACTCGGCCAAAGATGACGCCCAAACCATCCGACTGCACCAAGGAGGTACTACTCGACAAAAACGCTTCCCGACAATACAAGTCGTCACATGGGTCAGACAACCAGATCCAACCGCCGCAAGATTCTCGGGTCGGGCAAGACTCGACCCTAAATAGGAAGAGTCGCCGCTCCTTCCTCCGAGCAAATCAAGACGGTTTGCTTGGCAAGCGTCCGATATGCCCGAGTCCCCGAGGTGATCGAGCACGTGCTTGCTCTCCACCGATAAAAACCGATCAAGGTAAACTACGACGCTTTGCACCCGATCGAAGGAAGCAATCCAATGGAGATTGACAAGCTTCTCCAGTGTGATTTATTCGTGAAGTCGACCACCCACAAAGGGCTTGCTAATCCTGTAATGGTTAGGAAAATAATGGGAAATGGCTAATGTGTATCGACTTTACAGATCTTAATAAAGCTTGTCCGAAGGATGACTTTCCTTCCCCGCATTGATCAACTAGTAGACTCTACTGCGCGAAGTTACTAAGTTTTTTAGATGCGATTCGTGGTACCACCAGATTAGTATGTGTAAAGAAGATGAGGAGAAAACTTCCTTCATCACCCCATATGGTACTTTATGTTATATTAAGATGCCATTTGGTCTCAAAATGTCGTGCAACTTTTCAAAGGTTGATGCAAAAACTTTAGTCCACAAATCGGTCGGAATCTAGAAGCTTATGTTGACGATCCGTCAGAAGACCACCAATGCCGCTACCACGTTCCTCGACTTACAAGAAACCTTTAACAACTTGAGAAGACATAACCTCAAGTTAAATCCTAAAAGTGTGTGTTCGAGTTTCATTGAAAACCGCTGGTTTCTAGTTTCGCTAGAGGTATTGAAGCTAATCCAAAGAAAATTGCGCCATCGACTGATGCGCCCGACCACTTAAGAAGGAAGTCCAAAACTAATCGGTCAGATGGCGTTAAGTCGCTTCATAGCAAGATTAGGGAAAAAGGATTACCTTTCTTTAAACTTCTTCGAAGCATGGGAGTTTCGAGAGGACTAAAGAGGCAAACGATGCCTTTGAGGAACTCAAAAGTACCTTACAAGTACTCGGTTTTAGTTTCTCCGAGACCGGAGAAACATTGCTAATTTACGTGGCAAAGAACACCACGCATAGCTTAGCGTGTAATCGTTGTAGAAAGGAATAATATCCAACCACTCACCTATTACGTAGTTTAAGTCTTATATGGACCAAAGGAAAGATACCCACAGTACAAAAGTTGCTCTATGGCCTCCTTATGTCTTCAAGGAAGCTAAGGCACTACTTTCAGCCCACAAAGTGGTCGTACTCTACCGGATACCCCTTGGTCAAGTCCTTGGAAACAGGAATCATCGTGATTTAATAGCCAAATGGGCGGTCGAGCTAGGGCGCTCGATTCCATTTTATTTCACTTAACAAGCAATAAAGTCCTGTGCAATAGCGTAATTCATTGCCGAATGGACAAACCTCGAACCCACCCAAGGACCCGAAAGTACTAACACCACGACGAGTGGACAATGTATTTTACGGTGCCTTGATGTTACAAGGATCGGGGTCGGAGTGGTCTTGATATCCCCATCGCGCGAACACATCAAGCACGCCATCCAAGAATTTTCCCGCCACCAATAATGTGGCGTAATATGAAGGTTTATCGGCAGACTCGAGAAAGTACTGCTCGCCGGATTCGCAGACATTAGTGAAAGGCGATTCTCAACTAGTAGCTTAATCAAGTGGGGAAAGAGTATCAATGCTCTAGTACCAAGATGTCATCTTATCTCGCGAAGTACTAAAACTTGAAAAGCACTTCTTCGGTTTTCAAATCCAACATATTCCTAGAAAGGAAAACTTTTTCGGCACTGGGCTTGGCACGGATGGCCTCCACGAGGTCGACCGCCCCGCCTCGAGTTTTTCTCGAGCAACTCAATTCACCCCGGTAGTTGAGCCTTCCGAGAACATACATGATTCTTTGCAAGTTGAACAAACTAATCAAGGGAACATGGATGCTCCACGTGTCGCTGACGGTTGGCGCCTGCCACGATCAAGGTAGAGATCGATGACATCGATCTACAATTATCTTCAAAGATGACACAATTCCAGAAGATGATGTAGAGGCCGATCAGATAGCACTTAAAAAGCCAAATCATACACTCTAATCGAAAGTACCTTGTATAAACGAGATCTCATGGAGTGTTGATGAGATGCATATCTCAAACGGATGGCATTAGATTGCTAACCAAATCCATGAAGGTGTCTGTGGAGCACACCATTCCTACGTAACCTCGGCTCAGTAAAGCCTTCGCAAGGCTATTATCGCCAACCGCCTTCATGATGCAAAAGAGCTTGTGATGAAGTGTACAATGTCATTTATAGCCGATAAGTACACCACCAAAGACAAGCCTTACAAACAATTCCTCTTTCTTGGCCTTTTGCAACCTGGGATCGGACATTCTGGGACCTTTCCTAAGAGCACCGGGCTTCAATTTTTTCGCCATGATTGACACGCTACAAAATGGATTGAAGCCGAGCCTACCGTTAAAATAACAACCGAGGCCGCTAAGAGATTTCTCCCAAAAATGTGATCACGCGACGGTGTACCCAACAGATCATCACGCATAATGGTTCCCGCCTCCAAAGAAATAATTCCAGAATTTCGCGATGAACTTGGTGTCAAAGTTCATTTTGCTTCGCACATCCGCAGAGCAACGGAGCGCTTGAGCGGCTAATGGTATCCTTATGCAGGGATCAAACGCCGAGTATTCACCGCTTAATCAAACGGTCAGCGCTTGGGTTAAAGAACTTCCCTCGTGTTATGGGTCGTTCGAACCACGACACTACCGTATGCGACCGTGAAACTCCATTCTTTTGGTTTATGGTGTCGGGCTATGCTTCCTCCGTAACTCAAAATTGGCTCGCCGAATCGATCGTTTTGACGAAAATGATCGTAATGAACGACGACTCGACGACGCCGATTTCCTTGAAGAACGATTTAAACCAAGCCCTTGTACGATCGCAAGCCTACCAACAAGCCATGCGAAGGTACCATAGTCGTAAGGTGCCGCACTTTGTCAGAGGTGATCCGTTCTTAAAAATTCAGAGCCAAACAAATCGCAATAAACTTTCTCCTAAATGGGAAGGTCTCACACTGTGGTCAAGTAACCCGACTGTGTTCCGCACGATCGCTATGTCTGATGGGCAAATTTTGTCAAATTCTTGGAACATCGATCAATTGCGTAAGTTCTATGTTTAATTTTCATTCTTTCATTTCTTTCAATTTCAATTTCATTAAATTCATTAATTAATTAAGAAGTGCAACTTTGCTTATATATATACACCTACATTCTGGTTGTTTGTTATTGTTAGTCTGGTCGGAGAAGACATTTTTCTCTCCGATATCCTTTTTAAGGATCTCTGATACTCTATGGTCCTAGTCGTGAGCATTTTTTCAAATGATTCCCACTACGACTACACTTTTTTTCAAAGAAAATGAGTAATCGTAGCGCCACACAACTAACTATCTCATGAATGATATGCTTACGATTCTCAAGATTATGCTTCATTATTTTAAGATTCTCGGTCTATTCTTGTCCTGCCATCGGCTCGACACGGAAAGCCTCCTAGTCGAAGTCTCTCCTTTTCAAGACGTGGTCCCGCCTAATCGAAGGAGCTTCCTAGCGACGTTCTTTTTTCACGATCCTCGCTACTACGGATATGTAATTTGAACACGCTTTCAAGAAATGTGTCGATGCCTTCGTGTCTTAGCATTAGTTCCACCAGATTATGGGACAATAGATATAAACAAAGTTCACTTATAATTTGTTGCATACATATTTGCATTTCTTCTTATGTCAAGTTTGACAAAGTCTTTTTCCCACCATATATAGTGTTTTTATGGGTATTTCCATTATGACAAACAAAGATCTATAACTAGTCGAAATCATACTGTCCCGACCACATTTGATTTCCTAGTATCGCAACGATCGCTTTTGTCTTACATGTCCAAACATACCTTCAAAAACTCACATACATGGTTATGACCTCTTTTTATTCTCTTTTGGCTCACCGCTTGTACAAGAACGCTCTTCTACTATAAAGCATCGGGGGGCTAGGAAATGTACGAGAATTTTAAAAAAAGTCAAACAGATAAACAAAAGCTTTGTCAATGACATAAAAGGTAAGTTTTCATAGATATTCAAATATTTTTACACTTGCAGAACCTACTCTAAGGAGTATTCCCACTTAACCATCGCTTGTTGGAGATTCGACCTCCATCTCCTCTACAACTATATCTCCGAGTGGCCCGAGTTCTTCCATGAACTTGGTCGCCTCATCAGTGGGCATTGAAGTCATCTTTAACAGCTTGGAGATCTATGGAGGGGTCAAGCTTTCAGTTTTGCCAAAGCAAAACTAACTCCACTTGCAACGCCTGCTTTTAGGGCCCGCATAATTCGTCCGAGTAGTTTTGAGCGTAACTTTAAGATCCCTAGAAGTTGACCCAAATAGTTCATTTTCTATTGGATCTCCTAAGGAAGGCGGTGCTTGATCCTCGATCCCATATCAAAGATCATCTTGTTCAAAGCATGAATCTTTTCATCAATATTTTGAGCAAGAGCCGCCTCTTATCTCGCTCAAATTTCGTAGTTTTTACTGCTCAAGATTTGCGCTTGCTCGCAAAAACAAATCGCTTAATGAACACAAGCATAAATGAAGGAAAATCAAGCTTACGACATATTACCTTCATTTGTTTTGCTAAGTGTTTCATATTTGGTCGTTGCTTTCCGATCAATAGGTCTTTAGTTGAACTTGCTTCAAAGAAATGATCGGTTCTTAGCTTTTATTTCTTCTTCAAGAAAAGTTGTCTTGGCTTTTCACCACAACCTCCTCTTTTATTTTCTCCAGATCTATCGAATGCGATAAGGAGAATAATTATAGAGGAGCAAAGTATTGAAGAAGAAACAAAAGTTCAAAAGGAAAAGTTCTTACTTTCCAACTCGAGTGCTTTTGCTCCAAGTCCTTAACTCATTGGGTCATCCTCCGATCACAAAGAAAGTTCTCGACCAAATGCTACACAAATAGCGTTTCTTTCTTAAGTTTCTTATAAACTTTTTAAAGAAGAGCTATGAAGTCGGGTCGAGAATACTTACCCAATTGTTCGGTCATTATAACCGCAAAAATCAAATCGGTGCATCTTGAGCCGAGTATCCGATACTTTCGCCACGCCTCATCAAGCTCCTTATCCTCGATGAATCGGGACTAAAAGGAACTTGTTAGGTTGGGAAGGGTTATCGCCAGCGATCGAACTCGTTGAGACCTCTCGAGGCATCTACCTCCACGTAGGGGTTTCAATCACCAAAGGATCCAACTCAACCGCTGTTCTTGTCACCGCCGGGGGCTTCTTCGACCACTATTCCTCAGAACTTTGTCCCGAGAAGTGCTCGTCCTGAACTTCCACAGTGCCAGTCCTCAGAAGAACTCCGGCCTGAAACGACCGAACACCGTAAGACCTATGCAAACCGAAGATGGGGAGTTCAAAGTATCAAATCATCAAGGAATTATTAGAGGTACATACTTATACGATCACTTTCATTTGTACATACCTTGTTAATCTCCGGATTTGACTCAAATGCGCAAGAGAGAAATGTGCCGCTTAGCCTTCCTTTCTTCTTCTCCAATCTTGCCGGCTCGACCAAGAAGGTTTGTTGAACCTCACATCCTCCAACAAGATGTCGGAAGTTATGTCCTCGACCCGCCCATCAAGGACCGCATTCCCGACTATCCGGCCTGAGGGAGTGGTTTCATCAATCTCCGTGATCGCTTGTTTCAAGAATAACCATAAGGTCGTGCACGACCACTCGAGTTCACAACCTCCGCAGCTACATTCTCAAGGGCCCTCGTGCTTATCCACCTAAATCAAAGAACAAATTTGATTGGGTGAAGAAATCCTTTATCTAAAAAAAATTCGACATATATAATTCCGAGATGTTCTATTACCTCGAGGATTCATCTCCTTCAAGTGCCTCGTGGCACCACTTTGCCGAACTAAGGTGGGACGTTGATCCTCACCAGATTGTATGATTCACAATCCGACCGATCGAAAAGTAGAGCACGATTGGAAATCTGGCTGGAATATATGTATACACATGGTAAAAGGAATTTTGATTAAATTACCTTAAGCCTTGCTAGCCTTCAATAGGAGTTACGGCTAAGATCTTGGGGCATTCACCTTTTCTTCAGCTCCCCGCAGCAGATCATCCCGACTCGATCTCTAATTTCCTCAGGAAAGAGCTTTAATGTAAGAAAGAATAGACAGATTTTAAGGTAATACATTAATCAAATCAAAATACCGATCGAATTTATCTCAAAGACTTACCACCTTCCGAGGTAGCTTCATCACGATCAAGGCACCAGAGCAGGAATGAGTCCGAGCTTCAATGGGCTAATCTCGACGAAAGGTGAAATCCTTCACCACATGCCACGGTCGGCCTCGACCGAAGTCATAGATGGCATCCGCCCATCTTTTGACTATCCTCGCCTTCTTTACGGTTTCCTTCCACTTGGAGTTTTCACTTGCTCTAGTTCCGCCAAGTAGAGGTTATCGTCTTTCAGAATCGTCATGTAAAACCAAGATTTTTCCACGATTTACCACGAAGATTTCAAGCAGACATGAAGATGTACTCATCGCCTTCCCGCCATGAAGACGCAATGTGCATTCCCCAGAGTCATTTCGATTTCGCCGCAGATTTTCCCATCACCATGCGGTAGAAATAACTAAAGAGCTTCAAGTTCGGTTGTATTCCTGTGTATGCCTCGCACAAATATGCGAAAATACTAATATTTGCGATCGAATTTTAATAATTCACCAATTCCACCCGTAATGTTCAAGAACGCGAGGAGGAATTTGTGTACCAGAGTCTCAAATTTCACATTCGATGTAGGCAAGAAAACAGGATTTCGCCATCTTCACGGCTCGAAAATGCTCTCCATCGCCGGTCTCCAATTAATCGATTCCTATCTCGGGAGCATTCCCATCTTCGCCAAAGCCTCAAGCTTTTTCTTGCCCAATTCAAGGCAACCACTTTGTAATCTGCCCGACATGGCTAAAATCCTCAAGAATGAGTAGCAAAAGTTGGAGACTTTGTGGTCGGAAGAACAGAAAAGACTCGAGGATTTCTTGGCAGAAGCTAAAGGATCGAAGGATTTTGGAAGCATAAAAATTCTAAGAGCCCAGCGAGAGAAGATTTTATAAACTTCCGATACTTTCGAAGGATTCCCACAAAAGTCCAACTGACAAAAAGCTTCTTTTTGTTCAAACGGACAGAGGAACTCTTCGTTTCCCAAGGCAAGTTCTCAACTTTAAAGTGAACACGTATCACTTCAGATACCACTTACATTAAATGGGTTCGCCTGATACGATTTCATCGAAAAGGTATATACGCATCAGTACCATTTAAAGTTAGGGGCTAATGACGAGGATTAAAACCTCTATGTATTATTTTAAATGCATAGTAAAAGACCATACGTTCATGGTCGAAACCCTAAGACTAACGACTCCCGGTCGTTAGTATTCAGAGGTTACTTATCGGGTACCTCGGCCTGATGAGGCTTTGTGCCTAATCCTCACCGTGATAACCGCCAGAAATTATCGAATCGGTATTTTTATCGTATGATGAATGGAACACGGTTATAATGCTCCAAACCATGCGATGGTACAACCCCGAGACATCGACTATTAACCACCCTACTAAGCTTTTCACAAGCAATCGCAAGGAAGTTAGCACATTGCTAACTTCTTTACCGCTCCGACTACCGTAACGCTCACCGTGGACGCCTTTCTCCAGAGTAATCGCCATCTCTTCGGAAGTTATTTAAAGGTGAAGCACAGGAGAGACGGAGGCGACACACAAAACAAGGCCAAGGCAAAGATATGCACTGAAGCCTAAGCGGTGGAATTAGAAGCTAGATAATCACCTTAGACTCATATTCTAAGTCCGACGCCTTGCTACATTCCTCCATTCAAGTAATTCAGGTAGTACTTAGCCACATCTTGTAAATCCAGCTCATATCAATAAAGAGCTAACCCCATTCCATTCCAGATATTCCACGCCATTTTCTCGCTTATTTTCGTAAGATCGGCGATTCGATCGCCGACAAATGGGCGCCGTCCGTGGGGAAGAAGGCGAAGTTCTCAAGAAATTTTTTCGCCAAGAAAATCTCGCCTAAAAACTCGCAATCGCTCATGCGACTATGCCCGGGAGTTTGGGATGAGGAAAGCGGTTCGACGGCGGACTACGCCAACCTCGACATGGAAGGATGTATCCGCGCCATGGAAGAAAATGGTGTCATCCTCCTCATCCTCCTTCCGCCGCCTGCACGCCGCCGACGTTAGCGAGGTCGACGGATGGATGAAGATGCGCCGCCACTACCGTGGCGCAACCAGAGAACCGCCGCCCACCCGATTCGAATGCTAGAGGATCTCTTCAAGCCCGGCCTTCGACCGCTAAACAGTGAAGAAATTTCAGCCCATCACCGGAAAACTCTATACCATTGATGAAATCATGGTCGAAAGATACTCTCCTTCGCTTCGCAATTCCAGAGTCAACCGTCACCGTAATCGGTGTCGATGAAACCTCCACCGGTCGAGGCCATGCGGGATGATCACACTCAAAGATAATGACGGCGGTTCGTCGGATCAGCCGAGAAGACCTCAGAAGTGCTCATCTCCGACCGATCTCCATCGTGGAAGATTACAGCGCAGGTTACCGACAAGCTCTCCATTAGTTATGATGGAAGCTCATCGGAAGATCAATGCCGGAAGCACGAGGTCAACGCGATCGGAGATGAAGATCAAGATGCCCTCGCGACGGTCCTACTCTCTACCACGCCATCACGTGTTGTTAGAGATGATCCGCCGCCAGCACCAACTTCCGGAGGCAACGGAACTAATCGACGCCAATCGCTTAACTCGCCGCATCGCCCCACCCAGAGGATCGACAGATCGAACAAACCGAAGGTCGTGGAGGGTTCAGACAGCGACACCTACGACCATCAAGATGAACCACCCGAGACCTTCTCAGAATCGTACAAAACTTGCGCATTTATTCAAAACATGTTAATAATTCCGATCTCGCTTCTAGCAGAACGCCTAGTTTTGTACAACTCAGAGGTCGTATCCAAATTCTCCAATGCACTATGCAATAACGGAAGCGCACGAGAACAGAGGGGTTCAAGAAGTCGACTAGGACTTCGGCCCCAACGCCTCCCTTAGTAGGGGACAAGACGGTCATACCAGAGAGCGAGCCGATACCAAGACCTCTCGACGATTCACCAAGGAGTCACGAGGAGAAGGCTATTTCAAGAGGGTACTCCCCATCGCTACGAGAAGAACCACCACCACTAGGACCTAACGATCTCCAACATCGCTTGAAGTGGTGAGGCGTGGACATCATATCAATGTCCACGACCCGGATCAGACACCGGAGTTCCGATTGTTCCATCTTAGGGATCGGTCTCCGATCGACATAACCGTCACCTTCCTGTGAGAAGACGCCATGAATCAATCACGGGTTGTCGAGCCTTCTCTCATGGGCTCCAAGGTATGCGTTGGCCTCAACCGGTTCCGACCCGCCAACTTGGACAAATTCAATGGAACTCAAAACCCATTGGAATTTCTCCAAATATATACCACCGCTATCGTATTGCCGGTGGCGATGAGAATGTAATGGCTAACTATTTACCCACCGCCCTCGAAGGGTCCGCCTTGGCCGTGGTTGTTAAACTTATCGGTCGGATCCATATATACTTGGGAACAACTCTCGTGATCTTTCGATTGCCAACTTCTGTGGTACGACGACCGCCTCGAAGGAGGACGATCTCCATAGAATCCGCAGGATCCGATGAGACTTTACGCCAATATATCAAGAGGTTCACCAGTTCAGAACTCTATACCCAAGTCGCAGAGTCCTCTCGTTATTCAAGCTTTTAAAACAGTCTAAGGAATCGGCGGTTTACTTGAGGACATAGCAATGAACCTCCAAGAACAACCGCTGAGCTTTTTGATATGGCGACAAATATGCCATCGCTAGTGAAGCAATCGAGTGGTGTGAAGCCATCGATCGAAAGACAAGATTCCCCAACGATGCCTCGACAAACGGAGAGAAAAGAACAAGAAGTCTCTCAAGAAGAAAAAGAACCGCAGACCGACGACAAAGAAGTCCTCGCTGCCTGCATAAGATTAGAAGGGCAAGAAGGACTATGCCGTTGAAGCAAAGCAAAAGTTCCGATCAAGGATTCCGCATTTAATAAGAAATGGTGTCCACTTCACCAAAGAAAGTGGCATGATCTCGCAAGCACTGCCGTGGTCTGGCGTAAGAAACTGGAGGATTATTATGCGTAAAGGACCATTTTCAAAGAATACAGGAACATGGAGAAACGAGCTCCAAAAAGGACAAGGATGGCGACGAGGAGATGGAGTACCAGGATCCCCAACACATAGTCAACATGATTTTTGAAGGATCTTCTTCATACGAGTCCAGACGTCATCTCAAGGCCATGGAGCGGAGGTCAACCTCGTCGAATCTCCAACTGTAATCAAGCACTCGAAGTTTCGGACCGCAATTTCTTCAAAGAAAGACGATCGCACCATCCCATCGACTCGACGGGTAGGTTCCCCATCGTTGAACCAACTATTAATAATTGTCAAGTTAATCGGTCTTAGTGGATGGGGGTAGTTCCTTGAATATATTATTTGTAGGAGCTTTAGAAGAAATACAGGTCCCCATGTCAAAGGTGAAACCTGTGAAATATGCTTTTCATGGCATAGTTCCGGGTTCTACCGCTAAACCGATAGGACAAGTTTCACTAGGTGACGTTTGGAAAACCCGACAATTTCGAACAGAGAAGATCCCGCTTGATGTAGTAAACTTGAATCAAGATACAACGGAATCCTCGATTTCGACCAAAGATTAGCAAAATTTTGATAGCCACGCATTCGGTTATCAAAGTTTGAAAATGCCGGGCGAAGGAGTCATCACACCGAGGAGATCGAAAATGGCTTACGATGCGATCGGAAATCCTTGCAATCGTTGATGAACTTCCGACCGCAGAGGTTAATCCGTCTCCCATGCAAAAGTCAAGCACTCGGCCAAAGATGACGCCCCAAACCATCCGACCGGATCAAGGAGGTACTACTCGACAAAAACGCTTCCCGACAGCGTCAAGTCGCCACATGGGTCAGACAACCAGATCCAACCGCCCGCAAGATTACGTCGGGCAAGACTCGACCCTAAATAGGAAGAGTCGCCGTCTCCTTCCTCGAGCAAATCAAGACGTGTTTGCTTGGCAAGCGTCCGATATGCCCGAGTCCCGGAGGTGATCGAGCAGGCTTGCTCTCCAAACCGATAAAAACCGATCAAGCGTAAACTACGACGCTTTTGCGATCCGAAGGAAGCAATCCAATGGAGATTGACAAGCTTCTCCAGCGTGATTTATTCGTGAAGTCGACCACCCACAAAGGGCTTGCTAATCCCGTAATGGTTAGGAAAAATAATGGGAAATGGCGAATGTGTATCGACTTTTACAGATCTTAATAAAGCTTGTCCGAAGGATGACTTTCCTTCTTCCGCATTGATCAACTAGTAGACTCTACTTACGGGTGCGAGTTACTAAGTTTTTAGATGCGATTCGTGGTACCACCAGATTAGTATGTGTAAAGAAGATGAGGAGAAAACTTCCTTCATCACCCCATATGGTACTTATCGTTATATTAAGATGCCATTTGGTCTCAAAAATCTTCGGTGCAACTTTTCAAAGGTTGATGCAAAAACTTTTAGTCCACAAATCGGTCGGAATCTAGAAGCTTATGTTGACGATCCGGTCGTAAAGACCACCAATGCGGCGACCACGTTCTCGACTTACAAGAAACCTTTAACAACTTGAGAAGACATAACCTCAAGTTAAATCCGAAAAGTGTGTGTTCGAGTTTCTGCTGAAAACCGCTTGGTTTCCTAGTTTCGCTAGAGGTATTGAAGCTAATCCAAAGAAAAATTGCGGCCATCGACCGAGACGCGCCCCCGACCCACGAAGAAGGAAGTCCAAAACTAAGCTGGTCAGATGGCGTTAAAGTCGCTTTCATAGCAAGATTAGGGAAAAAGGATTACCTTTCTTTAAACTTCTTCGAAGCATGGGAGTTTCGAGTGGACTAAAGAGGCAAACGATGCCTTTGAGGAACTCAAAAAGTACCTTACAAGTACCACGGTTTTAGTTTCTCCGAGGCAGGGAGAAACATTGTTAATTTACGTGGCGAGAACACCACGCATAGCTTAGCGTGTCTTCGTTGTAGAAAGGAATAATATCCAACGACCGATTCTATTACGTGTTTAAGTCTTATATGGACCAAAGGAAAGATACCCACAGTACAAAAGTTGCTCTATGGCCTCCTTATGTCTTCAAGGAAGCTAAGGCACTACTTTCGTGCCCACAAAGTGGTCGATTTACCGGATACCCCTTGGTCAAGTCCTTGGAAACAGGAATCATCGTGATTTAATAGCCAAATGGGCGGTCGAGCTAGGGCGCTCGATCTCCATTTTATTTCACGAACAACAATAAAGTCCTGCAATAGCGTAATTCATTGCCGAATGGACAAACCTCGAACCCACCCAAGGACCCGAGTACTGAACACCACGACGAGTGGACAATGTATTTTACGGTTCCTTGATGTTACAAGGATCGGGCCGGAGGGTCTTGATATCTCATTGGCGAACACATCAAGTACGTCATCCAAGAATTTTCCCGCCACCAATAATGTGGCGTAATATGAAGGTTTATGGCAGACTCCGAAAAGCGGCGCTCGCCGATTCGCAGATGATACTAGTGAAAGGCGATTCTCAACTAGTAGCTTAATCAAGTGGGAAAGAGTATCAATGCTCTAGTACCAAGATGTCATCTTATCTCGGCGGAAGTCTGAAAACTTGAAAAGCACTTCTTCGGTTTTCAAATCCAACATATTCCTAGAAAGGAAAACTTTTGGCGGAACCGGTTAGCACGGATGGCCTCCACGAGGTCGCACTGTCTCGCCTGGGAGTTTTCTCGAGCAACTCAATTCACCCTCGGTAGTTGAGCCTTCCGAGAACATACATGATTCTTTGCAAGTTGAACAAACTAATCAAGGAACATGGATGCTCCAATGTGTCGTTGACGGTTGGCGCTCTAGCGAGAACGCCTAGTTTTGTACAACTCGTAGGTCGGTATCCGAAATTCTCCAATGAGACCATGCGTGACGGAGGCGTCGAGAAACGAGAGGGTTCAAGAAGTCGACTAGGACTTCGTCCCAGCGCTCCTCCCTTAGTAGGGACAACACGGTCATACCGAGAGAGCGATCGATACAAGACCTCCTCGGCGATTCCGACCAAGGAGTCACGAGGGGAGAAGGCTATTTCAAGAGGGTACTCCCCCACTGCGCCGAGAAGAACCACCACCACTAGGACCTAACGATCTCCAACATTCTTTGTTGGCTGCCATCTGATGCACATGAGGTTTTGGTTATTTCCAGTTCAGACGGTTTACTGTTTTAGTTTTCTTAATTGCTGTGTGTGCCGATACTTGTTGCGGTTGTGAGATGTTTTTGGTCTTTTGCTTCGGGGTTTGATCGGATTCAACACAGGTCATCCGCTGTGTCTGTATACAGATCTTCATATCTTTTTATAGCTATTGAAGTGAAAGTAGTGTTGAATCTAATCAAGGTGAAAAAAAAGAGAAAGCGTCTATTCACCCCCTCTAGTCGCCTTTCCGGTCCTACAATTGGTATCAGAGCCCGGTTAGCTCTTTTCATAGATCTTAACCGGTTTTTGAAGCCATGGCGACTGACAAGTATTCGACCAAACCACCTGTTTTCGATGGAGTTGATTTTGCTTACTGGAAGGCACGCATGCATGCCTACATCGAGGCTCAAGGGCACGCTATTTGGCTTAAGGTCAAAAATCCATATGTCGTGCCAGCCAATGATGATGTGATCAGTCCAGATGTTGAGGCTAATAGCAAGGCTAGAAACTTTCTGATCCAAGGTCTTAGTCGATATGAGTTTGAGCGCGTGGCTCATTTGAGGTCTGCTCACGAGATCTGGAGGACCCTTTGTGACTACCACGAGGGTTATTGCGATCAAGGAAGTGAGAGCAGAACCGACTCAAGAAAGAATACTCCAAGATTGAGCAAAGACACGGTGAGTCTTTAGATGAGTTGTGGGGAGATTTTCCAAGATTCTCCATGATCTTCGTGCTGTTGATCTTGTTTTCACTGAGTCTGAGAATGCACGCTAGCTTTTGGGTGCTCTTGATGTGAAGGTCTGGGGAATGAAGATCACATCCATCAATGACAACACTGTCATGAGTGAGCTTACCATGGATAAGCTTTACTCGAGGTTGAAGACGCATGAGATTGACTTTATCTCGCGTCTCCCAAAAACAGTCGATGGCTTTGGTGGTCGACCCATCTAAGGGTAGCTCGGTGATTCCTTTGATTTTGGCTCATCTGGTTTTTCTTTGTCGACTTTACATTCTTTGAGTGATGAGCGACTAAAGAAGCTACATGAGGATGATTTAGCCCTCCTATCCACCAAATTCTCGAGAGTTTACAACAAGGTGAGAGCAGAAGAGAGGTGGTCCGATCACTGCTTTGAGTGTGGTGAGCCAAACCACATTCGTTCAGATGCCCCAAGTGAAGGGCAAGGAGGAGAAGGACACTCGGGCGTCCTCAAGCTAGGGATCTGAAACCAAGAAGACCAACTATCGCAAGTAAATCGGTAGGGTCCTTGCCGCTCTAGAGAGTGTTGACATGAGCGATGTGGACTCGGAGGCGGAGGGCAGCGAGGATGACACCCATGGCAAGAAGAAGGCTCGAGGACTTTACCGACATGTGTTTCATGGCCAAGGGTAGCAACGACGTCGACTCCTCCAACGCAGCGACCTTTCAAATGATCGGATGAGGTATGTCCCTCACTTGTCGATATGAAGCGTGCTTTGGTCATTCTTGAACATAATTTGAAGAAGCAAGCTAAATTGATTAAGAGACAGGACAACATGATTGATGATCTGAACTTAGAGGTTGTTAGGCTTAAATCTATTAATCTGTTGATATTTGTGACTCTTGCTCTAGCTTGCAAAATGAATTGATCAATCTGAAATCTGCTCATTCCTCTGTTGTGAATCAATTGAAAGATGCTCTTGATGAACTAGAATCCTCAAGTCTAGTCACCTTGCATGAATGCCATTGCTCTTGATGTGACTCTTTGTAGATGCTATTCCTTTACCTTGTTCAAATTGCGCTTTACTTGAATTAAAATTGAATAGCACTATAGAAAAATTGCAGAAATTTAATCCTAGTCACACATGCTCTCATTGTGAGAAAAATAAGATTAAAATGAAGGAGATGTCTGAAATGATTCTTTACTCTAAAACTGCTTCATGTGAAAACTGTGTTAAACTCACACTTGAGAATGATGCTTTAAACAAGACACTAGAAGAAAAGGCTAAAATTGAACAATCCATGTCCATGAATGCTTCCAAGAAAGTTGTTGACTCTAATTCTTGTGATCTTTGCATTGAGATTGGGCATAATGTAGATAAGATACAAGAAGCTTTTAGAGTTAAGTTCAAAGAGTAGTTGGATAGGATTAGAGATAATTATTGTGTGTCTTGAGGCTTTGAAAGCCGAGGTAGCTCATTATAAGGAAAAATGTGATAGGGCTAGCATGTCAAATAAGTGTACTTCTTGTTATGATCTAGCCAAACAAAATGACTACCTTAAAGAGACTCTTGAGAGATTTATTGGTGGGAAGAAGAACCTCAACATGATTCTTGACAAATTTAAGGTGAGTGTGAATAATAGAGGCCTAGGATTTGATTCCTAGAGCATACCAAGAACCATCTACCTAAGGTTGTTAGAGTTTGTTGAGAGTGGTGCATTTGAGGTAGAACCCTAAGCCATCCAAGATAGTCTTCAAATCAATTTGGTTTTGCCCAAACCACTTCTAGCAAGATAGGTGCTTCTACTTCATCGGTCGAGACCCTCCAAAAGGTCAAGTACCATTGCACCTTACGCAAGAAGAATGGCCACATTGTTGAGTTACCTTCAGTAGAGCCAAGATTGAGAGGAAGGAGAAGATGAGTAACTTGAGAACCATTAGAGAGTCCTTCACTGTTGTAGTCTCTAGAGCCAGGCTGCCTGTTTTTCCTGCTAGACATAGGCCTAGGTTCGTAGAGGACTTCTTTGACTCCTTTGGTGGTTCTAGGCAGCGCTTTGGGTTAGGACATCGTGAGGAGAGACCATGGGTAGCATCTAGATAGGGGGAGTACCGACCTTTTGGTAGGTCGATTCGGAGAGGTCTAGGTAGTTCTCATGTGCATTCTTATGATTTTGCTCCTAACCATTTTACTGCTGCTTCTTCTGTTTTGCCTAAGCATCGTGTGACTCAGTACTGGATTCCCAAGCCTTTTATCACTAACCCCAGTACTGAGGCACAGATGTTTCCTGTTCGTGCCTTGTAGGTCCGTCGTGCGAGGAAGGAGGACATATGGCTTGTTGACTCCGGATGTTCTCGACACATGACTGGAGATTCTAGATGGTTCTTCTCCCTCACACGTGCATCCGGCAATGAATTGATCACATTTGGGGATGCTCCGGGATCGTGATGACCAAAGAGACACGGTCTTGGCGTCAACAACAAATTCATGCTCAAGGACGTCGCTTTGGTAAGTAAGCTAAGGTATAATCTGCTATCTGTTTCTCAGCTGCTTGATGAGGGTCTAGAGGTGAGATTTAAGAGTGGTGAGTGTAGAGTTCTAGATTCCTCTGGTGAGCCTGTATTTAAGATCTCTAGGTTTGAGAGGATCTTTTGTGCTGATTTCTGTATCTCTTCTACTTCTAGCCCTAGGTGTCTTGTAGCTTCTGACTCCCATGATCTAGTGTTGTGGCATCGTGAGGCTTGGACACATAGGCCGATCACTTGACTAGAGTCGATGTAGCAAGGATTTGATTAGAGGTTTGCCTAGGCTAAAGGCTGTTAGAGACCTTGTTTGCTCACCTTGTAGACATGGTAAGATGGTTTCTGCTTCTCATCCACCTCTTACCTTAGTGATGACAGATGGACTGGTCGGCTCTGCACTTAGACCTTTGTTGGTCCTTCTAGAGTTCGATCGGTGGGTGGGAAATGGTATGTGCTTGTGATTGTGGATGATTACTCCGGTATTCATGGGTTTATTTTACGGTTTCTAAGGCCGAGGCATTTGGCTTCTTTAGAGAGTTGGTCCTTAGACTTCTTTGTTGAGCTTCTGGTGCCTTGAGAGCCATTAGGAGTGACAATAGGGACGAGAATTCAAGAATTCTTCCTTTGCCACTACATTACGATAGGGGCTAGAGCATCGGTTTTCATCACCTAGAGTTCCCAATGAGAATGGAGTGGTGGAGAGGAAGAACATGACCCTTGTAGAGATGGCGAGGACCATGCTAGATGAGCATTCCACACCTAGGAGGTTTTGAAATGAGGCGATCTCTCTGCATGTTATATTTCTAATAGGGTTTTCTTGAGATCTGTGATTGGTAAGACTTCTTATGAGCTCAGATTTGGTCATAAGCCTAAAGTTTCTCATTTCAAGATTTTTGGTTGCAAATGCTTCATTCTTAAACATGGCAACCTTGATAAATTTGAATCTAGATGTTCTGATGGCATATTTCTTGGATATCCTGCTCATTCTCGTGGCTATCGTGTATTTAATTTTGACACTAACAAAATTGTTGAGACTTCGAAGTCACTTTTGATGAGCCTAGTCACAGTACTAGACAGATGATCACGGTACACGAGGTTTACGAGAGCATCTTAAATCGATGATGACTCGAGGATGAGGACCCAATTCATCCTCAAGTCCCTTGACTTGGTTGGAGAGCACTGCTTCCACTACATCGACGGATGAGCGACCTCATCCTACCTTCAGCGACGATCGAGTGGCTCTGCTCCTACCTCCTGACCCATGAGGTAGAGGCCACTTCACACCGAGAGCTCCTCTTCGCATTCGTGACAGCATCCACCGAAAGCGAGATGATTGGGGATCTTCATGAGCGAGTCACTCCTCGAGGTTCATTTCTCCTGATTCCCATGCACATTCTCGCTTTTGTTGCTTCTTTTGAACCCCGAGATGTCACCCATGCTCTTTACGATGCCTCTTGGGTCAATGCCATGCATGAAGAACTTGAAAATTTTGAAAGAAACAAAGTCGGACCTTAGTTGAACGTCCACCTAATCATAATGTAATTGGAACAAAATGGGTTTTCAAAAATAAGCAAAGTGAAGATGGGTTGGTAGTTCGCAATAAGGCTAGACTTGTAGCACAAGGGTATTCCCAGGTAGAGGGCTTAGACTTTGAGGAGACCTTTGCTCTGTAGCTAGATTGGAAGCCATTCAGTATTTTGCTAGCATTTGCGGCATCCAAGGGCTTCAAGCTATTTCAAATGGATGTCAAAAGTGCTTTTCTGAATGGCTTCATAGAAGAAGAGGTCTATGTCAAGCAACCACCTGATTTTGAAAATCCTAAGTTCCCAAACCATGTTTTTAAACTCTCCAAAGCCTTGTATGGATTGAAGCAAGCCCCTAGAGCTTGGTATGATAGGCTTAAGAGTTTCTTGCTCAAAAATAATTTTAAAATGGGAATGGTTGATAAAACATTGTTCACTCTCAGGCATGGCAATGACTTTTTGATGGTTCAGATTTATGTGGATGACATTATATTCGGTGGTTCCTCTCATGCTTTGGTGTCCAGATTTTCAAATTCTATGAGCAGGGAGTTCGAGATGAGCATGATGGGCGAATTGACCTTCTTCCTTGGTTTTCAAGTCAAGCAACTGAAAGAAGGCACCTTCATTCATCAAAGTAAGTACACAAAGGAGCTTCTTCGTCGCTTCAACATGGGAAGCAGTAGACCAATGTCTACTCCCATTGCCACGACCACCGTCTTTGGACCAGATGAGGATGGAGAGCACTGTGGACGGAAGAATACCGCATGACATGATCGGCTCCCTCCTCTACCTCCTGTGTCGAGGCCGACATACTGATTTCTTTGTGTGTCATGCGCTCGATTCGAGCTTCCCTCGTGCTTCTCATCGCCAAGCGGTCGTCGCATATTCAGTACCTTGAGGCACTCTTGACTTTGGACTTTGGTATTCTTCTTCTTACGCTCTCTCTATTCGAGCATTTTCGATCTTGATTTTCTTTGGGTGTAGAGTGGATAAGAAGAGTACTTCTAGCACTTGTCATTTCTTAGGCACATCTCTTATCTCTTGGTCATCTAGGAAGCAATCTCTCATTGCCTGATCCTTCTTGAGAAATGAGTATGTAGCTATGACGATGAGTTGCTCTCGTGTTCTCTGGATCTTGTCTACTCTGCGGGACTATGGGTTGTCTTTGGGTAGTGTTCCTCTTTTACGTGATAACACTAGCGCCATTAATATTGCTAAAAACCCAGTGCAACATTCTAGGACTAAGCACATTGACGTTAGATATCATTTCCTTAGAGACCATGTTGAGAAGGGTGATGTTGTGCTTCACTTTGTAGAGTTCGAGCAGCAGGTTGCGGATATCTTCACTAAGGCTCTTGATTCTTCTCGTTTTGCTTCTTTGCGGGGAGAGTTGGGGGTTGTTAGTCCTCTTGGCCTGTTTTGAGGGGGAGTTTGCTCTTTTTGCATTCATTTGTATCATAATGCATTTTTCATTTCAGCAACTTGCATTGTAATATAATCTTGTGGAGCTTTGATTATTATCCTTGTATGACTTGAATTCATACTTTATACCCTACCATGTCTTGTGCTAGCTTGCTAGACTTCTTTTATGGCTTTTTATGTATAGCTTAGCTTTTGCCATGCTAGCTTTATTATCTGTGAGCAAACTGAATCATAATATGACTTGCTGGATCTTGTGACTAGTTTTGCTTTAGTGATCCTCTCATGATTCATCCCATGTCATATAGGCTTAATTGAGTCTTGAACTTATTTTGAGTTTTAAATTGAGCTATGATAATTCTTAAGTCAAGTAAATGAAAAATGAGCTTTTTCTGTGCGAAAAAACTGATCTCACCAATTCTTTCTCATGAGACGGCTTGCCATTGCACTAGGCATGAACTCAGGGGGAGTTTTGGATGACCCAGACTATTCTCTTAAGCTTTTGTTGTTTGGGATGGTCGCAGTGAGGCTTGAGATCTAGGACAATGCTAAGAAAATAAATTGGCAATTGGTTGAAGCTTAGAAAGTAGTTGTGGATGGCTCCTAGTCCAGGACTTGCTTTATTAAGATAAAACCAATCATTTTCAGCAAAGTGCTCAATGTGCTAAATTCTAAATGCTTGATCAATTTGTTTCAAATCTGAATGCTCAAACTTGACTCTTTTTCTAGGTTACGGCTCAATCTAAGCTTATAGACATGACTGACTCATTTTGGATACCTTTAGTTAAACTATGATCTTGAGCACCTTGTCATGTTGTCGATTCATTTAATCTCAGATTATTGCTATTTTGGCCTTAGCTTTGCTGTACATGTTTTGCCATGATTGAATATAGCTTCTTCACATAATATGGCTTGGTGTAATTCTTGTACAGTCTTCATGGATAATCTTCATGGCTCCTTTTGCTCAAGTTAAAAACAAAACAAAAAAAATGAAAAAAAATAAAAAATTACAAAATTGTAGTCATTCCATTACATTCATGCTCTATCTTCTTCCTTGCACCTTGATGAATCCATTGTCAAAGGGGGAGAAAGATTGGTCAAAATGTTGTTTTAGAGCTCTTCATCTCAATGATCAAAGGTCAAATAGAACAATTGTTCTTTCATATGGACCTTAAGTGAGATTTTGTCGATTCTTTGGAAATTGAAGCTTTTGTGCTTTCTTTTGCTTTATCTCACTTGCTTATGATATTCTGAAGCCAGCTTGGTCATTTCCTTTGCTTTTTCTTGTATTTGGACCAAGTTGTGCCTTTGCGCGAAAACTGCAAGTATTTTACTTTTCAAACCACAAAACTACATTTTCTGAGAAATTGCCAATGTGTTCATCAAGGGGGAGATTGTGGATATCATGGGGATATGCCCATGATCTTAGGATGATGAAATAATTGGCAATGTTGCTTTTGGTTTGAAGTTTCACGCGTTTTCGGCAAAGTTAAAAGGCTGATCTTTAGCCATTTTGGGAATTTGGCTTTGGGATAGATTGAGTTCATAGTCTATAGTGCATATGTGTTGCATATTGCATGTTTTGAGCTAACGTGGGTCAAGTTGTGAAGAACTTGTTCCCGGATTCGTGTTTGCTTGTCTATTCTTTGTCAGGGTGGCTTGCGAGTCAATGACGGTCTCTGGCGAGGAGGATCGGGACTAAGCTTGGAGAGCCGAGGTCGGAAACGATCATGGATGCGGGTGAGGTCAAGTGACTCAAGCGTGGCAGAATGGACAAGGATGACCGAACAGGCGATTCGGTCTGTTGGTTGATCAAGCGGTGCGGTCGGTCTGCAAGTGTCAAGGTGGTCCGGTGGGAACCGGATGGGAGAGACTTGCCGACACGATGAGAGCCACTGGATCAATCTACACGTGGCGCAAGACGGTGCGTCAGGAAGTGGATTAAGTCAAGAGAATCGAAGACGACACTTTAAAATACGTGCGTGTGTGTTCTGTTGATGTTGGGCCTCAAGTGAGCCCATTAGGTTTAATCTTCTAGAACCTAGGTTGGTAGCTGCCATATAAAAGCATTTGGAGATGGGACATTAGGGTTGCTGCCCCAAAAAGATAGTTTTGTGGCGGCCGTGTGTTCCCCAGAAAAAGTGTGGCTCCTGGTGGCGGCGCCCTTGTAGCATGTAACAGAGAAAAACTCGAGCGCCTGGTTTTGCGCGTGAGGAGAAACTGATCTGTGGCGGTGCCTTGATGCTCCCGTAGAAAAATCAAGTGCATGCTCCGATCTGTAGTCTCTGGATTGTCAGAAATATCTGGGGTTTGCTGTTGAGATTTGTTTATTGCCGGGTCTTTTGTCTTATGCGTGTTATCTCGTTCTTGTGGTCTTGATTGCTGCGGCTGTAGTTATCTTGTGTTTGTCCCTGGAAGCGCCTCGGTTAGTCTCGCAAAAACCGATTGGACAGATGCTGCGGCTTGTGCTGTTTTCAGATTCATTTACTGCCTTGACTGTTCACAGTTTTTGTTTTTTGTGGCAGCCTCTTTGATGCGTGTGAATTGTTGAAGTTAATTCCCATCAAGTGGCAGTTTGGTTTTGTTTATTAGCTTTTTATTGCCTTGACTTGACTGTAGTCCTTTTGCTGTCGGCTCGGCTTCTTGATTCCATTACTGTTGTTAGTTTGTGTCTCTGCTTTGACTGCTATTAATCCTCAATTTGCCGGCTGTGTGAAGAAAAGTAGTGCTGAGTGGCGGCGGCCTGTGAACCCCGGCAAAAGAGGAGCTGGGCGGCAGCGCCTGTAGATAGCCCGATAGAGAACCGAAGTCGGTGGCGGCGGTTTCAGCATCAAAAATCTGAAGCCGGCGGTGGCCTGCCCTGCTGTAGAAACTCAACCCGTGGCGGCATGTATTGAGGAAGAAAGTGCAGCCCTGTGCGGCGTTTTGATTCCCCACAAAAATGAGACTCATGTGGCGGCAGCTGCTGTTCTTGCATTAAGTATTGCCTTTTTATTGCTTTCTTGTGGTTTGGTACGGCTGTTCATGCTGAGTCTGTAGACTCAAAGTAGCCGGCTCCTGTGCTTGTGATGATTCCAACGTTTTGATTTGTTTACTGCAGCTGCTTGTTGTTGTGTCGCATTTTCTGAGTCCCATCTGTGATTTTTGTTTGGGCGTGTTCTTTTCATTGGCTGGCTGACATGTATGTAGTCGGTGAGACAAGAAAAAGAAGGGCTAGTGTTTGCATAGGGCTGCAGCGGCTAAATTCTTTGTTGGCTGCCATCTGATGCACATGAGGTTTTGGTTATTTCTAGTTCAGACGGTTTACTGTTTTAGTTTTCTTAATTGCTGTGTGTGCCGATACTTGTTGCGGTTGTGAGATGTTTTTGGTCTTTTGCTTCGAGGTTTGATCGGATTCAACACAGGTCATCCGCTGTGTCTGTATACAGATCTTCATAGCTTTTTATAGCTATTGGAGTGAAAGTAGTGTTGAATCTAATCAAGGTGAAAAAAAGAGAAAGCGTCTATTCACCCCCCCCTCTAGTCGCCGTTCCGGTCCTACAATGTCGAGGTCAGAATAGTCCGCCAAGTCAAACCGGTTCTTCCCCACGGACGGCGCTAGCTGTCGACAATCAACTCTCCGATCTTACGAAATGAAATAAGGAAAATAGCTAAGAGTTCTTTGAGGGGAATGTGGTTGCTCTTTAGTGCAATGAACTGGTGTTTACAGGAGTGCCTTAGGCAAGATGACAGATTAGCCCTAATTACACTGAGTATATTGCTTGGAGACATTGAGTTGTCTACTCCTTAGACTTGCTTGTTCTGTCCTTCAGATGTCCTCTAAATTGTCCTTTGATCGTCTCCCTTAAATACTTAGCAAAGAGGTGTTAGTTACTCTTGGAGAAGGCACCTTTTGGAAACGTTGAGTCTGGTCAAGGAAGCAGTTGCTGTTAGTGAAACACCAACTGATCGCCTGTTAGTGCCAACGGGAGACAAAATTGTATATTAGTTATTGTTAGTGACTTAGTGCTGAAAAGCGTCATGTGGTTTGGAGCAAATAAGACACATGTTCTATTCATCACACAAAAGGGATATACTTGGAATCAGATCCAACTACGAGTTCAATGATTCTACGAGCAGTTAACTGGTTTGTCAATAGGTACAGGGCACTCGTAGAGCAACCTCTGGGAAAATGACGATCACAGGGGTTGTTAATCATAGGGTTATGACCACAAGAACCATGTAGTCTTTAAGTAAATGTTAAAACAATATTTAGGAATTTAATCCTTGTCACCATTCCGTATAAACTAATCATGTTTATTTGCCTTTAATTGTTGATAACCTTTTATTTATTTATTTTAGAATAGGCCAAGCAAAAGTTTATTATGTATTCAAAATCGAATTACAATCATTAGGGATACAAGTAGAAAGAAAATTGCTCGTTGAAACACATATTAAGCTGATATTTGTGAAAACCCTAAGCAGCCAAAATCTAGAATTTTTTTTAAAAATAATATTTTTTGAAAGATAATTAAAAAAATTTATAGTCTCCCCAAAATATTACAAAAATGTGTCCCTGTCACCAGTTCAACTGAAGACAGCGATCCTCTCGCCACTCTGTTGGCGGCCTAGGTACTGCAATAAGCTAGTTAATGGCGATATCTTCTGTCGCCAGATTCAAGCTGGCGGCGGAAGCTCGACCTATAAAACCCCCTTGAAACCCTAAAATTTGGTACAGGTTTCATTTTTATTCAGAAAAAAGAGAAGGAGAGAAGAGTAGAGGGGAGGATAGAAGCTAGCGAAGTGCTATTCATCCGATTGCCTACCTTTCAAGTAATTTTTTTAACCGATTGGATTATATAGTTTTAGATGTATGGTTACGTAATGCAGTACGTTTTACATAATACTTTTCGGTGGGTAGTATAGTTTTAGATATGTAGTTAATTGTGGAAATGTTCTTTATGGTGCAGTGCGTCAAATATGTCCGACGTCGTGAATTTCAAAATTTACTATGGTCAAGGGACTATTATGGGGGTCCCGATGGGATTGATTTGCGTTATTTCCAATTGGCGATCGTAGCCCTAGTAAGACCAGAGCAGCGTACATGGGGCGCTATGATGCAGTGGTTGTTCCACACATTCTAAGTGGACCGTGATGTGTACGATCTGAGAATGAGTTACCTTTCCCCACGGAGAGGGCAGGCCACATATTGGGAGTTAGTGCAGCTGAAGGGACCAAATTCATGGCAGTCATATGTACGCATCGCGAGGGAGGCAGGGTGGAAATTGGTCCTTCTAGTCCAAGCATATGCCAAACTCACTCCTCCATTTGCATTCTTGAACAAGAAGAATCTTGACACCGAAGAGAGAAGTCGGGACTCGACCATAGCTGGCGCACACAATGGCGAAGCTCCGGAGTTCTTGATCTTTGTCGATGAAGACCCTACTGAGTAGCTCCTATGGTCGGGCAAGCTCTTGGTCTTGTTGGCGAGGGTGAGGAGGTGGAAGCCATAGTGCAAAGGATGGATCTCGAAGACCGAGATTACATGGCATTGTCTGAAGATGAAGGTTCCGACGATGAGGATGATGTGGACCAACAGGCGATTCTATCCAACTAGAACACATACCAGTTCGAGAACCTCGTCGTCAACGAAGGCCCCCATGTGCCTTGGGAGTACGACTAGAGTGAGGTCAGGTTAGGAGCTATGTACAAATGTAAAGAGGCCGTGCAGGACGCGGTCAAATTCTAGGCCTTGTCGGTGCGGCGCACATTCAAAGTCGTTAAGTCTACCCTAAGATTCTATGACGTGAAGTGCGACATACAGAGATGCCCTTGGCGAGTGTACGCATTTCAGCCTAAGTAGGACACCTACTGGAAGTGCTCTATAGTGGCCCCTCATACATGCGTCGTTTCTGAGTCTGTGCAGTCCCACCGGAACATGTCATCAGGCTTCATCGCCAACCTTATGTACAGTGAGATTGTGGATAATCTAGATTTTAAGCCACGATTCATCATTCGGGCGATTGAGGCAAGATTCCAGTACACAATCAGCTATGCCAAGACTTGGAGGGCAAAACAGAAAGCATTGGAATTAAGGTGGGGCACGTTTGAGGATTCCTACCACAACCTCCCCAGGCAACTTCAAGTCATACAAGACAAAAATCCTAGCACCCATATCGACATTCAAGACATCATACACCCAAAGTGGGCTAATAAGAGGGTACTACAGCGAGCATTCTTCGCGTTTGGTCCATGCATCAATGCATTCCAGCACTGCCATCCAATCTTATGCGTAGATGGCACATTCTTGACTAGGAAGTACAAGGGCCAGATACTGACTGCAATAGCGACGGACGGGAACAATCAAGTTCTTCCCATGGCATTCGCTTTCGTTGAAAGCGAGAACACGGACAGCTGGCTGTGGTTCCTGAGGAATGTGAGGATTTCTGTTGTGCAAAGCCGTCCCAACGTATGTCTCATATATGATCGGCATGTAGGCCAGCTGCGTGCAATAACCTAGCTACAACAAGGAGAGAACGTACCACTTCCATGGCCGAATCTGCAGAGCAGGTGGTGCATGAGGCACTTGGGTGCAAACTTCTTCAAGCAGTTCCGCAACAAAGACTTGGTGAACATGTTCAAGCGATTGTGTAACCAGAACTAGCAGCGGAAGTTCGAAGTACTCTGGAAGATTCTGGATGAGCGGACCAAGACGCACAGAAGGGAGGCAGAGAGAAGGGTCGCCCCAAGTGCTGACCAGGCCCCTGAAGCATTGACACAGCTACCCACAGATGCTCCCAGATTAACGAGGAGGACAGGGGCACATGTTAGATGCTTCTCGGACTGGATTGAGCACGAGCCTAAGGAGAAGTGGTCGCTGCTCCATGACAGGGGTGGTGCTCGATATGGTATCATGACAACTAATCTAGCCGAGGTGTACAACTGGGTCATGCGCGGCGCAAGGTGTCTCCCTTTGGTGGGTATTGTGGAGGCAATTCTTTGCGGTACGACGAACTACTTTGTTGACAGAAACAACAACGCGTCGCTCACTATGGAAAATGACAGAATACTCTACTCCACCATGATCACCAAGTACATGGAGGAGAAGAGCAAGAAGGATGAGATGCACCGGGCATTCAAGATGGGCACAAGGGAGCTTCACTTTGAGATAATGTGCAGGGATAAAGGACGCCGCGGGATGAACCGTGAGAGGATCACTCACGAGTGCACGCTGCACCGCGGTAGTTGCACATGCACTTGCAACAAGCCACTTCTTCTGCATAGGCCCTACTCCCATGTCATAGCCGCATGTTCGACGGTGGTGCAGCATCCCGGTCAGTACCTCTCTGACTATTTCACTAAGGAGGTGGTGATACAAACCTAGACTGGGGAGATGTATGGTTACGCTGTGGTTGGCCATTTCACTGGCCATCCAACCTGGGAGCAACTAATTTGAGCCGCGGACATTGATAGGCTCAAGAAAAAGGTTGGCTGGCGACAGGTATGGCGCATCAGGAACGATATGAACGAAGCAGAAACCAGACGTCATACAAAGAAGTGCTCCATTTGTAGGGAGTCTGGGTACACCTTCAAGAAATGCCCCACGAGAAATCCTCAGGATGAAGGAGACATCGGCACTCCGGATGTCACCGCGGGGACCTCATCCGTTCACCCAAATCGAGACAGTCCACATGGGGGACGTTGAGGCTGCGACCACGAGAAAGCACGAATAGTAGTAATATGTTGTTGCCAATGTTCTGAATTACCATTTTGATTAAGTGTTGTGATGTTTTGTTGAATGTTATGTAATATCAATGTGATTTATCGTAGTTTTGATAGTAATAGCAAGTTCACATTTGTTTCCTTACATAATATGCAGTGCATGTACATGAGCAAGTGTATGAATTCTCGGGCGCATTGCAATATCACTTACCTTCCTACTTATGAATCATTAATACCTCAATCTTCCTCGTAAAATTCTTCAGAAATTCACCGCACTAGAACAACATACGACAATCACAAAATGTTATTGCGAGTTTAATGATTTAAATGCGTTCAAAATCTATGAAAATCACAAGTAGATAAAGTGGATTAATTGGATTAGGGTTTGATCTTCACTGCCGCTAGTTGAACTGGCGGCGAGGAAGATATCCTTGATTGAGCTGGCGGCAGTATGGGCCACCAACAGAGTGGCGAGAGGATTCTTGTCGCTAGTTCAACTGGCGATAGGTTTTGGGGCTACTATATATTTTTGTAATTATCTTTTAAAAAATATTATTTTAAAAAAATTCCCAAAATCTATGCCAACTCTGTCATCCTGTGAGGCTCCGATCAATCCATGAATCACCCAGGAGGCAGGAAAAGAAAGAAAGGGATGTCTAGTTCTAAGATGCACTAGCGGAAATTACCCGTGCAATCGCGCCGCTAGATACGAGGATATTATTATCTTTGCAACTTTAGCTAATTCCTATGATTGAAAATACAAATGAATCTGTTGTGCAATTCTAATATCTATGTATTAGTAATATGTACCATTATAATTCAGCTCCACCAAAATAAATAGCGTAGACCATTATCATTTTTCTCGATTAATGAGAGAATTTCTAGGGTTTCTTTAGAATGATTGTGGGGTTTTCTTGTACTTGAAATGAAGGAGGTGCCTTGAATCTCACCGGTTGAAACTTTTTATTATTATTTAATCTACTTTTTAAAAATATTTTAAAGATAATCTCCCCCTAAATTTATTTTCAATTTTGACCCCTGGACACGCCACAACGTTTGGCGTGATAAAAGCACATTGTCACGCCACAGATCTCGTCATGGCAAACGAGTGTTGCCACATCACTCCTCTTAGCGTGACAACACTTTGCCCAAAAACGAACATGTGTTGACTCAGATGGGCTATCATAGCAGGTTTGGCCACGTCTTGGTCGGTGGCGTGACATCACAGTTTGGTCACGCCACGGCTCATGGTGTGACCAAAGGGGCCAGAATTGAAAATAAAGTTAGGGAGAGGTTATCTTTAAAATGTTTTTAAAAATCGATTAAAAACAAACTCTACCGGTTGTTTGTATTTATATAGATTATGCCTTTTGAAATAACATATTGTTTAACCAACGGATAAATCAAGAATCAGATACACACATCCTAAAGCTAATCCACAAGTTAAAAACCGCCTTAAAGTAAATAAAAAAATTTAATTGTAGTTTTTTTTAATTATCAAGGAGCTCATTTTCATTAATTCATATCAAGGTTACAAAGACATTGTAAACAGGTCGATAAGAAACTAGGTGCTACATCAATCCAACTGCACCTTTGGCACTCGCTAGAAACTTGTTTAGCACAGAGGAGAGCTTCTGCATTCGCCTCCCTCGGTGTAAAACAAATAGTAAGCTCCTCGGAAAAAGAACTAAGCTCCTAAATCTCCCTAATAATCGGGAGAATACTTGCTCTGTGATATGATTTGCCCGATCTTGACACAAATGGGCGAATCCCATACAGTCCATCTCACAGGCTGGAGTACTTTATGCAGACCACCCTGACGAGCCAACAAAACTCCTTTGCATGCCAGCGCTTCTGATACCAAAGCATC
The DNA here is from genome assembly GCA_036346405.1 of Phyllostachys edulis. Classification (NCBI taxonomy): domain Eukaryota; kingdom Viridiplantae; phylum Streptophyta; class Magnoliopsida; order Poales; family Poaceae; genus Phyllostachys; species Phyllostachys edulis. Next base: position 14,640,942 of record CM070566.1, read on the forward strand.
GACAGTAACATCTGCCAAATCTTTCCTTGGAACAACCAATACAGTAACATCTCTTCCACAACATCATAGTGGTCCTTGATGTGTCCATTAATTTCTATTAGGGACATCTTGTCACGTTCTTTGTAAAAGATTCCTTCCGATCCATGTCACGTTCGACTAAAACCATCAACTCATCTGCCAAATTTTTCTCTGTGAACAACCAATGCAATAACATCTCTTCCACAACATCATAGTGGTCCTTGATGTGTCCATTAATTTCTATTAGGGATATCTTGTCACGTTCTATGTAAAAGATTATTTCTGATCCATGTCACGTTTTATGTAAGCGATTCCTTCTGATCCACTTGGCATAGATATGTCTAGGATAGATTTCGGCGAAATTGTGAACTCTGTCGTGACTTGTGAGATGATACTTTGGTAGAGCTAAGAGAGCACAATTACGTACACAAACGTTAGTGTGCCGGTTGATAAAGTCGATCAGGCTGGATCAATCTCGTCTTCTAACCAATCAAATCTACTCAGGAAAAAGAAAAGAAACATTTTTCAGGACGAGCCAACAATGAATAACCTGCATCAAGAAACAGTATCCAGAAAATGACACAAACCAAACAGCCGTTTAATTACTGACACAATTCAAACAGTAGTATTTTGGGTTAATTAACTACCAAATTGGCTTTTGATGTTTGGCAAAAGGGTCATTTTGGTCCTGGAGTTTCAAATGGGCCATCGATCCACCACGTATTATATCTGCTGAACCGATTGCCGACCATGTTTAATTAGGTGTCAGCTTGAAAGATCAACTATATCGCGTGATCGCATCTCTACGAAGGACGTGCACAGTTGGTGACGTGGATGTGCTTTCACGATTTTCATGCAATTCGACAAAGAGAAGATGAATTAACAAGCCGGGCGAAGCTTTATTGATTTCAACATCTCTACGAAGGACGTGCACATTTGGTGACGTAGATGTGCTTCACGATTTTCATGCAATTCAACAAAGAGAAGATGAATTAACAAGCCAGGCGAAGCTTTATTGATTTCAAAAAGAAGTAGAGAGGAAGACGGCTTGGATCTGTCAAATAGAACTGTATATTCTTAGTGCGGCATGAAATAGAAGCAAGAAAGTAGAAGTATTTGATGGCGTATGTGCTTCTTCTCGTCACGTACATCTTGATATTGAAACAACTCAAAATTTGCAGGTTTTTCAAAATTTTGAAAACTTTTGGTTGAATTTTGGTTTTCTTTCCATTTTCGGAAATTCCTTCTCATTCCCGCTTTCCCTTTCGTTCGGGCGTTTTTCTTTTCCGAAAACAGTTGGTCATTAAACTGTGTCTGAATTTTTCTTAGGGTTTAAACCAGTCCCAAAAATTTAGGAAAAAATATATTAATTCCTTATAATTGTTCTAGTATTTGAATAAATTATTTCTAGGGATGAACATAAGCTTTTGTTATGGGCTTCTTTTGGGAATTCAAATTGAAGTGTAAATTTGATCCCTTTTTGAGATTTTCCAAGTGCAATATATAATGCAAAAGTTTGAAAACAATGATGCATGTTTATGAGATGCATAGTAATTCTCTTTATTAATTTGGGGGATGTGATAAAGGGTATCCGATGAACGGCGGCTCTTCGGTGACGACGAAGTAGCACAATAGGTAGAGGATGCGACGGGGATCACGTTGGTGCACTCACGAACACAAGCGAACCACTGTGCTGGCCAACAGCGAGATCGAAGCGGTGGTAAAAGATCTGCCTTAACGGGATCGATGCTCCGGCGAAGCGAAGGTGTCAAGGATGTAGATCAGGTCCTTGCGAACCCGACAGTGGCGATGGTGAGGCTTGAGGTGCTTCGGCGGCGAAGAAAAAGCTCGTCGTTGATTTCAGTGGTGCGCTGCTTCTTCGGCGATCTCTGGCTGCTAGGGTTTTGCTCCTAGGCTGTGGCGGCTATGGTTGAGATGCAGGGAATGAGGGCTTCCTACCCCTTTATACGCTGGCGACTGGGAGAGTCCGGAGTGCGCGCACCAAGGAGGCCCACGCGGTGGAGGGTTCGATACGCAACCGAATCGGGGAAGATAAATAGTAGCTCAGTGGGGCCCACAAGTCAGCGACATAGGCTTGGGAGAAACCGTGGCAAGCAAGCAGCGTGAGGATGGCAAGGTGGGGCAGTCTTGGCTTCTGAGAGAGAGAGAAAGAAAAGAAGGCAGCCAGAGTTAAATTTGAAAGGCATAGGATTAGGAATTTGGGTCAAGGGATTCATTAACAGATTTCTAAGATTTTCATTGGTTTTTGCATTTTAGAAATTCCAGTAAATCCAAATAGCAAACTAAAAATAACAATGGAACTCATAAAATTTCTAGAAAAATCTGAAAAATATTTCCAAGCACAGAGGACCCAAATAAAATAGTTTTGGAATTAGTTGATGTTCAGGTTAGTCGCATTAAATTGTTTTTCTATTTAAAAGTCCGTTTAAGCTTTATTAAAATTCAAATAAAATTTAGTGAATTTTCCAAAGAGCTAAACTATTTAAAAATGTTTTGAAACTTCAGAAAATTGAGATGTTACAAGGGGGAATCTATCTGGTTTGGAAACCTCAAGGTCCTCGGCTGTCTGATTTTCGACTTCAAGATTGTTTCCCAAACTTTTTGAATACATGAGGGTTTGTAAAATGGACTTTTTTTCTCGATGTAATTAAATGGAAATGATGTATTATAAAATGGCAATAAGACTTCCACGCTCAGAATAAATTAATTCATCGGGTACTCCATATCAAATTAAAGTCACAACACGAAGGCATGCTTTTCTCTTTGGCAGAGAAACATAATTTTTGGCCACCCTTTACAAGCAGGCTGAGCCATTTGTTGCTAACAGGGTATACGAATAATGGGTTCATTTCATTTTCTAGATTTAATTTATTTTTTCCATAATTAATTATCACACTTTATCTTATCGTTATCTAGCCACTGCCACAAAACTACAAATACGAATGTCAAAAATCCTTTTCTAATGAAAAACTAAGAAAAAAAAACACCATGGATGTTTTTTTAAAAGAACTTTCGGGCCCAAGATGAATTATCATCACTAGAATTGGCATCAAAGATGAATATATAGTGGAATCCAAGCATTCGTTCTGTCAGTGGGCATCGCTGGTCAAGCTACATTGTAAAGCTCCGTTTAAATATTCACGGTTAATTTCTATAGGAAATAAACCGTTTCTTTTGAAATTTCTATATTCCAAACATACCCTATATACATGCGCCAAACGTGAAGGTTTTCGAAAATGCCAAACTAAAGGTATTAACCGTACACCTCGTTCCTAATTTTTATAATGCTTTTGAACAGTCAATTTGGAAAGTTTGATTTTGGGGGTCTAATTTTAGAGATCACTACTAGTATATATATGTCTATCCACACTCCAAGTAACAACCACACACGAACCAGCAAGCAGCAATACAAAGCCCATAACAAGCTCATGGCCTCCCTGCCTTCCCTCCTCCTCGGCTCCGCCTTCCTCCTCGCAGCCGCCGCCTACTTCCACCGCTACGACACCAGCGGCAAAGGTGCCTCAGCCGCCACGCACCTCCACTTCTACATGCACGATGACTACACCGGCCCGCGCCCGACCGCCATGCGCGTCGTGTCCGGCCGGTCCCTGGCCTCGCCGGCCAGCGACAACGCCACCGCGGGGAGCACGACGTCCTGGCCGCAGCCGCCGCCGCGGCAGTTTGGCGACATCGTGGTGCTCAACAACGCGCTGACGGAGGGGCCCAGCGGCGGCAGCGCGCGCGTGGGCACGGCGCAGGGGTTCGCGGTAAGGGTGTCGGAGGGCGGCGTCGTGTCGGACCTCACGCTTCACCTGGTGCTGGAGGCCGGCGAGCACCGCGGCAGCTCGCTGACGGCTAAGGGCCGCATCGACATGGACGCGACGGTGCGCGAGTCGGTGATCCTCGGCGGCACCGGCCGGTTCCGGTTCGCGCGGGGGTACATGCTGACGAAGAACTACGACTACAGCCTCGCCACGGGCGGCGTCGTCGAGATCGACGTCTACGTGCAGCACTAGCCACTAGCCACCCAGGCGCGAACGCGACCGCGCGCATTTGCACGCGCTTGTTTAATTTGCGCGCGAGAGAGATCATTCGCCGCATGCATACTCGCATCGCATGTTTGCTTTGCTACGTTTTCTCCGTACGTATTTGAGGTTGTTTTACTTGTGCATTCATGTATGGTGTGCTTTCGTTTATTCTCTACGAGCAGTATTGGAGTGTTGACCTGTTACGTCCTCACTTGCATGGTTTTGCCAAGCTTTAATTTCCTCTTTTGGAAGACTCTGTTTTCATTTTGTTGCCGAGAAGCGCCGCTCTGGAAGTTGATTGTTGAAGCAGCAGAGAAAGACAAAGATGCTTAATGGAGAAGGAGATGTCATCGTGGAATTTTTTGCTCATACGGCCGTTTTTCAATCCGTATTTAGCGGGAGAGTATTTGCAGAAATAGCCGTGTGCCAGCACGGCCACCGTGCACCAGCACCACCGAGGTGACACGTCGACCGCCGGCGCAGGGTGGCCATGCGCCAGCCCCTTTGGCGCATGGCCACAATGTGCCGGCCATTTAGGGGCTTAATTAGTAGGGCGCCGGCCATTTCGGGTCTTAATTAGTAGGTTAATTAATTCATTAGTGGGTTAATTGGTTAATTAATTAATTAGTGGGTTAATTAATTAGTGGGTTAATTGGGTTAAGGAGCTAGCGCATGGGGCACTGTGCCGGCTGTTTTAGGGGCTAAATTACGCATTAATTAGTTAGGATTAGGTTAGTTAGGTTTTTTATTATTTTTTATTTTTAGGCTGAAAATTGAAAGAATTTTAAAATATAGCAAATAAGTTCAAAAAATTACGAATTTTTTTGTGGAGCCTTCCAACACCGTGTACTTGCTTGTGTAAATTTTTCATAATTTTATTCATTAATAATTGTTATCGCTATTTTGTATAAGTGTCCTGTTCGTATGAATTAATAAAAGTAGAAAATGAGCTCAAAAAATTATGAATTTTATTTTGAAGGGTCCCCACGCAGTGGAATTGATTGTATAATGTTTCGCCAATTTTATATGTATTCTGGTATTGTCTCGAAAATTTATGATTAAGGTCGCGAAAATTTCGATTTTAGGTTTCATGATTTCATGTGAAGAATGTATAAAAAAAGCTACATTGCAACTCCATTGGAGATGTCGATATACAATATGGTGCTGGAGTACACACATAACAACCAAAATACGCGTACAAATATAGCAAAACAAAATATGAATACAAGTATACTCGATCAAATAGGATACTCTTTGTTTATTTAGTTTAGTGTCGATCCGCTGGCGCATGGCCACCAAGCGCTAGCCAAAATAATGAGGTTAATTAGTTAGTTAGGTTAGGTTAGCCAAAACACTTCCCGACTCGTGCCCCTCCGGCCCTCCCTCCCGCCCGCTACACCCGTCACGCACCCGGACTGTTCTACGGAGAATTAAAAAACCTAGCGGTGGCTATCTTTCCCACCATCCCTCCTCCGCACATCTGTCGCCTCGTCCAGAAATTTTGGCGCCAATGCTTACGAAATTCCCGACGCCAACGCCGCGACTCCTTCTCTGCTCGGCTATAAATACCGAACTCTGGCATTCGCTCTTCGCTCATCTCAATTGCGTTTCGATTCTCGTTCTTGCGCTCGAAGCGTATCAGGCCGACCGACCGCACTCCGTATCGAAGACATGAGTTATATACAATTTGCATCATTGTTACATTTCTTACTGTACGATCCATTTACATCATGAAATCGCAGGACATGGACAACTTCTACACTCACCGTCACTGTGGGCAGCCCCAAGACAAGGGACACTCGCTGTGGCACCGTGGAGACTAGTAGCACACATCGTTAAATAGGACACTCTTTGTCAAATTATCAGTTTGTCATGGATGATCTGTATTGTACGACATGCTAGATAAGGTTGTGCATGAACCAACCGAGGGAAATATGTGGCGTGCAGATCATATAAAAATGTACTGTATCCTTCGAAATGCACACGAGTCGGAGGTTACGGTACATCGTTATATGATCTGCATACCACGTATTTCCTTCGGTTGGTTCATGCACAATCTTATCTAGCCTGTCGTACAATACAGTATTAAAGAACATCATTCACACTAAACCGATAAATAAATAAAGAGTATCGTATTTGATCGAGTTACATGTGATAATACCCCTCCTCCTTCATCCCGGTTCATGCACAAGCTTATCTAGACTTTGGTATATCCCGTGTTATACGATTATGTTTGGGTATACTTGTATTCATATTTTGTTTTGCTATATTTGTACGCGTATTTTAGTTGTTACGTGTGTACTTCAGCGCCATATTGTATATCGACATCTCCAATGGAGCTACAATGTAGCTTTTTTTATACATTCTTCACATGAAATCATGAAACCTAAAATCAAAATTTTCGCGACCTTAATCATAATTTTTTGAGACAATACCAGAACACATATAAAATTGACGAAACATTACAAAATCAAGTCCACTGTGTGAGGACCCTTCAAAATAAAATTCATAATTTTTTGAGCTCATTTTCTACGTTTATTAATTCATACGAACAGGACACTTATACAAAATAGCGATAACAATTCTGAATGAATAAAATTATGAAAAATTTACACAAGAAAGTACACGATGTTGGGAGGTTCTACAAAAAATTTCGTAATTTTTTAAACTCATTTGCTATATTTTAAAATTCCTCTAAATTTCAGCCTAAAAATAAAAAAATAATAAAAAACCTAACTAACCTAATCCTAACTAATTAATGCCTAATTTAGCCCTAAAACAGCCGGCGCAGTGCCCCCATGCGCCAGTTCCTTAACCCAATTAACCACTGATTAATTAACCTACTAATTAATTAATTAACCAATTAACACACTAATTAATTAATTAACCTACTAATTAAGCCCCTAAATGGCCAGCACCCTACTAATTAAGCCCCTAAATGGCTGGCGCATTGTGGCCATCGCCAAAAAGGGTGGCGCATAGCCACCTACCTCATGCCGTGACGACGTGTCGCCTCGGTGGCGTTGGCGCACGGTGTTCGTGCGCCAGCGCGGCCATTTCTGCAAATACTCTCCCGCTGTTGTCAGATATGAAAATACAGATTGAAAAATGGTCGTATGTGCAAAAAATTCGTCATCGTGATGGTTCACGTGAGATGTACGGAGCAAAAGAAAGGGACGGCTTGATTTCTACTGCGTAACGGCAAGGTACGGTCGATTCTTATACCGTTGATTGGGATTTGAACGGTATAGCGTGCGTTAGTTTTCTCTTGTGCATATACTACACCAAATTTCCTGTACTTTTCCAACACACCATGCATAAACCTATGCGTTCGCGCCAAGCTTAGTGCACGTAGACGTCGATCTCTGTTAGAAAAATAGGGACAAAGAATATATGAATTTTTACGTAAAAAATCCTTGCGGAAAAAAATCACGGGTGCCAACCGACGATGATCACTATATGATGAGCGATTACAAAAAACGCAGGGGGATTACAATGAGGCGTCTCTCTCTCCGAACGACTTACAAGAGGTATATAAAAGGGTAAAAGGACTTAGAGTCCAGGTAGAAAATTAATCCGCTAATATGGCATATTTCAGATACTTCCATATTAGAAATTCGGATCATATATGGATCCAAATATCAATAATCTCCACCTTGAGATGAATTTCCTCTTGTAGCAAAATAAAGAATCATCAATCACCAAATGATTCCCCAATAAGATAAAAATCACTGTACGCCAACTAGTCTCTAGGACTAAACTGTAATACCAACTAAGCTTGAGCAAAGCTCAAACTTAGTAACAGGAACTGGCTTTGTCATCATATCAGCTGGATTATCATGAGTATTTATCTTGCACACTTTGACATCACTCTGAGCAATAACATCTCGAATAAAGTGATATCTCACATCAATGTGCTTTGTTCTCTCATGGAACATCTAATTCTTTGTAAGGCATATAGCACTCTGACTATCATAAAATATAGTAGTGCAAAAATTATCTCCACAAAGCTCAGTGTACAAACCTCTCAACCAAATAGCTTCTTTACAAGCTTCAAAAATAGCCATATATTCTGCTTCCATGGTTGATAAGACAACAGTAGCTTGCAAACTTGCCTTAGAGACCTCCTCTTATCCAAATCACCAGTATAATCAGAGTCAACATAACCAACAAGTTCATCTCTAGAATTCTCAAACTGCAAACAAGCATTAGAAGTGCCACGCAAATATCTGAAAATCCACTGAACTGCTTTCCAATGCTCTTTTCCAGGATTAGCCATGTATCTACTAACAACACTCAGTGCATGGGATAAACCAGGACGAGAACAAACCATGGCATACATAAGAGAACCAACTGCACTGGAATATGGAACTCTAGACATGTACTTAATATCATAATCTAACTCAAGACATAAGGCTGAAGATAATCTGAAATACAAAGCTAATGGAGTATTCATTGGTTTTGCATCATGCATATTAAAACGACGAAGGACTTTCTCAATATAACCTTTTTGACTAAAGTATAACTTGCCAGATTGCATCTCTCTAATAATCTCCATGCCAAGATTTTTTTTTGCTGCACTTCCTTCATCTCAAATTCATTACTCAATTGTGCTTTCAGTTTTGCTATTTCTGATTTATCTTTTGCAGCAATCAACATATCATCAATATAGAGAAGCAAATAAATAGCTGAACTATTAACAGTCTTTAAATAAACACATCTATCATAATCAGACCGCTTAAAGTCATGAGAGAGCATAAAGGAGTCAAATCTCTTGTACCATTGCCTAGGAGATTGCTTCAAACCATAAAGAGATTTCTTTAATCTATAAACAAGGTGTTCTTTTCCAGGAATAACAAAACTTTCAGGTTGGTCCATATAAATGTCTTCTTCCAACTCTCCATGTAAGAATGCAGTTTTAACATCTAATTGCTCAAGTTCATAATCATGCATAGCAACAATACTGAGTAAAGTGCGAATAGAACTATGCTTCACAACTAGGGAAAAGACATCATTAAAATCAATATCTAGAATCTGACTATAACCTTTAGCAACCAACCTTGCTTTATACCTTGCTGGTTCAGTAGAAAAAATACCTTCCTTTCTTTTGAAAATCTACTTGCAATGAACAGGCTTCTTCTCTTTTGGCAATTTCACTAATTCCCAAGTGTCATTCTTTTCAAGTGACTCCATCTCATAATGCATAGCAGTTATCCACTTATTACAATCAGTGGAGCTAATAGCTTCAGAGTATGACGAAGGTTTTGTATTACCTTCAATTTCTTCTGCCACACTCAAAGCATAAGCAACAATATTGGCTTCTTCAATCAACCTCTTGGGCGGATTAATCTCCCTCCTAGGTCTGTCAACTGCAATGAACCATTGTGGTGGCTGCTCAACAATAGGAGTATCCTCAACAATAGGTGCATCATGAACAACAATATTTTCCTTATCTGATGTGTCATTTGAACCAACAAAATGGTCTACCTGAACACTTTAATTCTGCTCACTCTCAATAGGAACATTAGTGGGCAGTTTATCACGAAGCATAGCAGATTCATTAAAGACAACGTTTCTGCTAATCACAACCTTATTTGTTACAGGATTCCACAGCTTATATCCTTTGACACCAGATTTATAACTACGAAAGATGCACTTAACAGCTCTAGGCTCTAATTTTCTATTATCAACATAAGCATAAGCAGTACAGCCAAAAACTCTCAATTCTGAATATTTTACTGGAGAACCAGACCACACCTTAATTGGAGTTTTCCTTTCAATTGCAATAGAGGGTGACCGATTAATAAGATAGCAAGCAGTGGAAGCGACTTCAGCCCAAAAACACCTATGCAAACCTGCATTTGACAACATGCAACGGGCCTTAGAAATAATAGTCATATTCATACGCTCAGCTACACCATTTTGTTGAGAAGTACTAGGAACGGTGTAATGCCTAACAATGATTCAAATTCATCATAACAGAATTATTCCATCCCATTATCAGTGCGAAGTTTCTTTACCTTCTTTTCAGTTTGCCTTTCAACCATAGTTTTCCACTCTTTAAATGCCGAAAATGCTTCTGATTTATGCTTCAAGAAATAAGGCCACACTCTTTTAGAGTAATCATCAATAATTGTTAACATATAACGAACACCTCCTAGTGATGTCTTCCGGGATGGCCCCCATAAATCAGAATGCACATAATCCAAAATACCTTCTGCAGTATGAACTGAAGTATTGAATCTCACCCTCTTGTGTTTGCCAAACACACAATGTTCACAAAATTTCAGCTTGCCGATGCTGTGTCCATCAAGAAGTCCTTTCTTACTCAATTCTGCCAAACCAATTTCACTCATATGCCCAAGGCACATATGCCAAAGATTAGTAGCATCAGAATCAGATAATGAACTTAAAATTACAGCAACATTACCTAATATTGTAGTACCTCGCAGATGGTACAGATTGGCAAATTTAATATCAGCTTTCATCACAACAAGAGAGCCTTTTGATACCTTCAAAACTACACCTTCACCAGAATACTTGTACCCTTTACCATCAAGAGTACTCAAAAAGATAATGTTTCTTTTCAAATCAGGAATGTGCGTCACATCTGTCAAAGTTCTGACAATGCCATCAAACATCTTGATCTGAATTGAACCAATTCCTGCAACCTTACAAGATGAGTTATCACCCACCAACACAGTACCACCTTCAACAGGTTCATTGTGGTGACCCGAAATCGGATCTGTTTCAAGCCAAGTGATTGCACCGGAGGCACAACACTTAACATGCAACGAGAACGATTTCGAGTGCCCGGATATGCGTCTTATGTTAGCTCCCAAGGATCAATGGCTAACATGTGCATATCCAAACACAACATTGCAATCACATCCATACACAATATACAAAAATAATAAAAACAAGATTCCAACACCAACAATTAGAACTTTATGGTTCAAATTTGCATAAGAGGGCCGACCGGCCAAATGTAATCATAACACAAATAAATCGCAGTGGAAGATAAACTTAGAATAAAAAGCAAATAACCAGATTGGCATGCCCAAACCCACAAGCAACCAACTGGAGTTAAAGTCGTAGCGTCTGTCGTGCTAAAACCCGATTTGAATGACTTCTCACCTGTAACATGGACAATCCAACTAAGTACAAAAACGTACTCGCAAGAGTTACGAATAGCAACATATAATAAATGCATTCATGTGCTAAAGGAAGGCTACTACACTAGATAATTTTCAGCATAAAGCAAGTTTTTCTTTGAGACAACCGATATAGATTCAAATTGCCATTTGTAAAACATTTAGAAAACAATATATACAGTAGATAATCCCAATTCATCATCAACAACAATAGATAGTCCAATTATAATCAACACACGAACTTCCTGTTCGTGACACAATTCATTCCTTAACAAATCAACACGCGAACTTCACGTTCGTGACAACATATAAGATTTGAACAATTCAACACATGACCTATCAACATAATCCAACCCAAACCCATAAGCTAACTGTGCATGCTTTCCCACAAGTGATGTCCATGACCGGGGACACGGCTATTCGAATAGATTTATAAACTCTGCAGAGGTGTACAGCTTTACCCACACGATATGAATAACTCATAATGTCGGCCAATGCACTCTTCCATAGGAGTGTGACTAAGATATCATAACGAGGCCGTTACAATATCATGTCCTAACTATCAAACCACCTGAGGATACACACCATGGCAGACTATCGTTCGCCTGAACCACAGCTAACCTCGTTGTGTAAGTAAGTCCCTTGCGCACAAGAGACCCTTAACGACAAGTTAAGGCGAAACTTATCATGCCCCCACTAGATTGACAAGACAACAGCAGTAAAACACGAGCCACCGGTAAAGCCTCAACAACTACCGGTGCTCAAAACAACACTTGTCAATCTAACTGTGTTTTGATAGCTAACACATAACAAATTATTTAGCTAAGCCTTCGCCATTATCTCGGCGTGTGGTTGCACGTAAGACTTGGTTCATCACACCACAGGCTGGTCCTCAAATACCCAGACGGAGCTACACGAATCCGGGACAACCTCCCTTCATCACCCTATCACCCGTCCAAGTCCAACACACAACAACAAGCCACCGAACAAATCCACAAAACCAGATTCGAAGATCTGGACATATTCCTCAAAATCAACATAATTCAATCCATATATTCCTCAAATTTTATCAAGATTCAATTCAATCCATCGGCTGATGGACTAGCTCTATCAACCGCTTTCGACTACAACTACTAGCATGACTAAGCAACGTTCTACAAATCACCAAACAAACTCATATAACATATAACCTTAATCATTCAAGGAAACAAGGGTAATCAACATTCAAGGGAGGCCAATGCAGTAAAAGGATATAACTAACTCTACCCAATTGACATACAAGTATTTGAAATTAAGCAATGCATAGAATACTTGAAAATCAACATATATAGTTTTCAAAATTAATAGGAGCAACATGCATCAAAGGAAAAGGCTGCTTGCCTTTGCTGTGGATGGTCCATGTGCTACTGATTACCACTCTCGATCACACTCAAACATTCGTAAACTATCGAACGAACGAAAACATCGAATAAGAAAAATAACACCGAAAACATCCAAAATTCAATATTATCCAAAATGCATGAAATTTATACAGTGGGTAGATTATGATTTTATATGAATTTAGGTGAAAGCATTATTCCATTTGGAGTTAGTATGTGAAAGTTATAGAGGTTTGAAAATCAGTTTTCTGGAAAATTCAGAAAATTGCACTTCAGTCACTATTCATCTTAATTTAATTATTTGGTAAAAATTTGTAGAATGGTGGAGGGAAAAGGATTACATAGATAAATATATAATACAATTACATTACCAAAATAACTTGGTTCATCTCATTTGAAGTTCATATGAATTTTTATGAATTGTTGAAGTTAATTCAATTTCTAGTGTAAAATAATTCAGTCTAGAAATTAATTATAATTTCGACATTTTCTGGGATATTAACATGTTTCAAACCTATTCCAAGTTAAAGTACATTAAGAATGAAAACCAACAAAATTGGTTTCACTCGTTTTGGAGTTGATTTGATTTAGTTATGAAGTTTTGAAGTTTAAACCAATTTCACGTTGTAAACAATTTAGTTTGGATTTTTCAGCTGGGAGCAAGATCTTATTACTTTATTCTAAGTATATACTAATGATTTCTAATCTCTAATTGCTTTATCAAATTTACCAACCATCCCAAAGACTTATTGCTACTATTGCTTTTGCCCTATCCATGGCATAAGGTCACTGCCATTTGACATTCATATAACCTAACTCTAGCCTTCTAAATAATTTTACTATTTTAGATTAAATACTAATGGTTAGTTAATAAGAGGTTTAGTTAACTGATCTTTGTATTTAACACGACTTTAGCTCACTGCTCTACTTCTAACTACCCTCAATATCTCAACAATTCCATTAAGAAAAATGAGTTTCTTTAATCATCTCACAACTACTATGTCAACTATTCATCTGACTGAAAAGAGGTTCACTGTTTTACAAGGAAAGACCAATTTTTAATCCTTGTTTTCTAATTGGTTGTCTCTATTAGATTAAACACTAAGTGCTAAGAAAGACTTCATAATTTCTAACCACTTGCATTAGAACTGACATTAGCCCAAAGTCATCTCTAATTGTTCTTAGGTTATCTTTTCAGTTCATCTAGCTGTTACAGGTTACTAAGCACTGTTAAACATTTTAACCACTGGATTTAGCTAGTAAAATTACTTGTTTTCAGGTTAGTGTGCGCTTTTTAGATCAATCTCCAAAAGCTATTTAATCCAACATCACTTCTCCATTCACTAGCATATGAAAAGACAGAAGCTTACTGTCGCTCCTAAACATCCTCTAATTACCTCTTCTGTAAAACATTTCAAAAACATGATTTTGCTATTTTGTTAACTAATCTTCTGACTAACCATGTATGAAATGATGCCTTGCTCATGACGATAATGCAACATGCACAACTAAAAATCGGAAAGCGGTACGCGATTTAACACTAAAGATTTTACCCCTGTGCGCGCTAGGTGTGAGACTACCAACGGATGACATCTTCTCGGCTCCGTGTCCACGTCCACCGTAGTCGCCCTGGTCCCGCGTCCGCTCGGCCTCTCGTCTATGTCCACCGTCGTCGTCGTCGGGCTCGTCCGCACCGCTGCATGCACGGTCGCATGCATGCGCCGCACAATGAGCCGCCTTGACATCGCCAAACCACCGCCGTCGGACAGCACCGCTCTGTGCCACGCCATGTGCATGCAGTCGGGCTCCTCCACGCCGTCGTCTTTGCGTATGCATGGCCGTCGCCTCGCCGAACAAAGCCACAGCTCGCTAGACAATGCCTCCACCGCCGACGCTTGTGACACCGCCGTTGAGCTGCCACATGTGTGCATGCATGCTGCATCGCCGTGCCTCTCGGCACCGTTGCACCGCACCTCGCTGTCCTTCGTCTTGGTGTCGTCTTTGCCATTGCATGTCTGTGACACCTCGACCTTGCCTCGGCCTTGACCACCCTAAGCTCGGCCATCTTGCCGCTGCGCGCTGACCCCAGCCATAAGGCTGCTGCGTCTGACCTCGTCTTTCTGCTGGCGCCTCGCAGAGCTGCCGTGTCACCTCGCCGGGCTGTCGCCAAGCCATTGCCGACCGAAGCTCTGATCTGGCGCCTCGTCTCCCCTATCATTGGGCGCCGGCGCCTTGCCGCCACCTCCATCGCCTCGGCTCGGCCATTGCCATTTTGCATCGTCGTCGTCTTCTTTGCCTCGATCGCCACCTTGCTGCACGAGCCTCGGCCAACTCACCTTGCCGCTGCCACCACTGCTACTCCTTCCCTCTTCTCCAAAACACACAAACGTCCATGCATGCAAAATCTATTTGGATGGATGGAAGGCTGATGAGATGGGGGTTGCAATGGGGTGACATGCATTGATTGTTTTCAGTTTTTGATTTGGATTATGAGGAGAGAAGTGTGGGAGCTTGAGCTTGAGAAGGAGGAAGAAAGGGGAGGTGTGCTGCTGGAGGAAGAAGATGGAAGTGAAGTGCTATTTTGGTGGGGAGGAGATGGCGTGAGAGGTGTGGGTGGCAGTGGGGAGGTTTTGCACTTGTGCTTCGGTTGGGGAGTGAAATTAAGAAATGGTGAGTGGGGTTGCTCTCTTGGGGAAGGGAGAAATGGCAGTGTTGAACAGGGAAATGGCAGTGGCTTGGATGGGATTCGGCTGGGAGCAAAGGCAGAGGGGAGAAAAAGAGTTTTGGCTGAGAGTTTGAGGGGAAGGAAAAGAAATGGCAAAGAGAGTTAAAGAATTTTTAGGCAAAGAAGTTTAACTCCAAAAATCATTAATTTTTTAGGGGACGTTCCTGACAGAGTGATGCTCATTGTATAATTTTTCCAGGGTTTTTCTGCTTCTGCATTTTTCTCTATAATTATTTTAATTTCCAATTTTTGTTGGTTGTGTTCTGTTGGGGAGGACATAAAAAGCAGTGTAGTTCCTCCTCCTTTTCTTCAACTCGCCCAAACGACCTTGCATGCGTGAACTAACCGCCAAAATGGAACGCTCTCGAGACAACGATCACAACGGTATAATATGTGTTGCACGATTTTCGGTTTTTGGTTGTAATTGCAAGGAGAGAAGTTAGGGAAAAGAATGGACACACATATGTTTTATCTGCCACTTCTTTTTCTCCTTTCGCGAATTCGCTCAAACTGCCATACATGTAGAAATGAATTGCAGAATTGGGTTGATCGTGCGATCAAGATCGCGGTGGTATGGCATGCATGACTTGGTTTTGGGTTTTTGGATGAGATTTGAAGGAGAAAAGTGAAAGGAGTTAGCAGAGAAGGAAAATGGGAGATGACCGGAAAAGACGGGACACGCGAGCATCTCACCTGCGGTCGGTCGAACTGGAAAATGAGAACGGCGATACTAATGTATGCATAATGACATGATTTTTGAAAAGCATGCGAAAAACAAGAAATCGATTTAATTTAATTGTTGTCTTTCAAACCATTCAATTTAATATTGATTATTATTACTTGATGTGTGAAGAATTGCAAACATGCTTTAATTAATTCCTCAATTTATACTTAGAATAATTATGCTGAGTTTAGATTTTTAATTATCAATTTTTATTTCTCTTTGTTTTATTTACCTATTAGGTTTGTGTTTTAAATTCAAATTCAAAACTGATCATGCAATTTAAATGGGAACCAAATAACCTCCAATAAATTCCAGAAAATCCAAACAAGCATATCAGAGAATATAGAATCCAACTAAAATATTCCCACACTTGAAACCTATTTGTTGCAACAAAAAGTTTTAAAAATTCCAAAATTCACAAAGGCACATTAGATGATTAACTAATCCAACTTAGGGATTTGGGGACGTTACATTCAAAGGTGGCAAACTAGTCCCTATTAGGACACATATGAAAGGTATAGGCATAATCAAAAATCCATTCATCATTGGTCTTAGCATATCTAGCAAAAGCAACAAGAACTTCTCTAGTAGAACTATCATCAGCAAAAAGGGAGGCTTTACCTTTATCATCTGGTTTACCTTTTGGCTTATAATTGCTAGTTCTTTTTTCTTTATTCTGTAGCTTCCAGCATTCAGAGATGTCGTGCCCACTTTTCTTACAATATTTGTACGACTTGTACTTGCCTCTGGATTTCGACCGATTCTTGTAGCCGTTCGAACTTTTGCCTTGAGATCCATTATTTGAGTTCTTCTTCTTTTTCCTGCCACGAATAAACAAGCATTCTCCTTTTGGACTTGAATTTTCAGAAGTTACCATCTGTTTCATCTTCTTCTTAGCATGCAAAACTTCATAAACTTCATTAAGAGTGAGAGTATCTCTACTATATAATATGGTATCTCTGAAATTTGAAAAAGAACTAGGCAGGGAACACAAAAGAATAAGACCCAAATCCTCATCATCATATTTTACCTCCATTGACTCTTGGTTGGCAACGATCTCCTTAAACAACGAAAGATGATCAAGCACGGATCCCCCTTCTTGCAATTTGTGAGAGTACAACTTCTGCTTAAGATGCATCTTGCTGGTGAGATCTTTTGTCATGCAAATTTGTTCCAGCTTCAGCCATAATGCAGCAGTTGTCTTCTCCTTCAAAACCTCCTGCAAAATATTATTTGATAGATGAAGGTGCATCTGAGATCAAACCTTACGGTCTTTGCGCTTCTCATCTGCGGTCTATGGATAGGTTGTTTCTCAAATCCTTCTAATGCATCATCCAAATCCATGCCAACACATCTCTCATCTTAACTTGCCACATCGAAAATCTTGTGTCTTGACTCAAGAGTGGAAGATCATACTTCAAAGTCGTCATGAGAAATAAATCCTGAAAATTACTAGTACTGATCTGTGTAAAACTAGCAAAAATCACGATATCTTTGGTAGACGTTCTATGTACACGAATCAAAGATTTTTGAAACTCATAGTACACTTCTCGTGTGGACTTAGCAAAAATTCACCGATACTACCAAACCGGCAGGCAACAGGACCTTGCTTGGAGCACTTCACGCTTCAACAGAACCTTGCTTTCACGTGATAGATTAAAAAAAATGAAAAAAAAAGAATCTTGGACTTGTTGCTTGATGTGTTTGATTTCGACCTGTGCTGCTGCTGGACTTCCACGTGAATGTGATTGCTGTGCTGTTGAACGGCTTCAATTGGTTTTGTCGGCTGTCGCTTTCCACGCGCTACGCGCTGCGCTGCTGTCGCTTGCGGACGCGGCTCGGCGCGAAGCAACGAAGCGGCTTGGACCGAAGCCGATACGTGCGCAGCGAATGACGGCTTCAAACGCTCGGGAGCGATGCGCGACCCGAGGCGACGAAACGAAGACGTGCGCGACGAAGACTCACGGACGAAGCTGCGCTGCGTGACGGCGGCAGCAGATCGATCTGTTTTTTTTTATCTGTTAGAAAAATAGAGATAAATAAGGTATGAATTTTTACGTGAAAAGCCCTCACAAAAAAAAATTACAGACGCTAACCGGCGATGATCATCGAACGGCTTACAAGACATATATAAAAGGGTAAAAAGACTTAGAGTCCAAGTAAAAAACTAATCCGATAATATGACATATTCTAGATACTTCCAAATTAGAAATTTAGATCACATACGGATCCAAATATCAATAATCTCAACGACGCGGCCCTTGGCAAGGTCGTAGTTGTAGCTCCTGGTGAGCACGTAGCCCCGGACGAACTGGAAGCGGCCGGTGCCGTCGATGACCACCAGCTCCTGCACCGCCGCGTCCACGTCGACCCGGTCCTTTACCGCCACCGAGCTGCTGCCGCCGGCCTCTAGCTAGCACCTGGTGCATGCTCAGGTCCGGCACGATGCCGCACTGCGCCACGCGCATGGCGAACCCCTGCGCTACGCCCACGAGCGTCGTGTCCCGCCCGGGACCCTCCGTGAGCGAGTTTGCTAGAATTAAGGTTTCTAAGTTTAGTTTTTTTTCTTCTCTTGAGTCCGTTTAGTTTTTTGAGTTCGTGTACCGTTTGGACTTGACCACGTAATGGCGCCGTGGTCTGAAGCCTTTGTAAGGCCAAGCATGTAATCGATTAAGAGTTGAGAGAACTAATAGAAAATAGAAAAGAGGAGCAGCAGTGCTCCCGAGACAAAAGAATTGTTTCGCTTCTGCGTTTTCTGTGTTTGCGTTGGTTGCTTGTCAGAAAGAAGCACAGCAGGGGGCTGCTGTTCCGAGGCAGGTGCTTGAATTACGTGAAGACAAAAGCAAGAACAGAGAGCTGTTTCGTTGTGATCGTCACGCACAGGAACCAGCGGTGTGGGTGCAGGTTAGGTGCTGTTCCATCAGATGCTTCAGGCAGGTCAAGTCGAGAACAGGCCAGCAGGGTCCTTCGGAGGAAAAGGAGCTCGTCTCTGGACAGGCTACTGCATCAGCAGCGTAGACGCCGAGTGTGGGGGATTTTTTTTTGATTTAATCCTTTTTTAATTATATTTTAAAGTTAACCTCTTGTCAACTTTATTTCCAAATCTGACCCTTTTAGTCATGCCACCTCCCGTGGTGTGACCAAATCAAACTGTCACACCATCAGTGGCGATGTGGCCAAAGGTGCCACGCAAGCCCTCAGCCGCGCGCCGTGCCAGCGTGGAGGGCTTACGTGGCACCTGTCACGCTTATTTGTTTGACGTGACAGAACCCGATTGTCACGCCTTTTTGTTTGGCGTGATAGATCCCAATTGTCACGCCATTTATCACGGCATGATAGAGGCTATTCCAGTTTGTTTGGATTCCATTTGGATTTATAGATATGTAGCCAACAAGTACTTCGTTTTGAAAGATTAAAAACAATTGAAGATACGGTGATACATAACGCCATGTACATATAACATTTAACAATTCACAACTTGAAAATAGAGACATCTCTACGTAACCAAATATAACACCATCCTTTTTAACTGAGAGTAAATAGATATATGGACCTGTAATCTTTTTGTGCTTTGAAAACTTTAGACACTTTACAATATTTTCAGGGCATGTCCCAGAAGTGATGCATAATGCATCCTGGAAAAAAATGAGTAATATGTGGATTGTGTGGTACAACATGAGGCACAATTATGCACATATGCTAGATAGTACCGCTCATGAAAGATGCGTAGACATCCTAGTGGAATGATAGGTGGTGCGTAGACATCCTGCTGGAATCATAGGTTTGTGGTCGTAGACCAAACCGTGAACTTCCGGAACTCGTTTTTGTCATGTTGTTGGATGCCTTACTACGCGAAGAATTGAAATCGAAAAGACGACGAGATTTAAAGTTGCGAATTAAAATAGACTTCATAACAAAGCTTGGAATAATATGACGCACAGGGTTTGGTTACATGCATAAGAAACAACATCATGCACGATGCAACAAACCGAAGTACTCCTACAATACATATGCGCCTTTTTTGAATAGAAATAAATTAGACCTTCCAGGAACTTGTACAGAAAGGTGCCTCGTACTACCCACATAGAGTGTTCTCCAGCTGGGCACCTCGGACGTGGCTGGCCATCGTTGTAGTGGCACGCACAAATAGGGGTAGGGTTGGCGCAACAGCATGTGGGATCATAGGAACTTCTTATGTTAACGACCTCCTCGTTGCCCCTCTTGCGTTGTATCTGTTGGCGGAGGTTATCATTTTGCTCCTTGAGATCGTCAATTTGCGCCTCCAAATCAAAGATTCGGTTCCACAATGTATCCACATGCTTCCTAACATGTTGTTCATGGGGAGGATTGATCCAGCGGGTAAAGTTGCATTTCGCCATCTGCTGCAAGGGACGGTTAGTATGGAGGATGTATTAGTAGTAACATGAACAAAACTATTTACCCCAGAGTATGGGCATCGGAAGAAACGCTGTCCGCCATTGAAAGGGCCGTCTATGACCTGCACGATATCGTCCTCCCTATGTCCGCATTTCGGCCACTTAGGTTGGGCACGCTTGCTCGGCACCAACCTAGTAGTTAGGGCCGAAGTCCTCCCTCCTTTCCAGGAGAAGGTCTTGCTTCGGCAACCCCAGTTGGACTGGTCCTTGGGCGTCTGCCATAGTATGTTAGTGTATGATGGAGAAGGTTCTTCTTCCTACGGTTTGAAGGATCGAGTGGTCTTTCCGGAGCGTGGGGCACACATTTTATAGCCCGCGAGGGGAGGCCAAGACCTGACGGGGTAATGTGTTAGGTTGTAGATGACAAGACCTGACAGGGCTATCTGCTTTGCGCAGAGATAAGACCAAACGGGGCAGCTTTGCGCAGTGACAACACCAAAAGAGATAGCCTTGCGCAGTGACAAGACCGGACGGGGTAGCTTTTGCACAGTGACAAGACCACACGGTGCAGCATTGCAGTGCAAGCCAAAGGAGACAGCCTTACGCAGTGACAAGACAAGACGAGACAGCTTTGCGCAGTGACAACTCTGATCGCCTCGCCAGCTTTTCAGAACGAAAAGACATGACTCTGCAAAGAAAGACGTAGAGTGTTATCACGTCAATCTGAAAACCTGGCGAGGGTCAGGGTTGTCCAGTCGATTTGTAATGAGTTGTAAGTAGAAAGGTAAGTGATATTCGTTCAGAGAAAGGATGATTGATAAGCCTCCCGTCATTGTGTTGTTGCTTCTGTAATTTTTGTATAATTTTATTCGTTCAGAGAAAGGATGATTGATAAGCATATTAGACGAGGTATAACCTTGAGGATGTCGTCCAAGCAAACTCGCAAGGGGCTGAGAACGCTCGTTGTGATTATGAAGATGCCCTAAAACATGGAGGATTCGATGTCGGTGCGAATGGTTCTTTCTGGGATTCCACTAGAAGAGGCATACTTGCAATATAGGCTTGCTTTGATGGCTTAGTAGAGACACAGAACCAGAACTACATTAGAGTCCGTGGACAGAAGCACGTTACACGTAGTCACATGGCATGATGGTTCGGCTAATTGATTTAGTCATCCTCGCTACTACTACGGTACACTACGACACAAGCATCTGGACCATGTAAGTATACATGCCTTTAGGGGATAGTAAAAAACATGGCGGGTAGGACGGGGGACTACTACGGAATGATCTGTCGTATAATACAGATCATGCACGACAAAGTGATAATTTGACAAAGAGTGTCCTATTTAACGACGTCGGTCGGTCTCGGTCGAAGGAGCCTTCCCTTTCCCCTTGTCGCCACACTCTCCACGTCGGGCTGGTGTGTCAAAGTCGTCCATGTCCTGCGATTCCATGATGTAAGTGCACTGTATAGTGAATATCATAAGAATGATGTAAATTCTTCATAACTCACGTCGTCGATACGGATTACGCCCAGGCGACCAGATAAGCTGTGGCGGCCGGGCTTAGCCGCGTGAGCCTTTCCCTTGCCCTTATCGCGGGACTGTCCACGTCGGGCTAGTATGTCGAAGTCATCCATATCCTGCGATTCCATGATGTAAGTGCACCGTATAGTGAAAATCGTAAGAAGGATGTAAATTCTTCACAACTCACGTCATCAATACGGATTACGCCCGGGCAACCAGATACGCTGTGGCGGCCGGGCTCAGCCGCGTGAGCCTTTCCCTTACCCTTGTCGCGGGACTGTCCACACCAGGCTGGTATGTCGAAGTCGTCCATGTCCTACGATTCCATGATGTAAGTGCACCGTATAGTGAAAATCGTAAGAAGGATGTAAATTCTTCATAACTCACGTCGTCGATACGGATTACGCCTGGGGGACCAGATACGCTGTGGCGGTCGGGCTCAGCCGTATGAGCCTTTCCCTTGCCCTTGTCGCGAGTACTGGGCTCCTTCGGTGCCTCCTCAACAGGGTCCGGTACGTAAGGTTTCCACCGCACGAAGTTCTCGGCCCGCACCGAGTAGTTCAGCATGTATTTCTGCTGGATGAATGCCCTATCGTACATCTTCGGGCCGTCGATCCACTGGAAGAAGTGGCAGCGCATCTCGGGCTGCCATTACGTGGGGATGAAGTTAAAAATTTAAGGAATTCAACGTTGGGAGAGGAAAATCGATGAACACGAAAGAAATACTTACGAGGTGGTGCCCGCACGTGTAGTACGCCTGGGCGGCGGTGTCTGGGTGTGTGGACTGAATGATCTCTGCTGGTTCGCCACACACACACTGCAGGATCGGAAAACGTGGTGGTACTGGAGCATCTTTTATTGATTTATCTGGGTATTGTAGCTTTTTCCTCTTCTGCTTAAGCCACTTTTGCTTCTGCAACATCCTCGTGTAGAAGTTTGCTGAAAAGTCCATAGCTGGGTATCTATTGTGTAGTGTTGGGTTTAGTTCAAACCCCTTTTATAAGCCCCATGGTTGGCATGGTGTAGTTAATTTCATGCAGAGTCTTGTCTTGCTTTGCGGAGTGTTGTCTTATCGGTCTGAAAAGTCTAACCCTAAACCTAAACCCTAAGCTACGCATAAAGTCGGCCTGTGTGGTCTTGTCCTTTGCATAAAGTGACTCCTTTGGTTTTATCTTCGCACAAAGCCGCCCGTGTGGTCTTGTCTTTGTGCAAAGTCGCATCGTCTGTTCTTGTCCTTTGCGCAAGGTCAGTCTCCTTTGGTCTTATCTCAGCGAAAAGCTGCCCCGTGTGGTCTTGTAACTGCGCAAAGCTGACTCCTTTGGTCTTATCACTACGCATGGTGTGGTTAATTTTATGCAGAGTCCTGTCTTGCTTTGCAGAGTGCTGTCTTATTGGTCTGAAAAGTCTAACCCTAAACCTAAACCCTAAGCTTAGACCTAAACCTACAACCCTAACCCTAACCCTAAACCTAGACCTAAACCTGAAGCCTAATAGTCTAAACTGTAACGTAAACCTAAAACTGTAAATCGTAGACCTAAACCCTAAAAACCTAAAACCCTAACCCTGACCCTTAACCTACAAACCTAAAACCCTGAACCTGAACCTAAAAACCTAAAACCCTAACCCTAACCCTAACCCTGACCCTTAACCTAAAAACCTAAAACACTAACCCTAATCGTATACCTAAAACTCTAAATCTACCTAAACCCTAAAAACTTACTACCACGCCACTTGCCCAGGCGTGACAGGACTGTCGCTTCCATGCCGCCGAAGTCGACAGAACTTCCAGTTTGGCTAATGGCCCCACCAGTAAATACACGTACAACCACGACCATCTACATCCAACAAAATATTACAAAGTCAGTACTACATGCCATATGAACGAAATACCGCAAGTACGAAATATCACAATCAACATTGGACATAACAAAAGCTCAGTTTCCTGAGACATGCTAGCAGTTTGATGGTACAAACATATACATAATTGACAGGTCATTTCACAATGATTTGAGGTGTGTTAGGCCATACACAGTGGACAAATAACACCAAGAAACAAGGAGATGCAAAAAGATCCAAAATTTACACTACCTGAGTCTCTCGTGCTCAGTCACGCTCGAGATCCCGTTCTCGAGACCGCCTAAACCACGTGTTTGGGACAGCTCAGAGCTTGCCTCTGAGTGCGACCACACTACCTTGAATCCACGTGCCCAAGTACGCTCGAGATCCCGTTCTCGAGACAGCCCAAACCACGTGTTTGGGACCGCTCAGGGCTCATTCTTGAGTACGCCCAGGACTTCGCTCCTGGGTACGCCAGAGCTACACACTCTGAGTGCCACGAACCACTCGTTCAGGAAATCTTATATGCAGAAAGGAGATAAGTCATATTTTTTCGCCTTCGGCCTATATTTGATTTCTTTAATTGGCTAAATTGTTTGTAACCAGAACATCACCCAAGAAAGTTTCACTAGGAACAGTGCTGGGTTTATGCAAAAGCTGTAGGTTCAAGACCCAACAGCTTTTTTGCATAACAGTCCAGTTCTCATTAATTCTAGCAATGTTCAAAGAAAAATTTGGTAGTAACTGTTGTTATTATATATGGTACAATATGTTGAATTGCCAACCATAGTGCAAAGAAATCCCGTCTGCTCAAAGGTCACAATATGAATTGTTAAGACATAACTAAGGTTGGGTGAATTCATCAAGTGCACAAGAACAAAATATCTAATTAGTTAATAAGGAGAATTAGCAAATTTTATGGCGGATATGGATTCATATTTCGCCACATAAAAACAATCATAAACACTATTATTGATGTGCAATTCTGCTAGCAAAAATTACATGCTGTGAACACCAGTAAATAAGACAGTTGCACATAGATGCATACACTTCACAATTGCACATACATACATGCAGTCAAAAGAGCTACACTTGATAAGATCATTAGATCTCAACAAACTAGTGTGCTAAATGAATACATGGCAACTGATAAGGATATGATACTACGTACAGATCCAAGCCACTTGGTCAATGATGAACCAAATCTGAGAGCATTTTTCATGTACAACCTATGCATGCTATTTTTCTCTACATAGTATCAATGTATAAGAACTCATTCTGAAGGTACTGATTGAATGGTGATGGAATTCTCTGCATAGTATCAATGTATAAGAACTTGTTAATTTTTCTAGCTTACACATAAAAACTTGTTAATGATGTGAACTACACATATGATGTGATCTCAGCTCAAAGACAAAGCTATAAAACAGATATTGTGCATAAACAAAAAAAATTGCACTTGTTCCATACAAGATGCAGCAGAAAGCACAGTAATGCATTTTGCAAATAGTACATTGATAAAAGGTGCCGCCTTTTATCAAACCATCCAATAATGTGCACAAACAATGTCCTTATACAAAACTTTCTATTTTAAGTATCATATCCATAATCTTGGGGAAAAAAGATTTAACAGATCATTAGTATAGTTTACATGAGATTAGAAAAGGGTAAAATGCACTTTTGATCCTCACCCTTGATGCTCAATTTGGTCCCTCTAATTTAAGACTGTCGAAATTAGTCCCTCTACTTTCGAATTGGTCCATATTCTACAGGGTGATGTGATGAGGACATCACCACTACACAAGGTGAGCACAAAAATGCTCCTGATGGCCAAGAGATACAATGATAAGTTACTCTTCATGAAAGAATTACTGGGGCATTCACAAGGAGCCAAACTCTTGTTAATTCTATGGATAGCAAAAACCCCGATGCAACATATATACAAGTTACTCTTCATGCTATTTTTCATGGCAACAATGCAACACATATATCATCCATTCATGCTCATGAGGAGAATCAACCTTCATTTCATGAGGGAGGCGGTGGCGGGTGAGGGCGGACGGCGAGGGAGCCGGCGGGTGAGGGTGGACGGCGAGGGAGCCGGCCGTCAAGGTAAAGGCCAAGCGCAGGGGAGGAAGCCGGCAGCACCATGCGCAGAGGAGGATGAGGGCCGGCCGGGGAGGAGTGCAAGTGGTGGAGGAGCCGGCGCCGGGGGAGGAAGAGAGGCGGCCTCCGGCGGCGCAAGGAGTGGCGGCGGCTAGGGTTGGAACGGGCGAGGCTGCAAGGAGCGGCGGCGGCGGCGGCGACAGTGTTAGAAGATAGGAAAGATGAGGAACGGGCTGGGCTGCCCGAGTATAAGTCCCCACTGTCACGCCAACTCTCATGGCGTGACAATATATCTAGTCGCGCCATGAGGCACGACGTGACAGATGCCACGCAAGCTCCACACTGGTGCACAGCGTGCGGCCGAGGCCTTGCGTGGCAGCTTTTGTCACGCCACCTCTCGTGGCGTGACAGTGTTGTTTTGTCACACCACGGATGGTGGCGTGACCAAAGGGGTCAGAATTAGAAATAAAGTTTGCGAGGGATTAACTTTAAAATATTAATAAAAAAGATTAAATAATAATAAAAACTCAGCGTGCGGAAGCAAGAAGAAATTCCAACAGAGTTGTCGAACACGACGATATCGCCGAACTGCCGCGGCGACCACGCAATGCTGGCGTTGGGGGAGAGTGACCTTCCCGACAGGACGCGCATGGCCGTGGGGCGCGGCCAGGCGCAGTCGTCATGCATGTAGAAGTAGAGGTGCGCTAGCGGCAGCGGCGCCGTTCACGCCGCCAGCGTCATGGCTGAAGTAAGCCGCGGCCGTGGCGAGAAAGAGGAGAGGGTGGAGGAAGAGGCCATGATCGCTATACGCAACTTGGGCTAGTTATGCACTAACTAACTTACATTAATTGTTGGTCTCGGTGCATATGGGTGTTGAGTTATACGTAGTTGTGAGTTGTGACTAGGTAAACAATTTCGTTTTGAAATTTATTTTGGAGGATAAATAAATGAATGAAATTTTTGAAATTTTAGTTATAATTTCGGTGAGCTTTCAAAGAGAGCACAATTACGTACACAAACGTTAGTATGCCGGTTGATAAAGTCGATCAAGCTGGATCAATCTCGTCTTCTAGCCAATCAAATCTACTCAGGAAAAAGAAAAGAAACCTTTTTCAGGATGGGCCAACAATGTATAACCTGCATCAAGAAACAGTATCCAGAAACTGACACAAACCAAACAGTCTCAATCCTTTTTTGACAAAGGGAGAAACCCTGCTTTTATAGAAAGCAAATAACAAGGTTCTTACAAGGTATTTAAAAGACACTATGCTGGGATCACCAGCTAACTAAGAAAGACTAAAATAACAGGAACAACCATCGACAAAGCTAGAGCGACAACCAAAATAGCTAATACAGACAAACTTTTCAAGTAGTAGCCAAACTAGTGTCCCTAATCCAGTCTTCACACTTCATCAAAAAGCACTCCAGATTACTTCTCTCAACCTCTTTGGTGAGGACCTTCCAATGTTGCAAACAAGATATAAATTTGAAAATCACTTCAAAAGGTTGCTTAGGGAAACTCCTTTCAATTGCCATCCGGTTCCTAACTTTCTAGAGATTCCAAGCAAGTGCTGCAAAGTTAAACAAAGTAATATGGTAATCATTAGCCCCTCTCCTTTCTAGCCAATGTAATTGGAAATCATCTAAAGTAATTGGAAATCATCTAAAAAAGTAGGAATTTTCTCCCAGTTTAAAACCACCTCCACACATAGCCAAATAAATTTTGCTAACAAACAAGAAAACGAAACATGATCAATACTTTCATCCCCCTTACAAAGAATACATTTCTCCTCCCCTTTCCACCCTTTTTTTTTTCTTCAATTGGTCAGCTGTTTGGACCCTATTTAGATAACTCTGCCAAATGAACATTTTAAATTTTAAGGGAATTTTACTTCTCCAAAGCTTTTGAAATTTCCAGCATATAACCCCCCCCCCAAAGACCACCTAACTATATATAGATTTCACTTAAAACAGACCTGTTTTATCTAGACACTAGATGACTTTGTCCATTTCCCCCTTTAAATCTATGACCATGATAAAATCTTTCAAGAGACTCCATTGTCTCATCTCCTCTTCACCAAGATTTTTGATAAAATTGATCTTCCAGCCATCCTCAGAGAAGCAATCAGCCACACTAGCAGCAGGAGATTGACAGATCTTGTACAACTTATTAAATTGGACATTCAAAGGACAGTTACCAATCCAAACATCTGTCCAAAAAGCAATATTGTGACCATCCCCAATCTGGAAGCTAGCACCCCTATAAAATAAGTGTTTCACCTTATGCAGACTCTTGCAAAACTGAGAACCATTCAAAGGTCTAGCATCTCTAAAACTACCTCCACAGAAGTATTTGGCCTTCAAAACTCTAAACCACAACTCATTTTTAGCTCTATAAATCTTCCAAATCCATTTAGTTAACAAACAGTCATTTATCACTCTTGTGTTTATAACCCCTAAACCCCCAAAATCCTTAGGTCTACACACAGCCTCCCATTTCAACATATGATATTTAAATTTATCACTAGCACCTCTCCAGAAGAACTTAGATCGGATTGAATCCGTTCTCCTGTGACTACCCTCACTTAAATGGGCAAAACCCATAGTGTAAATAGGTATACTTCTCAAACACCTATTCACCATCACAAGTCTCCCTCCAGAGGAAAGCAAATTGTGTTTCCAACTGTCCAACCTTTTCCCCAGTTTAGAAATAACATTCTCAGCTGCTCTATCCCCCCACATGTTTATCCCCAATCAGCATACCTAGATAAGTAAAGGGGAATTGAGCCAACATGCAATTGAAAATATCTGCTATTTTTAAAGCCTCTTCATTGTTACACCCCAACACAAAAATCTCACTTTTGTGATAATTAATTTTCAGGCCAGACATCCATTCAAAGCAATGAAGCAGAAATTTCAGATTAAGAAAGAACTCATCCTCACAATCTATCATAATCACTGTGTCATCTGCATACTGAAGAATAGGTACCCCTCTAGGAATCAAATGAGAAGCTACCTCTCTAATTAGACCTTTTTATTAAGCAATTTCAAGTATAGTTGCTAAAGCATCGGCAGCCAGATTGATAAGGAGAGGAGATAGAGGATCCCCCTATCTTAACCCTCTATAAGTGTTGAAATAGGGACCAACCTCACCATTGATATTAATACTGACTTTTCCCCCTTTTAACTGAGCTCATAACCAGTTTAATCCAATGGTCAGAAAAACCCTTCCTCACCATCACCTCCTCCAAGAAGCTCCAATGAATCTTATCATAGGCTTTTTCAAAATCACGTTTCAGAATCACCAATTTTTTTCTTAGAGTGCTTCATGTCATGAACAGCTTCATGAAGAACAACTATCCCCTCTAAAATGTTTCTGTCTTTGATAAGGGCAGACTGACTGTCATTAATGATTTTACCCACAGTAGCACCCAATCTATTAGCTAAGAGCTTTGTCAGAATTTTAAAGCTCACATTCAGCATGCAAAATAGGTCTGAACTGTTTGATAGTATTAGCTTCTTTAATTTTGGGAATAAGAGTAATAACTCCAAAATTCAATCTCTTCAGATCTAATCTCCCTTCAAAAAAAAAAATCTCTAACCAAGTTTAGAAATTGATCTTTAATTACCCCCAACAAATAGTCTCAATCTCGTCTTCTAACCAATCAAATCTACTCAGGAAAAAGAAAAGAAACCTTTTTCAAACAACGTATAACCTGCATCAAGAAACAGTATCCAGAAACTGACACAAACCAAACAGTCTCAATCTCGTCCTCTAACCAATCAAATCTACTCAGGAAAAAGAAAAGAAACCTTTTTCAGGACGAGCCAACAATGTATAACCTGCATCAAGAAACAGTATCCAGAAACTGATACAAACCAAACAGTCGTTTAATTACTG
Organism: Phyllostachys edulis; assembly: GCA_036346405.1. NCBI lineage: Eukaryota > Viridiplantae > Streptophyta > Magnoliopsida > Poales > Poaceae > Phyllostachys > Phyllostachys edulis. The sequence continues at coordinate 14,670,738 of CM070566.1, forward strand.
ACACAATTCAAACAGTAGTATTTTGGGTTAATTAACTACCAAATTGGCTTTTCATGTTTGGCAAAAGGGTCATTTTGGTCCTGGAGTTTCAAATGGGCCATCGATCCACCACGTATTATATCTGCTGAACCGATTGCCGACCATGTTTAATTAGGTGTCTGCTTGAAAGATCAACTATATCGCGTTATCACTTCTCTACGAAGAATTTTTGGCGTGCATCATATATCATTGATGCGGGCATTTTTAACGAAACTAGCACCTCTCACGACGCAAAGCCAAAAATAGCACCTTGGCCGCACAACCACGGGCTAGACACGCTGTGTGGCCGACATGTGGGCTGGTCCACATGGCCACCGGCCGGGCGAGCCTCGTTCGCATGCTCACCGACCACACCCACCTCGTTTGTACAGCCACCGACCAGACGAGCTCAACCAATGTGGAGTTTGGACGTGAGATGGGACACGATGCCACTATTGGTTAGTTTTGCAAATTTAAGGCACTGGGTTTGGTGAATGGAAACTGACGTGACCAACACAAATACACAGTGTGTTGGAACTCGATGTCAAAGACGAAGTTTTTCGTCGCATTAACTGCAACATTGGTAACAAAGTCTCCATGCAGGGCCAGATGCCATGAATTACCCTATTTAACAGCCAGTGGGATTCTCCCCTCCCCGCGCGGCCATGTCACCCCAAAAAAACTGGCCATCCGATCGTGCGCCAAACGATTCTGTCCCATTCGATTCGGCTCCTACGCGTGCTGGCAGTGCGTGGCTGCGTGCGCTCCACATCGCCCGCCCGAGCCTACCCGCTCAGATTGTTTACGGATGGTGCGGATCGCATTGAGGTGCCGACCCTCAGGAGGCACGCCGATCTCCATCGGACGGCCACCATCCTCCAAATACAGGCCCTAGACCCACTCCTCTCTCCTTCGATCTCTCCGTTGTGCCTCGCTCGGTCCTACGCCGCCACTCCTCGCTTCCCTGATTGCCTCGCTGCCTCCTGCCCCCTCCCTCTCCCTCTTGCGCCGCCGGGCCGATCTATCTCGCCAGCCGTAGCCGCAGCCGCTACCTCCGTCTTCATCCCCTTCCTCCTACGCTGTTTGTCGCTCAGTCCGGCACCACCAACCCTCGCTCAGCTGCTTCCCTCGCTGCCTCATGTTCCCTCCCTCTCCCTGGCCGCACTCGCTACCTTCGTCTTCTTGCCCTTCTTCCCGCGCCGCCTCTTCGGTCTCCCTCCATCTTTTTATCCCTTCCCCCCTTCGCTTCCCGTCCATGCCTCCAGCGACATCCCCCACCCCCCTTACAGCGGCCGTCACGTACGCCCTTCTCGCTTCGCATCCAGTGTTTTGCGCCATGTCTCTCTTGCTGTCTATCGTCGTCTTTAGTGATTTCGAACATTGCCGCCGCTTGCGATCCAGGATACTACTCAGGTCTGTCCTTTCCCGCCTGTGTTATTTAGCTCACGTTGTCCCTTTCGTACCTGTTGATTTATGTGTGTTTTGCTGCTGCTTTTTCCACGCTCGGTAGCATATCTTCGTCAAATTCGACTTGGTGGGTGCTTGCTCCCATGAGCAGTTACTGACCGGAGATCCCCCAGGTATTTTGCCCCAGCCATCTTCGTCAGATTGTCTATCGCCGTCTTTAGCGATTCCGAACATTGCCGCCGCTCACGATCCGAGATACTACTCAGGTCTGTCCTTTGCCGCCTGTGTTATTTAGCTCATGTTGTCCCTTTCGTACCTGTCGATTTATGTATGTTTTGTTGCTGCTTTTTCCACACTCGGTAGCATATCTTCGTCAAATTCGACTTGGTGGGTGCTTGCTTCCGTGAGCGGCTACTGACCGGAGATCCCCCAGGATAATATTTTGCCCCAGCCATCTTCGTCAGATTGTCTATCGCCGTCTTTAGCGATTCCGAACATTGTCGCCGCTCGCGATCCGGGATACTACTCAGGTCTGTCCTTTGCCGCCTATGTTATTTAGCTCACGTTGTCCCTTTTGTACCTGTCGATTTATGTATGTTTTGCTGTTGCTTTTTCCATGCTCGGTAGCATATCTTCGTCAAATTCGACTTGGTGGGTGCTTGCTTCCGTGAGTGGTTACTGACCGGAGATCCCCTAGGATAATATTTTGCCCCAGCCCCTTTTCGCCCTCTATGATCGTCCCAGGTACGCTCATTTTTTCTGCAATCAGTTTTCGAGACTATTGTATGTTCTTATGCGTTTCAGCCAGTCACTAGCATGTATTTTCCAGATTATTTGATACACAGAGCGTTCTACTGAGGCCATTTTTTTTGTTTGTATACTAGACAACGCTTCTTCTTTTGCCCTAGCCACGTTCGTCAGCTTATTAACTTATTCAGTAACAGATTCAAAAAATGCTTATGGCAAACGCTCGACTTACTCAGATAAATACAGGTAGCCGCCAATGGACTGTCTCTGTTGTGATTTCTCGATGTTGTCGCTACCAAAAAGGAAATGAGACAGGCCCTATTGAACACACCGATCTGGTTCTACTCAATGAGCAGGTTATGTTCAGATCATTACTACCAATCCTTTAGTACTACTTGTATATTTCCTCTTTTATTGGACTTGCTAAGGTTCGAACTGCCACTCTGTTTGCAGGGCAGCCACATGTATGCAGAAATAGGACTTCATCATGTTAACCGCTTCAAGTCTTTAATAGAAAAAGGGAGAGTTTACAACCTGAGAAAGTTCATCATCACACCTCCTAAAATAGCATTCAACCCTGTTCAGCCGGCTTTCATGATTTGGTTTACCAAACATACAGTTGTTCAAAAAAAGAATTGAGGTTCCCGAAACATTCCTAGATCGACCGGCTCACCTACATATTTTGTTGGTGAGCACTTGCGTTCTGCAAAGATTGCTTTCATGCGTTTCCTACCCATCAGACAACTCATTGTTCATTCTTGTGTCTCATGACTTCCTCTATTACTTGGTGCTACATATTATTCCTATAGTTTCTACAGTTTATGGTATATAGCACATTCAAACTGCCTCGCAATCAACACCTACATTAAAAAGAACAATCTTCCTGTGTGATATAGATATTCAACACGTATGTCAAGTAATCATTTGCACTTCATGTTCAGTGATATCGAAATCAGACTGGATAGATGAGGTGAATGTTCAGCAAGATTTGACGTCCACATTATACAACCAATTGTTGAAGAAGAAACTGTAATTGCCATATTTGTAAGAACTCTGCCAAAAAAATATGTTCAACTAAATCTAGCTAGCTGTTGTTCTTACAGAGCTCATTAGTACTCTCACTCTTATTAGACATCCCTGAATAACCTCCCTGTCATATTATCATGGTCCATAGGACAAACAAGCCTGAACGGGAGCTTAGACTGATAGGAGCTTCCTGCAGCAGCGACCGTCGTTTCAAGTTCATACAATTGATACTGCTTTTGGTAAACAGCTACACACTTAGCTTTTCTATACGAGTTCTTCCTCGCATCCATCCAGCACAAAAGATAGATCTCTCATACAACAAAGCATCCCTTATACCGCTGCTGAGCTAGGGACATCATATGCTATACATGAAGGTGCACAAATACTTGAGTCGGCAAACCACCCATGACAGCACCCAATGACAATTGAGGTAACCTATAGTTCAATGCCTTTTATGTTTTATGTTTTGGTATTTGTTCGACAGTTCTTAGCAATTCACTATAGATGATAGGCCTTATTGTCCATTTTATTTTTGATTGCTTCTTATTTTGCTAAACATTCTGGCTATTTAGTTCGGTCTAAAAGCCCCCGGTATTACCCTCTCAATATGCTTTAGCTTATTCACTGAATCCAACAGTACTACTACGATTTAGGATCACTTTATGCACCCGCATCACTATTCCTTTACGTAACTCGCAACATGTACATTTAAATCAGTGTCTACAGATTCTCTGTCAATAACTTTCACACCACATGCGCCGTTAATAATACTTGAAGATTTTGATTACTCTTTACATTACTATCACCGTCGTTTATTACATCCCTTTATTATTAGACAGAACAAGCCAGCTTGCGTATACATGTAGCATTCTAAGGGCTTTGCAGGATTCGTCTTGCCCCCACTGAGACATCCCTACAGAAGTTGCTCCTCACCTGTCCTTCATCGGATTGCCATGGAAGATCAATTTGGGTGCAAATTGTTGCCCTTTAGTTTAGATACAGTTTTAACTTACTTACCTTACAATCCGTTATGATATCAACCATTTCTTGTTTCCTATGTAAACCCTGCCCTTTTGTTATGCACATACTTCGCTGTTTGTACGGCTCGCTATTTAAAACATGTTTTAAACGCTTCACCACTCGCTTTTACACACTTCCGATTTATGAGACTCCCTGGTCTCTTCGTATTAGCGTCCAATAACAAATTGAATCAAATGTGCACCAGGCTCCTTGGATCTAGCAATGGATGTTTTTGCGCCATTTGGCGTGGGTTCCCTTCTAGTAAATAATATGTCCAGTCAATGTCATGAGCTGAAATGAAATTGCGGCGCCCAACGAGTTCACATGTGAGCAAATTGTACACCGATGAAGACATTATACTCCTATATATCTCCAGCTTTTTTTATTCTTGGAATAAAGGTACTGTTAGATCAGTCTACTAACTAAGCTGGTCTTTTATGATAGTTTTATATGGGGATCCCATATGAGGTTGCACAATTGGAACACAACTAGTAGTATATCAACTAGAAATAACATTGAGCGTACTGTAATTGCCTGTGCCAATTTTATAAGAAATAGTTTAATTTCAGCATGAATCTGAAAAAATTCATGCATTCTAGACATGTCTTACTGATCATCGTATTGTGATCCAATTTTCCATCTCTTGTCGATCTGATCGCATCCTTATCTTTAACAACCCATTGCTCCTTCTCGTCAAGTACATCTTGATATAGCCTTCACTTCAATTGTCTTCATGTAAGACTCACATCGATCAATCCACATCGTATTGTGATCCAAATTTCCATCTCTTGTCGATCTGATATCCATCAATGTCTTTATCTTTAACAACCTATTTGCCGACGATCAAGTCACCAATCTTATGAAATGAAATAAGGAAAATGGCTAAAAGTTTTTGGAGGAGAATGTGGTTGCTCTTTATTGCAATGAACTGGTGTTTACAAGGGTGCCTTAGGCAAGGCGACAGACTAGCCCTAATTACACTGAGTATATTGCTTGGAGAAATTGAGTTGTCTACTCCTTCGACTTGCCTGTTTTGTCCTTCAAATGTCCGCTGAATTGTCCTTTGATCGTCTCCCTTAAATACTTTGCGAAGAGGCGTTAGTTACTCTTGGATTAGGCACCTTTTGGAAACGTTGCGTCTGGTTGGGGAAGCAGTTGCAGTTAGTGAAACACCAACTGATCGCCGGTTAGTGTCAATGGGAGACAAAACTGTATAGTAGTTATTGTCAGTGACTTAGGGCTAAAAAACGTCATGTGGCTTGGAGCAAATAAGGTATGTATTCCATTCATCACACGGAAGAAATATACTTGGAATTAGATCCAAGTACCAGTTCAAAGATTCTACGAGCAGTTAACTAGTTAGGCAATAGGTATAGGACCTCTCCGACCAGGGCACTCGTAGAGCAACCTCTGGGAAACTCACGACCACAAGAGTCGTTAACCACGGGGTTACGACCACAAGAACCATGTAGTCTTTAATTAAATGTTAAAGCAATATTTAGGAATTTTATCCTCGTCAGCTAGCCCCTGAACTTTTAAGTGAATTTGTAATGTGAACCTCTTCCGATGATATCTATATCAGGAAATCCTTCATTTTAATGGCAAGAAAAACGAAGTGGATGGCATTCACTTTAAAGTTGAGTAACTGGTTGGGAAACTGAAGATATTTGTGTCTGTTGGGCTTCGGGCAACTCCATTTTGCAGTTAAGGAGATGTGCCTATAAAATCCCCTTAGTGCATCACTTTAGGGGTTTTACGCTCTCAAAATCTCCTTCAATTTTTCTTCCATCTTGCCAAAAAGACAACAATATCGGACCCCATCTCCAACTGACTGCCTTCGGATTTGAGCGAGAAGAAGCTTGAGGTTATGAAGAAGAACGGTATGCTTCCCGATAAGGCTTTGATCTCTTGGAGATCGGCGGTCGGAGAGCACTTTCCTAGTGGCAACAAGGGAGAAATACCTTTCTTTCTTACATATGTTGAGTGCGGGTTTAGATTACCAGTGCACCTATTCCTCTCCCAAGTTCTAGAGTATTATGGAGTTGAGCTGGTGAATCTTGCTCCTAATTCGATCACCAATCTTAGCATCTTCATCTATCTTTGTGAAGCATACCTGGGGATTCCGCCAGATCTGGAGGTCCTTAGGTACTTCTACAAGATGACGAAGTCGGGGAAGTTGACGGCATCACTCGGGGAGTGCGCTTTGCGCCTCCATGATGGGAAAGCTGAGGAGTACATCTGTATGTATTTGAAGTCTTCGTGGTCATCATGGAAAAAGAACTGGCTCTACATGACGCTAAGCAAAGACGACAGCCTTTGCTTCGCCGGTCGGGTGACGATCGAAAACCCAAGGTGGCAATCCTCCACGAAGAAGGAGGGAAAGGTAGGGAGATGGATCGAGGCCATCCATCGCCTTAGCTTCAAAGGTCTAACTTCTTGGCATGTGGTGAAAAATTTCTCCACACGCCGAATTAGTCCTCTGAAGTTTCGGGAATGTACCATCCTTTGGTACGTTGATCGGGACGATTCAACTAGGGATTCTTCAGAACATAAGTCCTGAAAAATCTCGACCAGTTAGGTTTATTCTAGTTGATTATTTTGTAATCTTAAAGTCTCTTTTTGTCTTTTTTCAGCCCTTTCTCCTGAGAATATCAAGGATCAGATCAAGATGATCTGCACCAGGGACTCTGGTGAAAAGGCTGATGTTCCCTAGATTTTGGCTGTTATCTCTCGAGAAGACAGGATAGACAGACTTAAGGTAAAAAAAATAACAACCTCTCTTCATCATTTATGTATTTTCCGATCGGTATGCCATAACATCCTTTCAATGTGCAGTCAATCGGGTCGAAGAGTAGCGAGCTCATCGAGAGCTCGAATCCTATCGTTGCCCCGACCCCTTCTGCTCCAACGACCACTCAAGATGGTGGCTCCTTGGAGGTAGGCTTTTATTATAACTCTGATGGTTTTTGTTTTAAGCCAATTCTTTCTCTTATGAGAGAAAGAGCACCAAAAAGAAGTATATATTCTAGATGAAGAATTTCATCGTCAAACTAACCTTAATTTATAATTAGGCGGGAGATAAAGAAGATCCACTGATTGGAACTATAGCGGTCGTTAGTTCCTAAGCGACCGTGAGCGACCAGACAGTTGCTCTAGAAGCAGTTGTCCCAATGGTCGATGAAGCCTCAACTTCTGAACAGGTGGTTGGGGAGTTTACCTCTGACCTTCGGTTGGACGACGTGAGGGGTCTGACCAGCCCTACTGAAACAGAACCGGTAAAGTTGGTCGAAAAGAAGAAGAGGAAAATGAGTGCTCTGGACTTTGCTCTAGAGCGTTTCAACTTCAAAACCAAAAAGACCAGATATGTAAAATGAAAAAATCTACATAGATTCATTCCTTTAGATTTTCTTGTATTCTGAAACCTTCATCTGCCTTTCTTATGTTTTCATAGATTCTCCGGTACTCCGATCACTTCTGATCAGGGTACTCCTCAAGAGGAAACTCCTAAAGAAGAAATGGTCGAGGCAGCCCCCGAGCGGGTGGAGGAACCAATGCCTACTCCTATCGCCCAGGAATCCTTGACGGCTTCAACCCCGTCTAAGGAGACAGAGGCTGAAGAAGAGTCCCAGCAAGTACTACCTACTGCTGGGACCGAAGTGGTCGAAGAGGAGGGAGCAAGCCTGCTTCCTTCTTTCTTTGTTGATCGTGAGGAGAGGAGTTCTTCCTTAGTTAGGAGGTCTCCTCATCCCAATGATATCTCCAACCGATCATGAGTCTTTGATAATAAAAGACTTGAGGAAGTTTGGTGGAGGAAGATCTCAGTCCGTCGATCAAAGACATATTCTGGGATAATTTACTCCAACTATGTGGACAAGGCGGTCCAGGTAGATACTTACGACCACTCTTATGGAATTTTTGTGGAGTTTATCTAAAACTTAAAGAAGTTTACTATTTTTTGCTTTTTGTTATTTTGTTCCTTGTTATTTTTTTTAACTCTCTCCTTATCATAATTGACATAATTGGAGAATTTTAAAAAAGAAGTTAAGGCTAAGGGAGCCGTCATAGCTACACTTTAGGAGAGGTGCAAAGCCAAAGACCAGTTGATCAAAGACTGGCCGACCAGATTCAATGATACCTCTCTCAAGCATAAAGAAGCTATTGAAGCTTATAACATTGAGCGACTTAAGGTAACTGGTCGTAAACCTGACCAATTTACTATGTGTTTCTAGTTCATTTCTTTTTCTAACTTTGATTTACTCGCACAGAGCAAGCTCAAAAGCTAGAAAGAACAGAGAAAGCTCGAGTTTGAGCAAAACAAGGAGAAGGAGCTCGAGAGGAATTTTCAAGAGAAAATCCTTGCCTTCAACAAGATGCTTTCCGACATGAGGGTGGAAGCATTTTTGTCGTCTTCAAGGGAGTCGACTGAGAAGGCGAGTTGTCTTGGTTGATAGCTCGAGACTCTCCAAGGCCTATTCGCGATCTCTCGGAGAAACCATGCAAAGACTATGAGAGACGCTTTTGTGGATGGAGTTAGCTTTGCTTTGGCAAAGCTTAAAGCCTTCGACCTCTCCCTTAATCTCCAAACACTTGAAGCGGACTTCAACTGCTCAGGGCAAGATGCCATCAAGATCTTCGCGTGGGGTAAAACCTTCAAAACAAAGTTGCAGAGGAGATGAAGGTCGGATGTTCGTCTGACAACTACCAGTCAAGTGGTTCCGAGGAAAAATAGATGTAGTATAACATTGTAGTTCAACCGTTGCACGACTTGGCAGTAAGTACTGGCCCAACGGTTGCACGACTTGGCAGTAAGTACTGGCCCAACGGTAGTATAACATTGAGCGACGGTTGGACTAGTCGTTCAACCGTTGCACGACTTGGCAGTAAGTATTGGCCCAACGGTTGAGCGACACGTGGACTAGTCGTTCAACCGTTGGAAGACTTGGCAGTAAGTACTGGCCCAACGGTTGAGCGACACGTGGACTAGTTGATTAATAAGTAATAGAACAATGCTAGAGGGAATGCATAGACAACCATGTCATAGTAGTTACGAAGGAGAATACGTCAACACATAATACAAGTTATAGAACAATGGTATAGACAACCATGTCATAGTACCTACGAAAGACAATACGTAAACACAGATGATGTAAACCCCCTACTGGCCACCCGCAGCACCTCCTCCATCGTCGCCACGTCCCACACCCGGTCCGCGCCCAGCAATACGCCCCCGTTTGGGCTTGGAGCCTTGGGTGCCTAAGGCGGGCCCAGACAGGAAAGGCGCCAGAGCCTGTTGGTCCGTGGTCCCAGTGGTCGACTCCACTGTGGGCTGCGTGAACACTAGGGGCCCGCTAAGTCGCTCAACAGATCACGTGCTCGACAGTGCGAGCTCACCGCCTGGGCCTCCCCGGTGCTTCCGCTGGTAAAGATCCACGTCGTCGTGCATGTCCTCGTGCGGGGAGAAGGCACGCGTCAGGTAGAAACAAGACTCGCATGGCAAGTAATGTTAATCTCTACAATATATCGACGATCGCCAACTGAAGAGAGGAACGCGACTGACCGGTATGCATAGTGCGGTCGTCATACCACCATATCGTCCGGACGGGTCGGCGATGAAAACATATCCGCCTTGAGGCTCTCGCACGTGTCTTGGAACGACGCCGCGGGTGGTGGTCGATGGGGTGTGTACCGACGCGTGCCCACCCGGACCCTCCGGCCGCTTAAGCGCAGCGCAGCAGAGAAACAAAGGCGTAAGCGGGCACGGACGCGTGGGCTCCCCCTCAGCTGGCGACCTATGCACCGACGAGGCCACCTCCCGGACCGACGAGCCCGCCTCCTCGCACCGACGAGGCCACCTCTCTGTCATCGAAATCTGCATGACGTCGGCGCCACGCATCGCATCGCCGCGATCAGAGGCCCGACGAACAAAGCGCACTAGCTCGTCGTAGCGTGACCTCGCGCCAATGTCGATCCCGCCGGGATCGACCGTCCGTCGGCCGCAACCCCGGCGTTGATGTGCATGCGCAAGGAGTATGTCAAAGCGTCAAACCTATAATTCAGGTAATAGTACGAAGACATTTGCAAATACGATTTTACGTACCACGAGGTGCACATTCCGCGCTAAGTGCAGAGGGTAGGCGTCGGTCAGTGCTGGCACGCGAGCGGGGGGAGGGTCGACGACATGCACCAGCCTGGTGCGTGTCTGCGGGGCGTACCAGCGAAGGTACTCGTCGTACGCACTGGGGTCGTACGGGCCGTCCTCTGGCACGCAGTCCTCATGGGCGTTCGCCCACTGTGCCACCCACGGCTCCATCTTGCCCGGCCACTGCGTCCTAGTGCCACCCCTCCTACTATGCCTGCGAAACGAACCATTGCAATTGGAAGTCATCGTTACGGAAATGTCAAAAACATATGTTAACTAAATGTGTTGCATGAACTCACGCGTGGGTCGACTCAGGCACCCTCGTCCCAACGGGAACTGGAACAACCTGACGGAGGCGAATCGGGCGATCACCACAGTAATCTGCGTAGTCCTCAACGAACATGTCGAAGACGAGCTTCCTCTGCGCCAAGATCGCCGGCCGCGCCAAAGACACGGTGAAGATATCCCGCCGCACGGGCCTCCGTCTCCTGATCGGAGTACGGCTCCAATCTCACGTCGTCAGCGGTGAGACGGTCCAGCTGCTCCACAAAGTGCTCGTAGGCACGCGTGACCTGCACGTGTGCATACTGTGCCTGTGAGCCAAAACAATGGTTACAAAGGATTACCTGTAATACGACTGTAGAAAATATATAGGGAAATATGTACCCGTCTACGGCACCAAAGGGACCCTACGATTCACGGTCCACCGCGTCCCCATGGTACATGTCCGCGCCAGACGGTCCGGAGTCTATCGGCATGGGCCGTCCAGAGAGAAGCGCTCGAACGACCATTTGCGGCGATGAGGGGCGACTGTGAGGATAGATGCGGGCCGTCCTCACAAAGACGCATCGCACATGCCGTGATGCGTCGCGGCAAGTACGGCCGATCTCAATCGATCTCTAGCTCCTCGCCGTCGGCGATGGCCCTCGCGTACCACGAGACGGGCGCCGACGAGTCACCGTGGGGCTGGGTAAAGCGATATCGGTAGAAGAGCCACAACAGTACGCCTCGGTCCGCGACACACGGTCGACGCGGTCGTGGGACCATCCGCTCGACCTCACGCAGTAAACGAATAATTAGTAAGCCCGTCATATGGCTAGGCCTCAATGAATCGCTAAACATGGAAAGTAGGTATTATACTTACCCGAATCGCGAAGCCACCGCAGGCGGGCCATGCCATTGCCGCTCGAGAAGTCGGCACGAGGCGCTGCCTCCGCCCAAGAACGCCTCAAACACCGCCCAACAGTCGCGCCGACCCACACCGCGTCGCGGAATGCAGTGTGCTCCGCGATAGGCAAGCCAAGCAAAGATCGCGACATCTCGCAGAGTCGAGCCATCTCCCGAAAGGGAGGTGGAAGGTGTGCGTCTCGCCGCCAACGGTCCACCAGGCGTCCAGAGCGCCGGTCGAATGGGAATCGTCGTGACCGCTCCGGACCGCTCGAACCTCCCCATCGTCGTCGACGGACCACCGTCCTCTTCGGTGGCCTCTACCATCCGTCTGCGAGTGGTAGAAGGCCGGAACGGCTCGACCTACAAAGCACTAAGAAGTAAGTACATAGTGGACATACGATACAAAAAGTGACAAATTAGCGGACAAACCTCTCTACCCGGCGTGGGTCTAGTCTCCAAGCCCGTCGGGGTGTCCGCATCTGAACCACCCCTAACTCACCGTCGTCCCCGCCAGCCGGATGCGGCACACGACGGTTTCATGGCGGTGTCAAGACGTCGACCAACCGTCCAAAGAGACTAAAATGCCAATCCGAACCACGGGGTCTTGAGCCATACCGCAAATTAAGAAATTAAAAGCATTCATATTACTTACACATTTAAATTATACTCCAATGGCATTACACTTTGCCCCAACACAATGACATTATTTTTCCTATGAAAGGATATATTACGTTAACGCCTATACCGACTGCTATGGATTGCGAAATATTTAATACATCATCGTTACTATGCATATTTATAATGGGTGAAGCTTTCGGGGAAAAACAAAATTTGACATGTTTGATAATCCAACGTGTTTGGAACCATGTATTGTGTATTTAACATTCTATAAACTAGCATTTGCGAATGCGCGCGTTATCGACATGTTTATCATTATATAAACAAGCATTTAGAAAAGTAACATATACGCAATTAGCGCAGAACGCACAATAGTACACTATGTCACTATACATAAAATTGCTAACATGCCATCTCTATATAATTGCTAACACTATGTCACTATACATAAAATTGCTAACACTATATGCCATCTCTATATAATTGCTAACACTATGTCACTATACATAAAATTGCTAACACTATATGACATCTCTAAATAATTGCTAACACTATGTCACTATACATAAAATTGCTAACACTATATGCCATCTCTATATAATTGCTAACACTATGTCACTATACATAAAATTACTAACACTATATGCCATCTCTAAATAATTGCTAACACTATGTCACTATACATAAAATTGCTAACACTATTTGCTAACCTACCATGGTTTCAAGTATAAACTTGTACAAATTAATACTATAAACTTACCGTCTTAATAATCGTCTTGCTAAACTAATAACTCTTTTTCCTCCTCTTCTTCTTCCCACCCCTATTTTTCTTTCTCTCTTTCTCCTCTTTTCCTCTCGTCTCGGTTGGCTCTGGCGTCTCGCTGTTCGAATGGCGGCAGTTGTCACGCATAGTGATTTATAACCGCCCTAAGTCGCCCAACCGTTGGGCGACTTGAGTCTGACTCACGACAAGTCGCCATACGGTTGGGCGACTTGGTACAACTCACACCAAGTCGCCAATCCACAAAGCTACAACGCCTCGGAACTTTAAATCGCTATACTATTGGGCGACTTGAGTGATTGTCGCCCGGCGGTTGGGCGACTTAAAAAAATCGCCCAACCGTACGGCGACATGCGATTATTTCTGTAAAAAAAATTAAGCAGTATTATTTCTGTACTTCGGAATAAAAATTAGATTATTTTAAAAAAAAATTCACCATGCCAACTCTGTCCTCCTGCGAGGCTCCGATCAATCCATCAATCACCCAGGAGGCAGGAAAAGAAAGAAAGGGATGTCTAGTTCTAAGATGCACTAGCGGAAACACAGCTAGATACGAGGATATTATTATCTTTGCAACTTTAGTTAATTCCTATGATTGGAAATACAAATGTATCAGTTGTGCAATTCTAATATCTATGTATTAGTAATATGTACCGTTATAATTCGGCTCCACCAAAATAAACCGTGTAGACCATTATCTTTTTTCTCGATTAATGACAGAATTTCTAGTGTTTTTTAGAATTATTGTGGGATTTTTTTTGTACTTAAAACGAAGGAGGTGTCTTGAATCACACCGGTTGGAACTTTTTATTATTATTTAATCCACTTTTTAAAAATATTTTAGAGATAACCTATTGCTAACTTTATTTTCAATTCTGACTCATTTGGACATGCCACAACGGTTAGCGTGACAAAAACACATTGTCACGGCACAGACCTTGGCGTGGCAAACGAGTGCTGTCACACCACTCCTCTTAGCGTAACAGCACTTTGCCCAAAAATAGACGCGTGTTGGTTCGGAGGACTATCGTGGCAGATTTGACCAAGCCACGGTCGGTGGTGTGACAGCACAGTTTGGTCATGCCACGGGTCATAGTGTGATTAAAGGGGTCAGAATTGAAAATAAAGTTAAGGAGAGGTTATCTTTAAAATATTTTTAAAAATCGATTAAAAAAAAAAAAAACTCTACCGGTTGTTTGTATTATATATTATGCCTTTTGAAATAACATATTGTTTAACCATCGGACAAATCAAGAATCAGATACACACATCCTAAAGCTAATCCACAAGTTAAAAACCGCTTTAGAGTAAAAAAATATATATTTAATTGTAGTTTTTTTTTTTATTATTATCAAGGAGCTCATTTTCATTAATTCATATCAAGGTTACAAAGACATTGTAAACAGGTCGATAAGAAACAAGGTGCTACATCAATCCAACTGCACCTTTGGCACTCGCTAGAAACTTGTTTAGCACAGAGGTGAGTTTCTGCATTCGCCTCCCTCGGTGTAAAACAAACAGTAAGCTCCTCGGAAAAAGAAATAAGCTCCCAAATCTCCCTAATAATCGGGAGAATACTTGCTCTGTGATTTGATTTGCCCGATCTTGCCACAAATGGACGAAAATCCCATACAATCCATCTCACAGGCGGGAGTACTTTATGCAGACCACCCTGACGAGCCAACAAAATTCCTTTGCATGCCAGCGCTTCTGATACCAAAGCATCGACAGTACATGATATATGGTGGCTGCACGCTGCACACGACTGCACCACCTAGACCTGCAGGTTCTTCTCATAAAAAGCCCCATCAACACTGACTTCGAACCAACCATTCGACGGTGCAGTCCATTGCGCAGGAACCTTCTTTGCCTCCGAGTTCGGAACTTGTGTTAGCGAGAATGTTTCTTCCACCAGTCCTTGAACCTATCTAACTGCCTGGCCGAGCGTTAAAATATGGCACCCTAGATTTTGTAAGCAAAATCCCCGACCCAACTGATCCAAGGACTAGTGCTGGTGTACACCGTAAATGTCATGGGATATGCTCCTAATGTTATATTCTAATTTTTTGGTCTTTTGAAAATTTCAAAATAAAAATAATCATATGAATTTTCTTGAACGGTTAAAGCTTAATTTGAAATTTCATAAATTAAAAACAATTTAATATGAATAAATCAAATTTCAATTAATTTTAAAAATTGGTTTATTCGATTATCTGAATTTTGGGCTTTCCAAGTTCCTTTGTTATTCCTTGGAATTCTATTTATTTTATTGCTTT
Source organism: Phyllostachys edulis (assembly GCA_036346405.1). Lineage (NCBI taxonomy): Eukaryota > Viridiplantae > Streptophyta > Magnoliopsida > Poales > Poaceae > Phyllostachys > Phyllostachys edulis. The sequence goes on from CM070566.1 coordinate 14,685,940, forward strand.
TCCAAAATTTCTTTTTTTTTGTAAAATTTAATTTAATTAATTATTTCAAAGTGTTGGTTTTTAATTTGGAATTCTTGCTTATATAAATATTATTCAAATGAAATCCCAAGTCTCATCTCAACTCCAAATCAAAATCCAAGTTCCTTTTCTCAATTTAAATCTCGTCGTCAATTTTCAAAATTCAAATTTCGTAATTTGAATTTGTTTCCGCGATTTATCTTCGGGCCGAGCCCAATTCCTTTTCTCCGGCCTATATTCCTTTTCCCGATTCAAATCTTTGCTCCAAAATCTAATCTTTTTGCAGCCAATTCTGAATTCAAATTTTCATTTTAAATTCACCTCAATTTCAAATCTCAGCCGAATTTTAAAATTTAAATTTGAATTTGAATTTTCTTCGAAAGGTAAATCTCATAATTTCATTTCATTTTTATTTCTTGGCCGGAAATCTTTTCTCTTCCTTTTTCCCTTTTTCCTCCTTCCTTTCTTTTCTTTTTCCTTTGGTCACCTCTGTCTTACTCATTCATACGTCTACGCTTCCAAAGAGCGCCCAAGCCATGCGTGTTACATAGCGCCTTGCGCCTCCTCGCCAGCACTCGTCAGACTGCCATCCCTTATCAAGGCCAAGGCGCCACCCCGAGGACGCCGCTTCGTGAGATCCCTAGCAACTTAAATTAGACTAAACAACGATAAGCGACAGTTAGTAGTAAATTAAATTCATTTGAACGAGAACATAGCTTAAGCTCATACTGATATTGAACACGTAGCAAACCATCAACATGCGCCATTTCATTATCAAAAGTTACAACAAGATTTATAAGGCAATAATAAAACAACATTGCAAGCTCAGGAGCAATTTCAAGATTTCATTACCAAGAAAAGTAATACAATAATCCATCTCCAGAAATTACAATATAAAGTAATAATAAAATATTATTACACTCTCAAATTAATTACAATAAATCAAAATAAAAAAGATTACAGCTTTGAGTGCATTACAAAAGAAAAATAAAATCTTGCATGCATATTACCGAGGCCTTCCTTGCATCCTTTGTCCATATATCGCCAGACCAGTAGATAGCACCTTCCCCGGCCAATCCGAAACCTTGCCCATATTTCTATTGCCCGCAAAGACCAAAAAGACTAGCAGAAAACCAAAAGCGATAAATGGAAGTTAGAGTAAAGAAGTGTTGCCGTCAGATCGCATGAAGTCATCGAGGTTCCCAGACCAACCTAGGTCAGTCGGCACCATCTCACTTCAGTAGATTTCATCACCCGATAGTTATAGAGATGTTATTAAGCTCCTCGGAAAAAGAACTAAGCTCCTAAATCTCCCTAATAATCGGGAGAATACTTGCTCTGTGATTTGATTTGCCCGATCCGCCACAAATGGGCCGAATCCCATACGACCCATCTCACAAAGCTAGAGTACTTTATGCGGACCACCTCGACGAGCCAACAAAACTCCTTTGTAGGCGGTAACCGATACCAAAGCATCGACGAAGACATGATGGGCAGAAGAGGGTGAAAACGGATTTGGATTTTTTTGTTGTAAACTAAACGAATACTGTGAGGCATGATATCTGGCGAAACGAATATGAATAAGGATTATCCGGATAAGCCTAATCCGGATATCCGCATTTCACACTCGGGGCCCAAATTTCAACCAACGCCTCTACTCGCCCACTTAGACACATAAGTCACTTAGGGTATGGAGTTAGGACTTAGGGGAGAGGGTATGGAGTTAGGACTTAGGGGAAGGCTCCTTCTTCAATCATCGCTGGTACCGGGCCTTGCTGCTGATAAACGCGCCATACGGCCCATACTAGTCTTGATGGCCACCAGATCTCCGGTGAGTCTTGTTCGCCAGATGCCTCTCGGTCGGGTCCGGTGCTCGGCCTCCGCCGCAGTGGCCACCATCCTCTTCTAGGAGCATCAATCATGCCCCGCACCATCTCCCCGCAGCACCTCCAAAGAATTCATCGGGAAATCCTGCAAGACACCACGCCATGGGCGCCACGAATCCGACACAATCCCCGTAGGATCCTATTATGCAGCCCACCACGCCCATGATCGGTTGTTGCCGCCGGCCTTCGCCCGCCGCCGCCATCTTCGCAGAGAGTTCCATTGGGAAGAAGGACGACGCACCCTCCTTCGGCGGCGGCGCGATGGCGACACCGCCATCCCCATGGGGCTAAAATTGAATCGGCCGTGGGACGGAGCCATTGGTGCCCTCCCTGGCGTAGATGTCGATGGAGTTATGCGTGAGGAGCGGTGGGCCAGCGAGAACATCGAGTAGGAGTAGGACATGTCGCCCGAGTTGATGCTTGCGCGCACTGTTGTCAAGATCAGAGGTCCGCCTAGGAGGCGGCGTGGCGGCGTCGCCGTGGCTCTGTTCGAGATCGCCATCACGGAGGGCGACAGAGGAGGACGCGAAGCACGACATGCACAAGGCTGAGGATGGATGGCGGGGCTGGGCTGGGGAGGGAGAGAGAGAGCTGGAGGAGTCGAGGCGAGCTTCTTCCGACGACGGAGGAGTCATTGTCGTGGGGGTCCCACGCAGAAGCGGAGAGGTGGAGGAAGTCGCGGCCGACGCAGAGCTTGGCGGCGACGGCGAAAGGGCGGGTTAGGAGGAGGAGGAGGGCGGTTGGCGCATGGGCGGAGGTGAAGGGGTCCGACTTTTTGCAGAGGTAGCCGCTAAGGGTGAGCTCATGGTTGGGGAAGCATGGCTCGAGGTTGACGCAAGTGCTAGACGCTGGAGATCGAGCCAGGAGCGGCGGCCGGACGCTAGAGACCGAGAAACACTAGGGGAAAGGAGAAGAAATGGTGGAGAAAATGAAGTGAGAAGAATGGGGGAAAAGAAAGGATGGGGAAGAAGAAGAGATGAGCCAGGATGCTTTCGGCTAGAAAGGATAGGGTGGAGAGAGAAAAGAGATTAGGGGAAAAAGGAGAGAGATTAAGAAAGAAATTAGGAAAAAGAATTAGGGAAGAAATGAAAAATTAGGCAATTAGGTAAATTTTAGTAAAGATTAATCGTAATAGATCTAGTAGTAGAATAAGCACTAGTATTAATAAATATCAACACTGTGTAATTATTGGACCAAACATATGTATAAGCCGCATACGATTAAATGACATTCAATTTAAGGAGTTTTCATGTTCCGAAAAAATATCTGTGATCGTATTCGATTCGATTCGTATTCGATATTATTCGCATCCGTATTCGTATCCGCATCCGAGAAAAAATATGAAAACAAATATAGCAGAGTTATTATCCGCTCGTATTCGATCCGTTTTCATCCCTAGGTAGCAGCACGCCGACGCCATTACAAGCCTTCCAATAGCGTCTCTCACCACTGCACCACCTACACCTGCTTCTAATTCTTTCTTTTTTTTCTCTCGTGTTTCAGTCATAATGCTCATTTCTTTGGAGACAGCAATAGCAAAGTCATTGTCATCCTCTGCTCCACTAGGAGACATTGCCTCAATATCATCCTCATAGTCACTAGCTTCCTTGTCAGCTTCATCTTTAGACTCCTCTTCAACTGCTGGTGCTTCCATATATATTTATGTAACACCACCTTCCACAAATACAATCAGACATTATCTGGCATGCCTTATCGTCGACGAAAACCCTCAACCCATTTGCCAAATATTTCCCTCAGAACAACCAATATAGCCACATCCCTTCAGCAACATAGTATGTAGCGGTCCGTGAGGTGTCCATTAATTTCTGTTAGGGACATGTTGTCACGTTCTATGTAAGAGACTCCTTCCCATCTACCGCAATAGATGCTTATTGGAGGAGATGCCATCGGGAGGGTTCGCGTGAGATGTACGCAGCAAAAGAAAGGGATATCGGACGGCTTGATTTCTGTCGCGTAACGGTAAGGGATGGTCGTTCCTTGTACCATTGATTGGGATTCACATGGTACACAGCTTGGGCTACTTATTATGCACTAACTTGCATTAATTGGTTGCTCTCGGTGCATAGCTATACATGGGTGTTGAGTTACACGTAGTTGTGACCAGGCCAATTTGGCTCTAGCCAGATTGAAGACGTTTATATAAGGTGCTTTGATACATCTCAAGAATTTTTTTCAGCCACTCTCTATCTTGAACTTTTTCCTCCAGTTGGCATAGATCCGTCTCTTATCTTCCACAATAGAATCAGACATTGTCTGGTATGCCTTGTCGTCGACTAAAACCATCAACTCATCTGCCAAATTTTTCCCTGGGAACAACCAATGCAGTAACATCTCTTCCACAACATCATAGTGGTCCTTGATGTGTCCATTAATTTCTATTAGGGACTTCTTGTCACGTTCTTTGTAAAAGATTCCTTCTGATCCATGTCACGTTCGACTAAAACCATCAACTCATCTGCCAAATCTTCCACAACATCATAGTTTGGGTCCATTAATTTCTATTAGGGAAACATTCCTTTTGATCCGCAGATTCCTTCTAATCCAGTTGGCATAGATTGGCATAGATTTTATTGCACTATGGTAACTAAGAGAGCACAATTACGTACACAAATTAGTGTGCCGGTTGATAAAGTCGATTGATCAATCTCGTCTTCTAACCAATCAAATCTACTGGAAAAAAAAACCTTTTCAATGTATAACCTGCATCAAGAAACAGTATCCAGAAACTGACACAAACCAAACAGTCGTTTAATTACTGACACAATTGCTTTTCATGGTGTGGAGGAAGAGGCCATGAGTTATGCACTAACTTACATTAATTGGTTGGTCTCGGTGCATATGGGTGTTGAGTTATACGTAGTTGTGACTAGGTAAACAATTTCGTTTTGAAATTTATTTTGGAGGGGAAATAAATGAATGAAATTTTCGAAATTTCAGTTATAATTTCAGTGAACTTTCAAACAGGCGCTTGAAATTTGGATGAAATTTGACCGAATTTTGCCCAAATTCAAATGCCCAAACCAAACAGTCGTTTAATTACTGACACAAATCAAACAGTAGTATTTTGGGTTAATTAACTACCAAATTGGCTTTTCATGTTTGGCAAAAGGGTCATTTTGGTCCTGGAGTTTCAAATGGGCCATCGATCCACCACGTATTATATCTGCTGAACCGATTGCCGACCATGTTTAATTAGGTGTCTGCTTGAAAGATCAACTATATCGCGTTATCGCTTCTCCACGAAGGACGTGCACAGTTGGTGACGTAGATGTGCTTCACGATTTTCATGCAATTCGACAAAGAGAAGATGAATTAACAAGCCGGGCGAAGCTTTATTGATTTCAAAAAGAAGTAGAGAGGAAGATGGGTTGGATCTGTGAAATAGAACTGTATATTCTTAGTGCGGCAAGAAATATGATTTTTTTTATTTGGCCCCGTGGTGTCACCGTAAATGCAAAAATAGACCCCTCCACCGTATTTGTGAAACTAGCCCCCTGACGAGCGCGGAATCACCGAGAGCGATCGTGTCTCTCCTTCGATCGGATGCGAGCAAGTGAGAGAGGCAGACGAGCGCGGACCAAGGCCACCGGCATGAGAGGGTTGAGGCGGCTTACATCATGGCGGGAGCATGGATGGTTCGCCACTTCTGCGGTGGAGGAGTGCGGGATGCTCGGCCACTTCCCGCGATGGCCGACCGCGGAACGCGCGTCCCACCCGATTAGGGTTTCTCGGCCGGTTAGGGTTTCATTCGAGTTAGGGTTTTTCCGATTACGAAATGTTTTCAATCATTTCAATTAGGGTTTCAGCGACCAGGGAGAAATATCGGCACTGATATTTGTAAACAAAACATTCATTAAGAAATATGGGCACCGAGGTTTGTAAATTAGGGTTTCATTTTCTCCAAACTCAGGTTTCATCGTGGTTTCAGCGCTATTTGTAGTAATTTCAAAATATAGCAATTGAGTTAAGAAAATTACAAAACTTCTTGTGGAGCCTCCCGACATAGTGTTGCTGCTTCTGTAATGTTTCTATTATTTTATTCGCTCTTTTTTTTTTTTGCATATTCATATAAGTGTACTGTTTGTAGGATTTTGTAAATGTATAAAATGAGCTTATTTCATTCATTTAAATTATTTTTATTTTTTTGAAATTTCCAATGAAGCTGTAATTAATCCAATGGAATACAAATGGTTCATTTCATTTTTTAAAAGCTTTCATAAGACTCTGAAAAACGTGAAAACTAAAAATAAATAAAAAGAACTCAAAGGAAATAACAAGGTTTAATTTAATTTAATTTGGGCTTGAATCGAGGTACAAATTATAAATTGAGCTCATGGTTTAATTTAATTTGGGCTTGAATTGAGGAATGGTTTACAATTTTAAATTAAAATTATGGAATTTCGATTCTCGATTCATCCTTCTGATGCAAATGGTAAGATGATTGGCAACATAGATTCCACTCCATTAAATTGTAGATACTAGTATTGCTACATTGCACTTGGTCATGCTAGAGGCATGAATTAGAAACATAGATTTCTGCCGCTACGGTTCTTGATCACATTACTTCACTATGGTGGAGTTAATGCAAAATACTTTATGAAGCTTATACATAATGCAATTGAAGGGGCTGAGAACACTCGTTGTGATTATAAAGATGCCCTAAAACATGGAGGATTCGATGTCGGTGCGAATGGTTCTTTCTGGGATTCCATTAGAAGAGGCATACTTGCAATATAGGCTTGCTTTGATGGCTTAGCGGAGGCACGGAACTAGAACTACATTAGAGTCCGCGGACAGAAGCATGTTACACGTGGTCACATGGTATGATGGTTCAGCTAATTATTTTAGTCATCCTCGCTACTACTACGGTACCCTGAGACATAAGCATCCGGACCATGTAAGCATACATGCCTTTAGGGGATAGTAAAAAACATGGCGGGTAGGACGAGGGACCACTACGGAATGGCCCGACCTACTATGTGGATCGAGGCCATTTGCCCTTCCTTCCGAGCTTAGCATTATACTCCTCGCCAGCCACCTTGGCCTCGGCCGCCATTTCCCTCTTTTTCTCGCGCTCCCTCTCGCGAGCCTCGCGCTCCCTACGCTTGCACGCCTCGAGATGAGCTTTTTCCTCCCAACGGATACACTCGTTGTACTCGTCGATGCGGTGCTCCTCCTCCCGGATCTCGCGGGCCCTTTTGGCATCCCATTCCTCGTAGTCGATTTGCCATTGGTCCGTCGGTGGATCTCTAGGTCGATCCACTTGCGGTAGCCATATAGCGGATCCGAGGACTACAGGTAGATTTGAGAGGTTGTTAGTGCGTACTTTGAGAGAGAATTGGTAGGAAACATAGTGTAACTGGTCCTTACCGGCTGCTGATAGCTCCTTGTGTCCCAACGATGGTCGGGATAGTCAGAGGAGTAGTTCGCACAACCCCAGTAACGCATGCCCAGGCTGAGCCACTGCTTGGATTTGAAGAACTTGCATGTGTCCTTGCACCAACACAGGGGCGGCATCTCCCCCTCTGGCGGGTGTTGTGGCGAAGGCTCGGTTGGAACGTTGTGGTAGGGGTTGCTGCTACGGGGGGCGTCATTACGGAGAGCTGCCATCCTGGCAAGCTCCTCCTGCCGGACCCAAGCCGCAACAGCCCTTGCATGGTCGTCCCGTGCCCTAGCAGCCCTTGCTTGTTCGCGGATCTTGTCCCATTGCCTCTTCATGTTGTCCATCCTGACGTGGTGAAGCAAGCTTTGGTGTAGCGTTGGGTTTAGTTGTGTAGTGTTCTCTCCCAGATCTCTTTCACCTCCTTTTATAAGCCACATGGTTGACATGGTATGGTTAAATTCATATTCTGCTTTGTAGAGAGAAGTCATGTCCTGCTTTGTAGAGTACTGTCTTTTCGGTCTGAAAAGCTGGCGAGGCAGAGTGTTGTCACATCTTACTTTGCAGAAAGTGGCCACGTTCTGCTTTGTAGAGAGAAGTCATGTCCTGCTTTGTAGAGTGCTGTCTTTTTGGTCTGAAAAGCTGGTGACGCAGAGTGTTGTCATATCTTACTTTATAGAAAGTGGTCACGTTTTGCTTTGCATAGAGAAGTCATGTCCTGCTTTGCATAGTGCTGTCTTTTCGGTCAGAAAAGCTGGCGAGGCAGAGTATTGTCACGTCTTACTTTGGGGACAGTAGAGTGGTCATGTCCTGCTTTGCAGAATGCTGACTTTTCGGTCTAAAAAGCTGGCGAGGCAGTGTGTTGTCACGTCTTAAACAGAGTATTCATAACAGAATTAGACAGAGGCATACACGATACAGAGGAGTACAACAACGTCGCAAAGGCATACATCATGTAATGCAAGGATACACGACAATGATTCATTCATGAAGGACTGCGATGCATAGATAAATAGTGGACATTACAATCTCATTACAACTGAACTTCTACTTGGCAAGAACAAGAAATAATATAAGAAAGACACAAACTCATGGTCCCTGCCTCCATGAAATGCGCTTGGACAACAGAGGCGCTCCTCAGGGAAGGTGAACCTATCAGGGGAGTGGCGTGCCTCTCGAAAGTCATAGTGGGACTACTGCGTGGGAGGTGGTGTCACATAGAACTCATTGTAGGTAGCCGGATGAGGCTGGAGCATATCGTCCACCCACTGGGTAGACATAGGGGGGGGGTGCACATCCTGCAGAAATGGCACTGCTGTGTTAGGGCAGAGGTTATGACCTATGCAATCGTAGTCATGCTGGAAAGCATGTACCTACGGAGTCAGAAGTGCGTACAACGATCCTTGGCCTTGATGTCCAAATTGGTCACTCCAGACCTGCAAATTCGATGGGCTGCGTGAGTTTACCATAGTGTGCAACGGGAAGATTGCATTAAGTATGTTATAGTGTACCTGTGTATGTGGTTGTGTAGACGATGATGCTCCGGGGCAATCGGCACCGAAATAGTGCACAGTGCTTGGTCCGAACGACTACCCGAACCACGGGTCGCCCTCATGCAGGTTTGACTGGACGCTGTGTGCGAACGTGGGCAATGCCTCGTTTCGGTGCTAGGGCAAGTAAGGGTCGCTGTCTGTAGTCGCACCCCGTGGACCTAGCGACGAAGTCCGGTCCTGCGTCTTCCTCTATGACGACGATGGCGGTAGCAGAGTGCTGTCACCTCGCAAGTGCTGAAAGAACAAACGAAAGTGAGATATACGTTAGAAATAAGGGCACATGCAGACAGTTAGGACAACAAATCATAATTGACATACTGCTTGCCCGAGGCTGAGGCGCGTGGAGGAAGAGCGACCGTAGCTACGTCAACTCCTGGAGTGCGACGGACGTGTAGATGGTGGTACGGAGGGAGGTGCTGAGGGCGATGGGGAAGGAGGCCGTCCTCGATGTCTGCCTCGTGGCGCGGCAACGTCGTTGTGCCAACCACAAGTGATGGTCCTCATTGCCGCTTTCGAGTCATCGTAGATGGTGCGCAGCATACCTAGGAACTGAGAGGAGGTGCTAGTCCTCCCACATCGTAGGCCGTCGGTAGCCTCGTTGTTGATATGCCGAAGGCAGTCGTACTGCAAGGAAACTGAGAATAAGTCAGACGCGTTTCCCGTGCAAAAAAAATGTGAAGAATATTTTACTATCTCGTCTTGTCGTGCCGCCCAATGAGTGTCTGTACCTGCTCGTACAGCGGCGTCATGCGTGACCTCCGTAGGATGTTGTGGCGTCGCACCAATAAGGCTGCTCCTGGTGCGCGAAACGTACAATCTCAAGTACGTAGTGTGTGTCTCGACGTCGTACGTCGTGCCTCGTGCACGACATCGATCGCCGCCCTCTCAGCTCACAGCACCGTCCACGGTAGCTATGTCTCCCTCCAGTCGTCGCTCTTCCGCCCTTACCTCATTTGCCTACAGGTGAATTTGGATGTTAGACAATCAAAAAAAGAGATGCAGCCAACAAGTAAACCCAATAACAACATACCTGTGGGCCTTCGCTACAAGAGGTCGTCCCAGAGGCGGTGGCACCTGCTGGTAAAGCCTGAACTATCTCATGACCTGCTGTGGTGAGTACGGCTCAACCATATGGGAGAACACTAGATGGCAGGTCGTCATCCAATATGCGTGGTCCTGACTGCACTGAGAGGACAAGCCGTAGGGGGCCGTGTACGCAACGAACCATGTAGACCATGGGAAGCAGATGACCTCGGCCTCGTGTAGAGTCTCGAACTGGTTGTGGAACTCAGGGTACATGCACCTCGGCCTCTCCCTAGCCCACCCTAGCTGAGCACGTGTCCAGCGAATGCCCATTGTGGGCCCCTCAACGGGGTCGGCGCCATCTCCCCGATCAGTAAAACTCGGGATGCGTTTCAAAGGGTGCACGTCAGGCGAAGTGATCGACCAACCGAAGTGCTCCAAGACCACAAACCGCAAGAGGATGTAGCATACTACGAGGATCGCTCTCGATCCGATCTTGGCCGAGGCATCACACAAGCCTTTAAGTGGTGCAAAGCATCATGGAGTTTCTAATCATCATCAGGCGGCACCTCATCGGCCTAGACGTCCGCCAATGCCCCAGCAAGATGAATGTAGCTAGGGTGCACCCAATCTTCCCGAGTCGTAGGAAACAAGATCTACCCAAAGAGAAACAACAGGTACGCAAGGAAGTGTGTCCGTACAACCTCCTGGGTCGCGTGCACGGGGCAGACCTTGTACCGTCGTAGCTAGGAATGTGGTACACCTGATATGTTCTCTGGGATCGGGTCACCGAACCTGTCAGCCATCCGCACCTTCCACCGTCGCCGAGGTGGCACTCATCGCATGACCCCACAGTGGTAGTCCTGTAAGCATAGCGACGTCCTACAGAGTAACGGTCATCTCCCCCCACCGGAAGTGGAAGGTGTGCGTCTCCGGTCTCCAACGGTCCATGAGCACGGACAACAGTATCGCGTCAAACTGAAACGCGTGCTCCAGGCCCAACAGGAGGGAAATGGGCAAAAGCCTGGTATCTTGTAGTAGTGGGACGTACTGCTGGTCCAAACGCTAGTGCTCTCTGGGACTCCTGAGGACGAAGCTCGGAGGGCCCACGTCGGATGACCATGCGTGGCATCGGTGTCCCCGATCCCACCGTGGGTCGAGCAGCTCATATGCAACGTCGTCTGCAGGCTGCGCCATCTCCTGAGGTACGTATAACAACAAGTTAGTGTGCAAATAAAACAGGAGGTACAAACAAGCAAAATGAAAGCGTAACATATAGCATACATACACAATAGACAAATAACAAGAATCATTGTCCGACACATTCTAACATATAGAACACGATAACGCCTGACAGGAGTGCGTAAGAACGCATTATAACAAACATATAGCATACATAGGCAGCAAACATATGACAACAGCTATTGTCCGACACATTCCAACACATAAAACACGATAACGCCTAACAGGAGTGCATAAGAACGCATTACAACAAACAAATATCATACATATATGGGCGATGCAACTTCGTCGCTACGGTGTGTTGCTTGACCCAAGCCTGTTCGGGCAGGTGGTGAACGAGTGGCCAATCGTCTTGCAGAGTCTGCATCTCGGGCGCCTAGCCCGTCGCCCACGCTGGCTATCATCCATGTCGTTACGAATGCGGTGGGACTATCGTCTTCCATGGTCGGCCTGCTTGAGTGCATTGTTTGGCACCCACTTCACGTGCCCCGGCCAGAGGTCCCTGTAATGCATGTCCGGCAGACGATTGAACTCGGCACTCAAGTGCGTCAGACAGTGGTGCATGTCGTAGAACTCAGAGACGTATTGCGCCGAGGCCTGGCGCCACGCTACGCACACCGTGTACACATGGGAGCATGGTTGTGAAGAAGCTGCGTCTTATTGCAGGTGCAGGACGCTTCACCATCGATCGAGTAGAATTGTTTGCGATCACCCCTAGCTTGACCCGTGACATACTTCTGCCTCACACGAATCTCAAACTTCTTCCTGATGCCATCCATGGTCCTAGCAGTGTGCGAACTAGCCTTTTGGATCTTCTTGTCCATGTAGGCCTGCGCCACCTCCGAAAATTGCTTGCCTTTGTCTATATGCTTATTTGCCATCATGGCTCTGTTGACGAAGTACCCCACGGTACGGTTCCAGCTCTCCTCAACAATTGCGGTAACGGGAAGGATCAGACACCCTTGAGGACACTGTTGTACACCTCTGACATGTTGGTAGTCATGATTCCATACCGAGCACCACCGGTGTCGTGCAGCAGAGACCATTTCTCTAAGTCGGGTGTGTGCGAGTTTACCCACTGCGTGAACTCCCAACTCTGGCGGAGCCTACTGCCGTTGCCCCTGCATCGGCGTCCTGAGAATTCCTTACATGCTTGCCAGTCTCCTCATCCAACTGTCTCCACACGGCGTCGAACTTCCGCCTTTGGTTCTGCATGCATAGCTTCTTGAAGGTCTTCATCAGGTCCTTATTTCGGAACCTTGTGTGGAAGTTCGCTGCGAGATGCCTCATGCACCATCGGTTCGTCAGGTCGTTCCATTGGAAGGGTGGCTGTGTCCCGTTTTGCATCGTGGTAAACGCGGACAGCAACCTAGCATTGCGGTCCGAGGTGACGCACACACTTGGGCGGTCTTGAACCATTGCCCGCTTCACATTTGCAAGGAACCACAACCAACTATACATGTTCTCGCTCTCAACAACCGCAATGGCCACGGGGAGTAATTGGTCGTTGGCGTCGGCTGCAACCGCGGTGAGGATGGTGCCCTTGTACCTGCCAGTTAGGAAGGTGTCGTCCATCGACAGCACAGGATGATAGTACTTGAACCCTCCGCTCGCGTGGGGGAAGGCCTAGAATACTCTGTCAAGGATAAAATAATTCGGCCCCTTCATAGGATGCACCCGGTCCAGCTTGTCAATGTATGTCTCGGGATTCGATTCTGCAATCTGATGGAGCATTCTTGGGACAAAGTCGTAGGCCTCTTCATATGTGCCGAACATACGCTCTAGGACCTTCTGTTTCACCTGCCACACTTTGTTGTAGCCAATCGGGAAGCGCACCATATTGACAATATCTGCCAAAAGCAGCTTCGGTGAGACAGATATATCAGCGATGACGAGGTGGCTTATCAGCTCCGCAACATATGACGATGTCAGGTTGTGATGCCTATGAAGTGGCTCTGCAAACTCGCATGTGTGATCCTTCAGCACCGTTATGTGGAAGTCTGTGGCGGCACTCCTGAACCGCTGCGCATGAATCTTGCCAGGGCAAGATCCATCCACACACTTGACGATGTAGGTGTCAGGGTTGGACCTGTGCACCCGATACGTCTGGCTAATGTTGACGACGTATTTGGCAATGGCTTGTTGGGTAGTGCTCTTGTTGGGGAAGCGCTGCCCTAAGAGCAGAGTGTTTTCATTGAACCCCCACTCTGCCTCCTCTGGCTGCGGTAGAACTAGGGATATCGCTGCGATGTCGTCCAATCTAGACAAGACATACGCAACGTCGGTAGTCACAACACCACCTAATACACCTCCTGTAGCAACTTCTCCATCAGGCTCCTCTCCAGAACTAGCTGTATCCACAGCCTCCTCCTCGCTTTCCACTACATCCACCTACTCGGCAAAGTATTCGTGGCGCCAATACGGGCTGCCCACCACCTCTCACGCCTTGCTCGCTCGAAGGCTCAAGACGCCTCCTCAAGTCTCCATCACCCACTTCTCGCCAACATCTCCGCCAACAAAGCGTTTACCTTGGCGTTGTAGACCAACATAGGCACGGCTCACCACCGTAACCACCCATGGCGATGATTCATGCCCTCCACAAACCGACATACACCATCGCCTAGCGATATTGTAGTGTGGGGGTGCACACAACCTCCATGTACTTGGTCCACGGCCACCGCCGCCCTCATAAGTTGCCAAAAGGTCTCTCCTACACCACCCGCCACCGAGGCATACAATGCGTCGATGTGTGGCTTCTTCCTTCCGGTGTCCTGATCGAACGCGGAAAGCACACACCTCCTTAGCTCGCATAGGCTCATGTCCTTTCAGTTGGTGCCCGGATCCGGTCCGGCCACAATTTGACAGTCCGCTTCAGACGGCGTCAGCGTCTGAGACCATCACCATAGAATATAGATAAGTCTTCAATCGACAAGTTTAGGGAAGACTTGCCTTTTATGGTTGGGTCTCTTCTTGTTGGTTGAGAAGATTTTCGGCGATGTTCGGTTCTGCGTGCAAAACAAGAAAAACAAATAAATACAAATAAAATCACAAAATTATAAAACAAATACTGGGAGGAAGATTAGGATTTTAGACGAATTTAGAAACTTGAATCAATGTATTTGGAGTTCGGACGATCGATTAGACATAAAATGTGGGAAATTACAAAACAGAGGAATATTCTACAGAATCTTCTTTCTGGGCTGGTTTTGCATTACGTAATGTACATGCCGAATAGTGTGTATACTGCAAGCTAATAATGTTTCGGATTCCCAAATTTCTTACATGTCAAAATTAACTCCCTACACATTGCGTAGTATTTTTTTTCCGTAACGCACTAAGTATTTTAATTTCGTGATGTATATGACGAATAGTCTGCGTACGAGCGAAATAATGCACACCGTCCTCGGTTCAAATAGTTTGTCCATTAACATGGTTTCAAAATGGAGATTTCTACTGCATGAAGGATTACTATATTAATACCTATGTGCTAATTAACTAACAATGATACCCACATAAACTAAACATTAACGTCAACTAAGCATGGTTACTTAACACATTCTATATAATCAAGAAACCATTACGGTAATAAAAAAAAATAACTACGCTACTTGCATGTATACTTACGTAATAATGACATAACTACTAAGGTAATTACATGCTAATCAAGTAGCTAAAAATATAGTCGCATGACCATGAAAAATACCTTTTCTTCACGCTCGCAAGCCGATCTACAACTTATGCAATTGCGAAACCTCCAAATTCAGATTGAAAACCTCCCAAAATGCAACTCAAAACCACCTTCTCTTCCTCCCTCTCGGTCTCTCCTTCGTGGCTCAAAGAAATGCAAATGATGAAGCGGCTGGAGGGGCGACGGGCGCTGCATTTTTGTGCCCATCAGTGCTAGAGGCGAGGCCACGACGCCTGATGAACGCCGGCGCAAAGATGCAGAGGACCGGCAACGCCGCTGCGTGCGTGCTCAACGGTAGTCGCGTCAGGCTCGTGGCTCGGCGGAGCGCTGGCCGAGCCGTGTCCCTACCTCCCACGCTCAGGACCCGCATGACGTCGGCCACCTACTACGCTAGCCCATCGCGGAAAGTGGCCCGCTCGCTCCTGCGCTCCGCGACCACAGAAAGTGGCCAGACCCGCCACGTACCGCTCCAGTCACCTCGCTCACTTGCCGCGGTCCCCGACTGTAGGATGTGGCACGTGTCACCTCCACGTTCTTTCGCGCTCGGGACAGGGATAGATTTGAAATATGATGCGATGGGGGCTATTTTTGCTATTGAGATGGCAGCAGGGGGGCAAATAAAAAAATTTCCAAGAAATAGAAGCAAGAAAGTAGAAGTATTTGATGGCGTATGTGCTTCTTCTCGTCAGGTACATCTTGATATAGCCGTCACTTCAATCGTCTTCATGTAAGACTCACATGTCAGATATTGTGAGGCAAAGGGAGAATACACAAGCATGTTGTTCAGTCCGACCAGATACGAACTAGCCGTATGGAGATACGGACTGGTCGTAACCTGGTCGGACATAATCACTAACTGGTCGTAAGGAGTTATAAACTGGTCGTAACTAAATATGAACTGGTTGTATGGAGATACAAGCTAGTCATAAGTGATAAGGACCAAGTCGCATATCATATTGCATAAGGTTCGTCCGATATAATATTTATGTATATTCGGGAATTGTTATGTCCTGCTAGGAACCGCTAAAGACTTGTGGTCGGAAAGGAGTTTTCGAGTCACAGCCGATTGCGCATGAACCTACAGGGTCACACACTTAACGGATTGGAACAAACGAGTTTGGATAGGATCCGTTATGAGCTCTTTATAAGGGGGTGCATGTGGCTGTTGGGGCGTCGGAGTTGCTCCACCGAAACCCTAACTGTCATCTTCTCGAAGGCCCTACCATGGGCGTTGGTGCTAGCACATCGGTGTATGGCCTTTCACCCCTGGACATGTGGATACCGTAGAGGTGTTGTTGCGGTTGCTACTGCGCTCATTGAGGATGATCCACGACCTATGTAAGGAACGTGATAGGTTGCTAGAGAAGACGATCGGTGCCGAGTACGTCGGACGATCGAATACGATCACTACATCGACGCGCTCGACGTTGGATCATGCTGCTCCAACCCTTCTTCCGCTGCACTGTGCGTTTAGTGGTAACGATCTATGATCTCTTGCTTGTATGGCTTACTGATTTACATGGTAGATTTTTTTAATTACTCGCTAATGTAGCCTACCCATATTCCTACAACCAAAATGATGGCGGTGGCCAGAAATCTACAAGTCGTGCGGATAAGGCCGGCCGACAGTGGCAAGGAATTAACCATGGTTTTCTAGCTACAAGAAGAAGCATGCAAATTAATTGGTGAGCATATCCATTTATTTAAGAAATTCAATTTGATTTCTAGAGCAAAATTACCAGATTCATGCTGACTGAAAGCAATTCGATTCTTTCGCTCTAGCCTCCTTCGTGTTGTTTGCACGTCACTGGTTTCTTGCCATCGCGGACGCCCTGGTTCTTCGTGTACGTAGTGAGCGCGGTGGTGAAGAGGACAAACGGTTGAAGTAAATGTGGAATTAGCAAATATCTTAGAATAATTCTAAAATAAATAATGACAGAAAAACATGATGCCAATAAGGTTGATATAATATAAACAATAACAATGTCTTTAACATCATAAAATTATTGATTATAATATATAAACAGGAAAACATGCTTAAGAATTTTTAAACTATGGACAATATTAATTAACATAATGCACATATTGATATTTAATCCTTTGCTCTCGGTGTCAGCTGCTCAAGTGATGAACTAGGCCTTATCGACATCATTGGACTGTTTCTCAAAAAACAATTAGAGTGATAATTACTTGACAATAGTCTAGATTTTGAGCTCTGCTTCTTTGTCAATATAAAAGTAAAGATTGCTTAAGTAACTTAGATGGAAAACAGAAAGTGACTTTCAGTAAGTGAACAAAGCTAGTAACACTACTGCTAACAATATGTTTTCTGAATTTAAGTTTAAATGCGATCGACTATTAACTGAATCACTGAACCAGATGAGATCGACTCAATGGTATCACTGTAAGATTAACAAATCAGTACTTTAGTAATCAATGATATTACCAAAACATTAACAAATCAGTATTGCAATAATCAATGACATTACTACAAGATCAATAAATCAGTACGACGGCAATCAAAGAAATTGCTACAAGTACTTAATGATATTACTGCAAATACTCAATGGTATTACTGATGGTGCTCAATGATATTACTACACGCTTGACTAATCAGTTCTTCAGTAATAATCTAGTTCCAGCTCAAAGCCTAATCGATGATTCCAAATTAACACAATAATTTACAAGTCTAAAAATATTCGTAAGTATTCACAAGTAGCCCACAATCTATCATGCAAGTAGACCTGTTCAAATGTCGGGCCAGGCCAGGCCTGAAAAGTCCAACAGCAAACAGGTAAGCCCGAGCCTGGCCTAGCCCGAAATTTGGTTTTTCCGATTAAAAAATATCATTTTAATTCTTTATCGGAATAAAAGGTAATATTTAATTCATTTCGAGAATAAAAAAGAGTTTCTTTATTTTTTAATTACATTTCTCGGGCTTTTGGGCCGAAAATGCAGTCCCAAGTGCGGCCCGGACTGGGTCGGGCTTAGGATGGGTCGCTAGTGAACTCTACATGCAAGTCTCCCAATACTAGTATAAACAAATCATAGAAATGAACAATTGCAGGAACACTAGTACAACACACTATGCAAGATAGAAGAATTGAAAACCAGAGATACTCACCGAACCGATGGCAATCAAAGCCACCGAGAAGGCATGGCGTGTTGATAAGACGCTAACCCAGAAAACCTATCACCACCGTTACACCACGGTTTTCCCGACAAGGTTGTTGGAGATACAATGCCACCACCGTGAATCCAAGTGTACAGAAGCACGTGATCGAGGTTGAGGAGTTGCTGCAAAAAAGAATAAGAAGAATCGCGCACTGGCCAAGCACACGAACCAACACCCAATAACCCAATCGTCGTCGGATCAAGTTTAAGACTCGTCGTGAGGCAAATGCTAGAAATTAGTCGGGTTGAGGTGATTTTTTATCTCAGAGAGAGGAGAAGAAGGATGAGTATATAAGGTGGAGGACGTGGCGACATCCCTAAAACGGCTGCCCAAGCTTCTCGCAGAAGCCATGGCGAAGGGATCGAATTTATCCCAACGACCTCTTCTTCAGTCTCTCTCTCTCTCTGCAGGATAAGGCCACGTGACTCTTATTCTCTCCTCTCTCTCGAACATATGTGCTCCACGGGAATAATAGGGAAATTCCTAAAATACCCTGGTATAAAACACAAACACATGCGGGAGAAAACAATTGCGAGCACGATCGATGGCGTGCGCCTACAAGCAAGAACGGTGCGTCTGGATTCCGGGTCCAACCTTCTTAACTAGATTGAAGGGGTGGTGCAAAGTGCAACACGATGTCAATTTACCCGGTGTTATGTGCGCCTAACCCTGGTATTTTGTGCAATTAAAATCAATTTAATTAAATAGTGCAAAGTGCAATTCACTTTTAAAGAAATCAAGCACATGCAAATAGCAGAGCCCAAAACTAAACAACCAGAAAGATCACACATGAGCAGTGAACTCACCTACCAAACTCCGATTTGGGCGCGACACAATCGATCCATCCATCCTATCACCGAGCACAGCCACACACGCAAAGTTGCAAGCATACTTTACTACTACAGTGAAGACTATACTGGACGTCTCATCACGGATGATTCCTCAAAATCCATCAGTATTATAATTATTATAGACGGTTTTATAAGTGTGACCATCTATGTTACTAGCGATGGCTAAAACAGTCACAGACGGTTCTTGTTGAGAACCGTCTGTGATAATTGTAGACATCAAAGTTGGTTTTTAATTCGAACCGTCTGTGATAATTACACACGTCACATACGGTTTTTAATCCGAACCGTTTGTGATAATTCACAGACGGTTCTGAATAAGAACCGTTTGTGATAATTTTGTATCATAAACGGTTTGTGGTTGGAAGTGTCTATGATATATACTCTGTTATTAAATATCTGGCCCATCCTGATAGATCTGTTTGCAGTGAGCGATACCACATATTTGGGGCGTTTGGTGAAAGCATACCGCAGATTTGCAAGTGTGCTTGTAGATCTATTTGTTCTTGGTGATCTAAGGTCAGTATTTGCTTCTAATTATATGTATTATAATCAAGAGAGATGATAGCTAGGTTTAGATCTAGATTTAGATCTAGCTTGGTAGTTTAATCCAATTTAAGAATGGGTCTCACTACTCCTAGTCGACTTCAATATATTCTTGCTTGATATATATATTGCTTCATGAATAGTACATAGCTGGCTACTTTAGATAGACAATTTAAAGTGAATGATATGTGTAAGTGTAATGGCTAGCTAGCTATAGGAGCATTAATCTAATTTAGCACTAATTTGTTATATGCGTAGTGTAGATGGACCGAAGCTAGTTGTACGTTGAGAACCATGCAAGTGAAGAGTACATTGATGGCGTGTCTGCTTTTAGAAGAGTTGCTGAGCAGGATATGTTGAAGAAGGGGATGAAATTTATGTATCGTCCATGCATTAATTGCGATAATCTGAAGATATTTACCAACTCAGCGCATATCGAAGCGCACTTGATTTGAAGGGATTTCAAAAAGGGATATCCATATTGGACCAGCCAAGGTGAAGAGCAGATTATACAGAAAGGTAGCAACATTGTAGAGGGAGACAACGATATACCGGATGTAGACCGTGCTTTCGATGACAATAGGTCGCACGATGACAATCAGGATCAGATGCTATGCGATGCAGAAGGGAAGTATAGTGAGAGAGATTTTGGTAAATTCGAGGGCTTGATGGAGGACTCGAAGAAACTTTTGTTCCCGGGCTACAAGCCAGAATGCACAAGGCTATCATCCGTGCTTGAACTACTGAAATTAAAAGCAAGCACTACTACAGAAAAGGCTTTCACAGACGGTTCAAAAACGTCATCACAGACGGTTTCGTGAGCCGTCGAAGTTTATGGGTCAATGATGACATGAGGTCATCACGCACGGTTTTGAACCGCTCGTGATGTATACTTTCACGAGCGGTTTGTGGTTCAAACCGCTCATGACGGTTTCATCCACAAACCGTGCGTGATAGCACATATCACGCACGGTTTGTTGGAACCGTCGTGATGACTTTTCTCACAAACCGCGTTGGTACGCTGTACCATTAAATCGGCATCATATATATATATTACATATATATTGTTCAGTCTCTCGCACTTTGGGGATCGTCCCATGACATGAAGGATGAGGCGGTAGCCACGGGCAACCTCATTGAGCCCTTCATGTATGGATGCAAGGAGGCGTTAGGACATCCAATTACAGGATTGGTTCATCCATCATGTATTAGCAACTATCCATTCTTGAGATAATCGTTTTAAACCCAACAAGAACACTAAGCAACCATTCTCATATTTCAAAAGAATTCTCAACTTGTTGCTTGGTGTTCTTGTTGGCTTTAAAGACAATTACATGCTCAAGAATTGTTGGTTGCTAATACATGATGCCACTTCCCAACGGAGTACAAGATCAACGCCACTTTTCGAACATAGCGACGCCCAATCTGTAATTGGATGTCCGACCGCCTCTTTGCATCCATACTTTTTAAACTTACAAGGGCTCAATGAGATTGCTCGTGGATACCGCCTCATTCTTCTCATGTCATGCGGACAACCCCTAAAGTGGTCGAGGATCACTTAATAATATATATATAATATATATATGATGCCGGTTTTAATGGCACAAGCAGCCACCGCTGGAGACTTTATAGAGAAGAGATTATGAATGGAATGGTAGGACGACTGCACGCAAGAGGTAGGAGAACTTGACCGCATGAACAAGGGACTATAAATATGAACTAATTATCAATTCAATTTCAGCATAAGACTATTGACACCATTACATCACGAGCAAGGGACTATTAATATGAACTAATTATCAATTCAATTTCAGCATAAGACTATTTACATCATTACATCACGAGCAAGGGACTATTAATATGAACTAATTATCAATTCAATTTCAGCATAAGACTATTGACATCATTACATCACACAAAGAAGAGGACTATTAATATGAACTAATTATCAATTCAATTTCAAAGATAAGACTATTTACATCATTACATCACGAGCAAGGGGACTATTAATATGAACTAATTATCAATTCAATTTCAGCATAAGACTATTAACATCATTGAGCAGCTTCATCGAAGAGAATAAGACCAAGGGTGTCCAAACCCACCACACCAAGAGTAGCCCTCAGATCCATCGCAGAGCACTAGCTAGCCATTTTCATCACAGAGCAAGGAGGGTAGAGACAGAGAGGGACCTTAGTACAACAAGAACCACGGTGGCTAATTCCCACCACCAAAGACAACCCTCATCCATTTCCTTTACCTTGCATAAATCACACAAACATCGAGGACACAACTTAAGGCTCATGCATAAAAATCAAACTCAACAAAAGACATTAAGCTAACAGATCTAGAGGAGAATAGAGGAGGATGGGGAAAGCAAAGTCTGGCCAGGGGCCTAAGGAAGCAAAGGGGTCAGCGGCGGCGACGGCGACGAGGTCGGAGGCAAGGTCGAGGTGGGGAGGGAATGGCGGCGCCAAGAATGACGGGAGGGGAGACAGACGAGAGTAAGGTCATTGGGAGTGACGAGTTAGAGCGCAAAACCCTAGCGGCAAACCGGGCTAGCTCCTACTTATAAAGAGACTTATCGAGATGGTTCTATTATGGAACCGTCGGTGATAATTATCATGACGGTTCCATAATAGAGCCGTCTGTGATATGGGACATATCACGCAGCGGTTTCATTATGGAACCGTTTCATTAGGATATGATATCCCATATCACGACGGTTCCATAATGGAACCGCTCGTGAAATGGTTTTTCTCAAGTATATATATACAATTACATGACATGAAGAAATTACATGTTTATATTAAAAAGCGTAAACCTATAATTAAACAAGGTTTTTCTAGTGGCGAAGGTAGGTCGCTATCTCCATCTCGCAATATTTCATAGGCGACGGTGTCAAGCATCGACGGTTCTCGATCATCACGAACGGCTCAAATGCGCCCACCCGCTGACGCCGCTGCTCGAAAGTGTCTCCCAAGACCTCAGATCGTTGAACTAAGAAGAATTGAGCCCATAGGCTCTCTTCCTTGCTTGAGGGGTCTCTACCGTCGACTCGGGCCGCTGTCGCCCGATTTCACAGCCCAAGTGACGGCAAGCCTCTCGAGACGCAACGCTATTTTGGAGGACTACGCCGATGACGCCAAACTCGCCGAAAGTGGGAGATCACCCGAAGACACGGCGGAGGAGGATGTCAAGATGGCGGAAGGTGGCCGCCACCGCTCCGCAAATTCTCCGCCGGCAGAGGAGTGAAGACACTGCTGATCAAACAAAGTGTTCTTCCGCGAAGACGGTTCAACAGACATCGAGAGAGGTGCTCAGACAAAGGCGGCCGAAAAGGCCATCGATCGGCGACAAGGAAGAGGCACCATTTTTTTTTTATAAGTATGTGGGGATGATCATCTTGATGGCGGATGATCCTTTTATAAAACAAGGAATAAATTCGAGCGTGAGATTTAAGAGACGACGGGAGCCGAAGCGATCGATGCGATGAAGAGACGATCGGGAGCCGGCGAATTGGCGGCAAACGACGACGGCGATGAAGAAACTCACGCCGGAGCGATATTATCATAGACGGTTATTTTTAAGAACCGCTCAGGATATTAATTAATATCACAGCGGTTCTTGTTCGTAACCAAATGCGTGATACTTCACGATGGTTGTGTTTAAAACCGCTCAGGATATCGACAATATCACGACGGTTCGAACAAGAACCGCTCGTGATACTTCACGACGGTTCAACATGAACCGCTCGTGATATTGCCTCTTCGAGACGGTTTTTAGCGCAGCCAAGAGTACGCACGCCTCTAAACCAAAACCGCCTATGATTGAATGTAATACCGGCGCTTTGGTCAACCGCTCGTGATGAGGCGCCCAAGATAGCCTTTTTGTAGTAGTGAAGCAATGATTGGTCCGACAAGAGTTTCATGGCATTGTTAGGTCTCCTAGCGGACATCCTTCCGAATGGAAACATGTTGCTCAGAACCACCTACAAAGCCAAGATGATTCTTTGTCCATTGGGAATGGAAGTAAAAAAGAATACGTGCATGTCCGAATGATTGTATCATCTACCGTAAAGAGTATGCAAACATGCATGTATGTCCGGTGTGTAAAGCACTCTGATACAAGCTTAAGAATCACTCCGATGACGACAAGGGCATCGGGGTGAAGCAAGGACCTCTTGCTAAGGTGTTATGGTATCTACTTGTAATTCCTCATTTGAAGCATTTATTTGTGAACCGAAAGAAGGCAAGATTGATGTGTTGGCACTCGGAAGAGCGTAAGAAAGATGGAAAGCTAAGACACCCAGCTGATTTTGCCTAGTGGAGAAACTTCGATAAGAGCTTTGAAGACTTCAGTGCAGAACTAGGGAATATAAGGTTTGGGTTGAGTATAGATGGAATGAATCCTTTCGGTAACATGAGCAGCCGACATAGCACTTGCCCCGTGAATCTATGTATGTACAACCTTCCTCCTTGGCTGTGTATGAAGCGGAAGTACGTTTTGACGTCACTACTTATCTAAGGGCCGAAGCAACCTAGGAACGATATTGATGTGTACCTAGCACCATTGCTGGAAGATCTTGTGACACTATAGAATGAAGGGGTACGGGTATGGGATGCGTATAAACGAGAGAACTTCACTTTACGCGCCATATTGTTCAGTACCATCAATGATTTTCCTGCCCTTGGTAACTTGTCGTGGTTGAGGGGAGGTTAGGTGATATCGGGACCATAGAAAGGAAAGCAATCACTCCCAATCTAGATACGTACGCTCAAGCCTATTTCACGGTCTTGCAACACATGACCGAAATGTCCCCGTACATCGATGAGCACAAAGGCATAGTACGCCAATAGAATCCAGGCCGGTCAGAGGTTTGGATCATGAGAGAGTACAACCGTCGGTTCAACGAATGGTTAAATGTGCGATTCACTAGGAGGTCATCAAGTGATGATATGTTGTGATAGTTGGCAAAAGGGTTAAAATTTACAATTGTAACATGGCAAGGATACGACATAAATGGGTACATATTTTATATGGCAGCTCAGGATAGGAAGAGCATAGTCCAGAACATCGGTGTCCGCATAGATGCGTTTCACTTTAAAATAAAAATTAAAAAAGGTTAATTAATATAAAAAGTTCAACGAACCATTCGTACTCGCTAAGCAAGTTGTTCAAGTTTTTTATGTAACGGACCCGGCAAATAAGAACTGCCATGTAGTTCTTCATGGAAAAACAAGGATTATCGTAGTTGAGAATGTCGTGGATAAGGAAGAGTACAATCAATTTGACGAGTTGCCTCCTTTCGAGGACGGCATCAGGCTCGAGGAAAAACCCAGTGAGGAAGCTAACTATATGCGTGTCCATCATCGTGAAGGGCTATTTTTTTCTAAAGGAAATAGCCAAATGGAATGATCCCACATGGTGAACACCTATTTGGAAATTGTTCCGTTGTAATTTAGAAACTCGGCATGTACTTAAGAAATTATTCCATTGTAATTGATTCAGTAATTAAGAAATTATTCCATATGTGATTGTATCTACTTTCTTGTTTTCAGAGGGCATGGCTAGCATTTCCCGAGACTAGCTGAAAAATATAATATTTTTTAGCTATAGAAGGAACTGTCACAGGCAGTTTAGTGGAACAATCCATCTGTGATATGTATCACATGCGGTTCTAAAATACAACAACAGACTATTTTTAAAATAGAACTGTCTGTGATATGCGACCATATCACAAACGGATATATTAAAGAACATATCACAGACGATTCTATTATAGAACTGTCTGTGATACTAATCACAGACGATTCTGGATTATAACCATATGTAATATAGAATATCACAGAAGGGTCTTTAAGATAACCATCTGTGATATCCCTTTATTAATAGGGCCCGCTAGGGTTTACGCCTTTACTCCTCACTCGCCCGTCCCCCTCTCCATCCGAGTGCCCCCGGCCTCGACGCCGCCGCCCCCAACCTCTCGGGCTTCATCTTGGGTGAGTCTTCGTCCCCCAAACCTTTAGATAGTGTGAACTGCTCTTGTTCTCTAAATCTGAATCAGCGTGCATCGTTGGATCGGCGCGGGCTGCATGCACAACCATTTCCCCAACCCCAATTGTTTGGGGAACCGGTCGGTTACCGGCTGTTACTAGCATACTGTCTTAGACCAGACAAGATCAGGTTAAACCGTGCCAATCCCTGTGCACCGGCATTCAGATGCAGCAGTAGCTAGCACCAAGAGGACCACTACCAAACCTGAATGAAATCGTAGACCTCTCATTTATGCGTGCAGATTCAGAAACGGGCGCCCATTTATTCGTGCACACAGTTGCATACCGAAGCCAACTACTAAGAATTTTATACGAAGGAATGTGAGGACATTAAATCTCCTTTGAAAATGCGTGGCTAAACCAGCACAGCAACACCAACACTCACTGATCATTGCAGCAGAAACACAGCAGCTTCTGTCTGACCTATGAACTATCATACTACTATCTAGCAAGAATCACATCTCATGGATCTAGGGCTGGGCACCACTTTTTCTTAGACATGGAATCCAGGGTACTAACCAAACAAACCCCTAGCCTTCAGCATTGCATTGCCAGCTACCTCCTCCAAGATCTGTACTTGTTCAGCAATCAGCATAACAAAAATTAGGCGAAATCGACTCGTTGATACTCCATATTCTAATTTGGGGTCGATTACCAAACCCTACGAAGAATTGGAAACGACGAGATGAGAATCGGAGATGGTACGCAAGGTAGGTGGTATAAAGCTGTACATACATACACATATGGTGTGGCCTTATTTTTTGGCAGTATTAGCACCTTTTCGCCTTGTATTTACAAAAATAGCCGTCCCTAATTTTTTTTTTTTTGCAAAAATAGCCCCTGCCACACGACCACCGTGCGGTAGCACCTCCCCGCCCGCCACGTAACCCCATGCCGTGTGGCCACCGTGTGGTGGCACTGCCACACGGTCACTGTGCGGTGGCCCGCCCGCCCGCCACATGTCTCCCTCCCTGACCCGATTAGGGTTTCAGCCCTAATCGGCGGATTAGGATTTCGGCAGTGTTCGTAGAGTTTTTAAAATATAACAAATGAGTTCAAAAAATTATAAAAATTTTATGTGAATGCTCCTAACATGGTGTACTTTCTTGTGTAATTTTTTCCATAATTTTACTTGTTCTGATTTTATCTCGCAATTTCGGCGCCAACACAGCGACTCCTCCTTCGCTCGGCTATAAATATTGAAATCTCGCAGTTGCTCTTCGCTCATCCCAATTGCGTTTCACTTTTCGTTCTGGTGCTTGTCGCTGAGAACTCAGAGAACTTAACATAATCGTTCTGTTGATCTTTTAGGGAATAATTGTGTGTTTTCCCGTAGGATCTCACACCCTTTATTTATAGTCTCAAAGTAGAGTCTTAATCTAATACAACTCATTATTAGGATCTAATACGAACTCTCCAACACTCCCCCTCAAGATGGGCCGAAGATATCAATCATGCCCATCTTGTTACATATTGTAGCACCCTCACTAGGGCCTAACCCTTTAGTAAAACAGTCAGCCAACTGTTCACCAGACTTGATATACTCCAAATTCAATATTCTGCCATCGAGCTTTTCCTTGATGAAAAACCTATCAATCTCAACGTGCTTGGTACGATCATGCTGAACTGGGTTGTTAGCAATGTTGATTGCAGATTTATTGTCACAATGTAACACCAAGAGATTATTCTTCCATATTCAAAGCTCGGATAATAACCCCTTCATCCATATCATCTCACTCACACTCAACGCCATTGCTCTGTACTCTGTCTCTGCAGTAGACTGAGCCACAACCTCCTGCTTCTTACTTCTCCATGACACAAGGTTACCTCCCACAAAGATGCAATATCCAGAGGTAGACCTCCTGTCATCTACACTGCTCGCCCAATAGGCATCGCAATACCCTTCCACATTCAGATGTTGATTCTTCCTGAACCAAAGGCCTTTCCCAGGGCTACTCTTCAAATACCGTAGGATTCGATAAACAACATCCATGTGTCCTGTTCTGGGATCATGCATATATCGACTAACCACACTCACTACATATGAAATATCAGGTCTTGTATGGCACAAATAGATGAGACGCCCAACAAGCCTTTGATAAGCTTCCTTGTCAACTGGATCTCCCGATTCAACACATAACTTGTGATTCCTATCAATAGGTGAAGTAATAGGGCGACACCCAAGCATACCTATTTCTGCCAGCAGATCAAGGACATACTTTCTCTGGGATTTTCTTCAAGGTCTTGATTTCCTCGGCATCATCTCCAGTAATCACAATATCATCAACATAGACTACCAATATGGTGATATGTGATCCTCTATGCCTGTAAAACACAGTATGATCTCCATTGCACTGAGAATAGCCCATATTACAGACTGCACGCCTGAATCTATCAAACCACGCCCATGGAGACTGCTTCAAACCGTATAAAGACTTCTTAAGTTTACACACCTTCCTCTCAGTCTGCCTATTCTCAAAGCCTGGAGGAATCTCCATGTATACCTCCTCTTGTAAATCACCATGTAGAAAAGCATTCTTCACATCCAACTGATGTAGGGGCCATCCAAAGTTAGTTGCACAAGAGATCAACGTTCTTACCATGCTCATCTTCGCCACTGGTGCAAAGGTCTCATTATAGTCTATCCCATATGTTTGACTATAACCTTTTGCAACCAACCGTGCCTTGTATCTCTCTATCTTGCCCTCAGGAGTTTGCTTAATTGTAAATACCCATTTGCATCCTACTGCCCTTTTTCCTGCTGGAAGTGGAACAAGATCCCATGTCTTGTTCTTCTGAAGTGCACTAAGTTCTTCCTTCATGGCATCCTTCCATTTAGGATCCTGCTTAGCAACTTGCCAATCCTTTGGAACATGCAATCGCCTCAAGAGATGCAATGAATGCTTTGTATGCAGTGAGATATGGGAATACAAGATGAAATTTGCAATGTCATGCTCAAAGCCATACCGGACCGGGGCTTTCAAGATTAGCTCTAGTTTCCTTCACAGTAAGTGGTAACTCTAGATTAGAGTGAACATTACCACTCGCCCCAAGGGGAGGCAAGGAACTTGATGGAGAGAGACCCGAGAAGGGATTTGGGACTAGATCACTTGGCAAGGCCGGGCTGCTCGAGCTATGGTCAGGATCGTTCGGTTGTTCTGCCACTCAGCTGATGGCTCAGCGCCGATCGCTTGTCTCTCTACTTCTCCCTGCTTCCCAAAGCATATTCACGATAAACCTTCAATTGTTTTGGGGCTATCACATCTCTCGTTGTATATTCCGTTAGGTTTGGGCACAGAATCGTTCCTACAATGACTTCTTCTCGTTGACTATCACTCTCCTTATTCTCCCCCTCTCGACTATCACCCTCGGTGATAGGAGAACTCCAAAATTGATCAAGAGTATCTCCACTTGTGTAGTAAGGCTCAAACTCCCGTAATGTCACATCCATACTCACGAACAACTTTTGTTCAACGGGTTCTAGCATCTATAGCCCTTCCGACTTGATGAATAGCCTATAAAGATTCAATGCTGTGGATCGGACTTGCCAACCGGGTCGGTGATCCGCATAAAACACACACAACCAAACACCTTGGGAGGCACCTTGAACTCCGACCCAAAAGAAGTTCACCGAGATCTCATCCCAAGTATCCGAGACGGCATGCGATTGATGAGATACACCGCCACACATTGCCTCGCTCCACAATCCCTTTGGCACATTCATCTGAAACATGAGTGAACGTGCTACCTCCAACAGATGTCGATTCTTTCTTTCAGCCACTCCATTTTGAGGTGGAGTTCCTGGACAAGTAGTCTGATGAAGTATCCCCTCTTCTGATAGATACGCTGCAACCTCCTTATTAACATACTCGGGCCCATTATCGATCAAGAATCCAACCTTTGCGCAAACCGAGTAGCAACCATTCGATGGAAGTCCTGAAAACATCGAAGGACCTCGCTCTTGTGTTTCATCATATAAATCCAAGTCATACGAGTATAGCAGTCAATAAATGTGACAAACCACTTAAAACCACTCACGGAAGTAACTGAGCACGGACCCCAAACATCCGAATGTATTAATATAAAAGGTTCATAACTCCAAAGACCAATGCTACTATATGTAGACCATGTATGCTTTCCAAACTCGCAAGCATCACACACAATTTTACTCCTGTCTACCCTTTTAAACAAATCAGGGTATAACTGACTTAAACTCTCAAATGATAGATGTCCTAGGCGACGATGATGTAATAAAATTTCTCCTCGATTCCTCCTATAGCCACGGCTAGTGCCGCGATCAACTCGATCAATGTACCCATGACCCATTACGCCTTATTCCGGCCCCAATCCTTTTTCCGGTTCTCTTTCTTGGAACAAACACTAATCCTCATCAAATGTGACAAAGGCATTTGAATTGGTCAATGATAGAGGCGATCAAAGAAGGTTGATCGAAAGGAGGAACATGCAACACAGAGGATAAAGCAATGGATGGTGTGCATTCTCTGATCCTACACCTGAATAAGCTGGGAGGTTCCATCAGCTGTTTGGACAGTTTCAGAATGAGTGTATGGGGTGTAAGATGCAAAAGCACTCAGTGAACCTGTGACATGCTTGGATGCCCCTAAATCTATGATCCAATCAATCTGAGAGTGCTTATATGTGGATGCAAGTGCATGTGCCTGCGTACCTTCGCCCACATGGGCATAGTTTGCAAAGTTACCAAAGGAGGTGGAATCATGAGAAGTCTCCAATGCCTTTCCCTACTGCCAGTTCTCCCACTACATAGCTTGCTTGCCTGTCAGAGTGACAGACTTGATCTCCTCTGTCAGGGCAGCCACATTAGCCTTGGGACCAACTCGGCCTCTTCCTCGACCTCCACTCCCATGACCACCACGATCTCCACCTCGGCCTCGATAATCTCCACCTCGGCCTCCATGACCACCACGACTTCCACCTCGACCTCCATACTGTGGAGAAGGACAAGCACACTCGGATGTCCTCTCACCCCACAGCTTGTAGCACTCCCTATCATCCGGTATGGCATATGCCGATCCGACCAGGGTTGTTGTCCCCATTACTCGTAGCCTAATCTCCTCCCGCACCATAGCAAAATAGCCTCCTCCATGGTAGGCAAGTTTGCCAAGTGAAACATGGCGGCTCTTCTACTCTCAAACTTTGAGTTCGGTCCCTTTAGAAAGTGTGTAACCCGCTCACGTTGCAGCCATACCCCGCTAGTCTCAATATCACCAAAGACATGTTAGCTGCGGTGGATCGTAGTGATCTAAATCTACCCACGATTGTTGCAGTTCACTAGCATACTCTGGACGGTCTTCTCCTCCTATTTCGTGGCCTCCACCTTGCCCCTGCTTCCACCACCATCATCACATTTCTCGCCTTGAGTACATGTTGCTTAGCGTTTTCCATATCGTCGGTGCACTTTGCATCATCTCCACCATCCGGGCGATGGATGGAGACATCGAAGTTAGCAACCAAGCTACCACCATAGAGTTGGTGGTGTTCCACATCCTCCAATCCATACTCACCTTTTCTGCAGGCTCAACACAAGTCTCCCGCATGTAATGCTCTACCCCCTTCATCCTCAGAATTAGCTGAGCTCTTCTAGACCAACTCAGGTAATTCTTACTTCCTTCCAATTTTACATCACTCGGCATTAGCTCCAGCTTTAAGTCAGATGACCCTGCACTAACCCTTGGACCTATCATACCTGTCACAAAGAGGTCCTGTAACATGCTCCTCATATCACCTTGAGTCACTAGCGGCAAAGTAGTCTCAACAACTGTCTTCCTTTTTTCTTTTACCGCCCTCATTGCAGCTTCTTCCTCTGCCTTCCTCGTAGCCTCAATTTCCTCAGGGGTCATCTTCTCTAACAACCAGAGTAATGCCAATCACTGCTAAGATATGCTACGCGTATCTTCCACGATCACGGAAATTCTTCACGCATCAACGTTCTGCCGAGCCTCAATGACTGCCTTCACGATTACCAAAATCATATAGATCTGTAACATATTTAAACAGAAACAGAACCTTCCCTTTTTTTCTCCTCTGCCGACACTCCTTTTTATTCTTCTTCTGTCGATGCTTCTTCCTCCTTCCTCCTGAACCCGCAGCAAACCCGCCTCTCGCTTCTTCTCCCGAGCAGCGTGCGGCGGTGACCTCAGCGGCCACCCCTAGAGGAGGCGACGGCGAGGCTCATGCCCGCGACGGCTTCTCTCCTCCCCTTATTCCTACTCAGCGGCCACCCCTAGAGGAGGCGACGGCAAGGCTCACGCCTGCGCGAGGCGTGGTGCGGTGGCGGCAACCCCCGTGCAACCTAGCGGCGTCGGGCGGCTCACAAAGACGCCCATGTGGCGGAGGCGACGGCGGCTGCAGTGCGGCCTTGATCATCATGACATGACGCTGCCCGAAAGGCGCCGTAAGGCGGCGGGTGTGGGTGGAGCGGTGGCGATGGTACGTGGATGGGTGGCGGCTGACGATCTCGTGTATTAGGGTTTGGCTCTGATACCATGTTGATCGTTTAGGGAATAATTGTGTGTTTTCCCGTAGGATCTCACACCCTTTATTCAAAGAGGTCCTGTAACATGCTCCTCATATCACCTTGAGTTGGAGATTAAGTATTTGTTTGCTACTCGTCGCTCGGTTTTTTTATAGCTTACCCCCGAAGGGCAGATAATTTGTCGGATGCTTTTGTTGTTATTACCGTAATTAGTTAGTTTACTAGTAATTAATTAGTTTAGTGGTAATTAGTTATTTTATCGGTAATTAATTAGTTAGTTTAGTGATAAATAATTAGTCGTAATTAGTTTAGTGGTTATCGGTCCCGCATATTAAATTAGTGCGAATTAACTACTCGTAATTTATTTAGTGGTAATTAATCAATCGTAATTAGTTAGTTTAGTTGTAGTTAATTAGTTCAGTGGTAAATAATTAGTCGTAATTAGTTTAGCGGTTATCAGTTTAGCATATTATATTAGTGCAAATTAACCGTGAAGATGCTGAGAGAGGGCCCAACCGCTTCGTACTAGACTGGGTGTTCTGGGCTATCGCTCAGGCCATCGGGGGCTTCAAATTCTGTCGTCCTGTGCTAACGATGGATGGCACTTTCCTCACGAGGAGGTACAAGGGCACCATCCTAACAGCGGTAGATTGCCCCAATAGACCCAGCTCGTCTGGTCATCATTCAGTGTCGTAATGTAATATTTTCTCCACCTTGTTTTGTTATGTACAGTGAAACTTCTACGATAACAGAATTTACTCTTCCTTGTTACGTTTTACACTGTACGTCATTGTTACCTTTTTCACTGTACGGTGCACTTATATTATGGAATCACAAGACATGAGCGACTTCTACTTACGACACCGACGTGGGGAGTCCCACGACAAGGGGAAGGGGAAGGCTCCTCCGACCAAGACTAGCTCATTGCGTAGATGATAGATAGAATATTCTTCATTAATTTATCGGTTCAATGCGGATGATATTCTTTAATACTGTATTATACCACATGCTAGATAGGCTTGTACATGAACCAACTAAGGGAAATACGTGGCATGCAGATCATATAACGATGTACTGTAGCCTTCGAACGCACACAAGTCGGAGGCAATGGTACATCGTTATATGATCTACATGCCATGCATTTCCCTCGGTTTGTTTATGTACAATCTTATCTAGCCTGTGGTATAATACAGTATTAAAGAATATCATCCACATTAAACTGATACATTAACAAAGAGTGTCTATTTGACTGGGTTACATGTGATAATATCCCCTCTGCCATCCCGAATGCAATAAACCCGCACGTGTATCATGTAATGTTTGTAACGCTTCAAATTTTATGTATGAAAACATCTTAAATTGGTTCATGTAATGATTACAACAAACGGTTGGTAGAGCTTAATGAAAATAATGTTTGCTTAATTGATAGGAAAAAAAATCATGAAGACGCTAACTTTTTAGAACGACAAGACAACACATAGTGCTGCTAACTTTTCTGAACGACAAGACCACATGATTCAGAGGGAAATGACAACTCTACCTCCCCAGCTTTTCAAGACGATGAGATCTGACGAGGTAGCTTCCCGCAGTGACGTGACCCAACGAGTCTGCTTCTTGCAAAGACGTGACGCAGCGCTGCCACATGATTCCTCCTCAAGGCCGATACCTCGCGGATGCAAATTTTCTTCAACCCAATTACAATTCAGCCGCGTATGCAGGACCGGCTCGGCATACAAGTAGTACACCTCCCACGGTGGGGTCTCCTGCATCAACACTTTAACACAATCTCGCTCAGATGCAGAAACAATGGGAGGAGATCTGCGAACTTGCAAGGGCTGCTACGGCTCAGGACGAACAAGTGGAGCGTGCCGGAGGGCACCTCCCCGCAATGACGCCCTCCGTAGCAGCAACCCCTACCAGAACATTCCCACCGAGCATTCCCCACAAGACCCGCCCGAGGGGGAGACGTCGCCCCTCTGTTGGTGTAGGGACACATGCAGGTTCTTCAAGTCCAAGGAGCGGCTCAGCCTGGGCATGCGTTACTGGCGTTGCGCGAACTACTCTTGCGTCTATCCCGACCGCTGTTGGGACACAGCCCGCTATCAGCAGCCGATAAGGATTAATTACAGCGTGTTCCCCTACCATTTCTCTTTCAAAGTACGCACTAACAACCTCTCTTCCGTCTACCCGTAGTCCCCGGATCTGTTATGCGGCTACCGCAAGTGGATCGACCAAGGGATCCACCCACACGACCAGTGGAGTCTCGACTACGAGGAGTGGGATGCTAAGTGGGACCACGAGAAGAGGGAGGAGCGCCGCAACGAAGAGCAAAACAAGCGTATTCGGTGGGAGACGCAAGCTCATCTTGATGTGTGCTGGCGCAAAAAAAAAGAGGGAAATGGCGGCCAAGGCCAAGGAGGCCGGTGAGGAGTGTAACGCCAAGCTCGGAAGGAAGGGCAAATGGCCCCGGTCCACCTATTAGGTCGGGCCATTCTGTAGTACTCCCCCGTCCTACCGCCATGCTAATCCTATCTCTTGAAGGCATGTGACCACGTGTAACTTACTTCTGTTTGTGGGCTGTAATGTAGTTCTGTTTCCGTGCCTCACATTTTACCTTCAGTCGGTTAGCAGTCGACTGACCTTTGGGTTTCTCGAGACCCAGTACATGTCGTCGTCAAAATCACTATTGGACATCTCATCGGTCAAAGATCGTTTTTCAGAAGTAGGGAAAAGTATAGCATATTTGGAATATCTCACAACCTCCTCTAGACCGCTAATATACCTTACTGTCAAGACATATATATCACCAAAATGTAACCCAGGATGTTTATATACAAGCACATCTCCAAAAACTATCCATTGTCACTATTTAATAGGAGATATAGTAAGTAATAAACAATAAGGCCATATCAGCAAATCTGAAATAACTAATGACTACATATTGTATATTGGTGCATCTTTTATAGGAGGCTAAGGCATGCAAATGAATGATCCAAATGTAACATGAAATTCCTGCACCATATTGTATATTGACATCTCCAATGGAGTTGCAATGCAGCTTTTTTTCCCATACATTCCAAGTCACATGAAATCATGAAACCCTAATTTCTGAAACCTAAAATCCAAATTTTCGTGACCTAAGTCCTAAATTTTTGTGACAATTCCAGAACACATATAAAATTATCAAAATATTACACAATCAAGTCCACTGCATGAGGAGCCTTCAAAACAAAATTCATAATTTTTGGAGCTCATTTTCTATATTTACAAATTCGTACAAAACAGTACACTTAAATGAAATTGTGAGATAAAATCATAACGAGTAAAATTATGGAACAATTACACAAAAAAGTACACCATGTTAGGAGCGTTCACATAAAATTTCATAATTTTTTGAACTAATTTTCTATATTAAAAAAATCCTATGAACAGAGTCAAAACCAAAACCCTAATCGGGGAGGGGGAGATGAAGCCAAAATTGGGTCGGGGAGGGGGACACGTGGCGGGCAGGCAGGCCACCACACGGTGGTCATGAGGTAGCCACACCACACAGTGGTCGTGCGGCTTGGGGTTATGTGGCGGGCAGGGATGGGCTGTCGCACGGCGGCCGTGCGGCAGGGGGCTATTTTTGCACAAAAAAATCGATGACGGTCATTCCTATAAATACGGGGCGAAAAGGTGCTAATATAGCCAAAAATTCGTTATAATGTTGTATCTTGTATGTATTTAGCTATGTACATATACAAGGAGCCACCCAATGGTGAGTTGTGAAGTGGCATAAGCTTCCAGGACCCTAACCTTACCTAGCTTGCTTGCACCCTTGCCTTGTACATTGCAGCCCTTTGTGGCCTTGTGTATTGGCAGAAGAGGACACATCAAGATTCTGGTAACAAGGAGGAGATGAATTGAATGACAATTGCAATTGTACCATAGCATAGCTCACCTTTGAACCTTGTTTTTCTTTGTAGCATAGCTCACACTTGTGGTGTAAAAGTAAAATCCTTGATCAAAGCACTTACAAAATTGATATGTCACAATCCTTAAAAGTTGGTCCAAGGGCTAGTGTTAATTATTTAATTATGGGGGCTTGGGGCCAAGGTCTTGTGTTAATTAATTAAACTCACCAAATCAAGACTATCAGATGTTCATCTCTCCTTCATTCATGTTTCTTTTATGTTACAAAGTTTATTGTGGGGAGGGGAATATGTTGATTTCTTCCTATGTTGAGTTGCATTACATTCCTTATTTTATACAAGAAAATTTTCAATCAAGAAAAAATTCTTTTGTCTTTTGTTGAAAAGTTTTCATAGATAGCAAGTAAGCGAGATGGCATCCGCACAGTCTTCGCCGCCATCATCAACGTCGCCGAATGCGTCTGCCGCTCCGATGAAAGGGGTACCTAAGCGAGATAGTAGAGGAATATCAAAAAGGCCTGAGAGCCGAATGACCATCATGGAAGTCACTCCCATTGGGGTCCCTCTGCATCCCAAGGAAGCAGCGGTAGCATTCCGGACCACCTACGGGATAGTTGCAAGGGAATGGATCCCTATCACCACACCAAGCTGGAAGTCTCTGACAAGAGAAGAGAAAGAGCAGCTGTGGGATGAAGTTTTAAGGTCGTTCAAGATCCCAGCAGAAGTCCAGGGACTCGTGCGACAACAGGTGTTTCTCACATTGGGAAAAGCATGAAAGACCTTTAAGAGCACGCTTGTCACGGAGTACATGAACAAGGATCGGACGCCCTTCACGAAGTATCCTTTCGTGTCATTGGTACATGGGACGTCTTTGTGCGGATGAAGATGACAGCCGAATTTCAGGAGCAAAGTGTGGTACACAAAGCTATCCAGACACAAATACTCACCCCCATAGACTTGGCACCACTGGGTACGTTGGTAAAATCCCGCAATGGAGGAGGGAGGACGAGGAAGCAATCTGGTCAGAGGCCTCCCCGCCATTTGCCGGGATCACAAACAAGTTTGCCCGAAACTGGTTAAGAGCAAGGTCATCAACCACATCTTCGAGAGCCATCTCTTTCATAAACCCGGTAGACGAGGAAGTATCCCAACTTCTGGTAAGATATGACAAACTACCTAGTTATTAATAAGTCCATAACTTCATAGGGTCTAAAATAACATGATGGCCTCTTGCAGCAAACGTTGAGTACCGAATCTTTCCAAGGCTCCTTCGAAGCAGTTAGGGAGAGGAATATACTATCCACGGCCCTAGGAAACAAGGAGTACCCGGGTTGCACGCGAGGCCTTGGGGTTTACGTACCTTGGAGGCAGGGATTCCCACACGACTCTGAGGCGTATAGGAGTAGGAAGAGATCCAAGGCCAAGCGCGAGGAACGGTTGAAAGAGAAGATTCGTGCAGAATTTCAAGAACAGATAGCATTATTGGAGGAAAAACTGAATCAAGTCATCAACCAGTCACAAACCGCCCCCGTTATTTTGGGAGCTAGTCCCCCTCAACTTCAGAGTAGCTACGTGTCCAATTACCTATCGACGACATCTAGGTAATGTACATCTCTGGAATGCTACATAAATAGACATGTTGGAGGCCTTAGCTAATCGTGTATCGTTATGTAGGGGCCCACACCGTGCAACTTCAGGGTCAAGCTTGTTGGCTCCATTCCCATTGAGGCTGGGCAGGGGATGGCGTATCTGTGCCCGCCAGGGACACTGGTCAAGGTAATCAGAGTCGAGATCTTAAGTTAGATCGATTTGCCTCCGATAGGATCGAATTATAGTATCGAATTGTAGAATCGGCGATTCTACGGAATTGTAAAAATACATATATTTAACATCTATACTATAAGTTTGTATGATTCTTATATGGTTTACCAATTACATGGGTGATATAGTTCTGAACTATAGGAGAACAGCCAATGACCATGACTAGCTAGTTGACTACAATTACATGAGAGATGTTCACAACTTTTAAAAATCAATATCTAATTGCAACGCTTGTATGTTCCTTAAAAGCAGCTAGACATACTCCATGAATAAAAATAGCTTATCATTATCAAGCTCAAGATTGCTCATGTCATAATATAGATATTGGTACTAGCATTACCACACTAATATAATATTTTGCATGTTCCTTGTTTATTTATAGTTTCATTCTCTGAAATTAATATAAACAAATTTTGCTCTAAAACAAAATATCAGTAAAGCCTGGCCTCTAAAAAAATTGCAAAAAATGCAATTTTTTTTTGCTCTAATGACTCTACCACGATTCTACTCTGCGATTCTACATGATTCTACTCTTTGGATCACGACTCTACCACGATTCTACTTGATTCTGATTCACAGTGTGGTCTGGATCGACAAGCTGTTGTGGGTTCGTAGAATCGTAAGACTCTACGAGTAAGATCACGATTTTAACTACCTTGACGCTGGTGCACAGTGCCCAACTAGGGAGCAGTTTCGTGAAGGTCCAGGTGGACATGGTACATGATGTTTTTAGAGCCGTCCCATTGGAGAAGCCCCCAAACGACGAGATCATGACCCTAGGGGATGCCATCCACACATTTGTCCAGTGGCCCAAGAGGGACATCGCCCTAAACCCTTCCATGCCGGCATCTACCCAGCATGAAAAAGCTGGTCTCTCCACATGACCATCTACAGCCTGCGGCCTCTCTGACCCTCCCTTCGATGTCCCCACGTGCACCTGGTCTGCATCGGCAGGCCACCATATCGGCTCCCATGAAGACCACCTTGAGCATATACGAACAATGTGCCTATTCGTCTCTCGTGAATAACACATACCAGCGTGTTAGCAAGACCAAATCAAAGAAAATCAAGGCGCCTCAAAAGCGCTGGACATTCTCGCTAGGAAAGCTGTTGGTCCCAGATACGCTCTTAGTTAGCCTTGGAATGGGTGCCGCTTGTTTGCATGCATGGTACATGGGAAAGACCAACGAGACGAGGACACAATGCACTACGAGTTTCACCATCAAGTACACAACGAGGCATTTTCTCCACGAGCCCAGCTTCTTCGTGGTGGGCTTCGACGACTTGTTCAATCTCTTCAACCTCGATGCCCTCGACACCTCACTTTTAAGATGCTGGACACTGTAAGTGTGTACAATTATTATCTACATTCATGTAACACCAATAAATGCCATAACTCCTTACTTATGTATAGACACATGATCCTAGAAGCCAAACGAATAAAAGAACCGGTCAGTTTTCTCGACCCACACCTCTCTGAGCAACGCATCAACCACAATGCATCCTACGTTGAGGATTACGTAACAACGGGACTGCATGCTCACAATGACAAGGAGTACATACTTCTACCCTACAACCAGGGGTAAGTGCTTCACTCATTTCTATACTCATTGATTTGTACTTCATATGCAACATGAACTTAGTTTTAAGGACTATAGTGGCATACATGTGTAGGTGGCACTGGATTCTAATTGTCAGTGTACCAAAGTGGAACAAGGTAATATACCTTGATTCCCTAATCAAGAGTCAGCACGAGTTTACACTTGTGCAACAATTAATTGACAGGTAAACTCATTTCATCCATAAATAACTCTATGTACCCTTCGTTTGCAATGGCTGAGGCTAACTTTTTTGAATCACATAGGTCATCCGCCACATACATTGCCAAAAGAGGGAGACACGTGGAAGGGAACATCACACTACGACATGTGACGCAATTTTCGATACCCGCTAGTACATAGTAATCCTATATCACACTTCATAATGATGCCTCTCAAGCTGAACAAACCTATATATGTAATTCTATTTTTGTAGTGCCACCAGTAGCTAGAGGGAAACGTATGTGGATTCTACGTTTGCCGCCATATGCAAGAAATCATAGGTGGTAGGCCCAAGGATCCAAAGGTTTGTCAATCTCATAATAATTATTTCCTACTTATCAATTAATATATGTAAGTGCTTACAACTTTACTCTTCCTAGCGACAGAGCATCAACATCCGTTTAAGCAGGCATGGCATCAGGGGGGGTGCCTGTGGTGCACAGGCACCCCCAAAAAATGCAATTTTTTAAACTAGTGATACTTATCAGCAGTTGAGCACTTGGACTGGTCAAATTCCACCAATCATCCCATCGGCCCACCCATGCTCTAGGTTTAGGCTCCTTGCTAGTTGCTTCTCCTCCTGACGCTGCGCCTACCCGCCTCCTTGCTTCTCCTCCTCCTCCGCTAGTCCATCGCCGCCAAGGATGACGAGCCACCGACGGCTTTGGGCCTCGCAGCCTCGCAGGGTGGTTCCCACTAGCCACCACCAACTGACCAACACCAAGGTAGGGCAACGCTTCCTTTGCTTCTCCAGTTCTCCTCCTCCTCCGCCAGTCCACTGCCTGCCCACCTCCTCCTCCTTCGCCAGTCCACCGCCGTCGAGGACGCCGCCTCCTTGCTTCTCCTCTTGGACCTCCTCGACTCCTCCTTCGCCAGTTTGCCACCACTGAATTGCCCAATCTAAATGCCATCAATATGTTCTGTTCTTGAATGTTTCCTGAATTCCTGTGATTTGTATATGTAGGGCAAGTTGAATCTTTGAAATGAAAAGGAATAGAGATATCATTTCTTTCTTTCGAGATGGCAAGGCAGTCAAAGCCAAAATCTGTTGAAGTGGAAACTACTCAAACTCAAGGAGGAGCATGAACTGAAGCAAGTATAATTAGAAATGAATTGGCTTTGATTGTGGATTCTTCAATTTTTTCTATGAATGCACCATCTCAATCTCAACCCCAACCGCAAAGTGAAGCACAAGCAACCGGCAATGACAGTGATGAATTGGGTTATGATGTTGAGTTTCTTCCACATGATCCCAGCAAAAGGATACCTATCACGAGCTATGCTATCAATGATCAATATGCGGTTCGGAGAGGATTTATTCTTAAAGGTCCATGCCAACCTTGTCAACATGATTTTCCCGTAAGGGAAATATCAGGTAAAAGGCATCGCTTCAATGTTAGTTGGTTTGATAAGTACAATTGGATTGAATATAGTGTCGAGAAGGATGCTGCATTTTGCTTTGTTTGTTATTTGTTCAAGGAGAAAATTGTGGGAGGCGATAGTTTTGTTAAAGGAGGATTTAGAAATTGGAATAGGTATGACTCAGTTGACAAGCATGTGGGTAGTATAAGAAGTGTCCATAATCGAGCTCAAGAGAAATACAACTTCTTTGTTAAACCTAGAACATCAATTGCTCAAGCTCTTAGGAAGCAAACCGAAGAAGACAAACAACTTTACATTTCTAGGTTGACTTGTGAAATTACTTATGTGTCGTATAAGATTTTTTTTTTCATCCTTGAAGTGTGCACCACCATTGCTAAATTCCTGGCTCCGCCACTGCGTTTAAGTAAATTCCAAATGAATGAACTCTCCGAAATTCGAGGGACGGATCGCCACCTTATTAATGACAGAGGTCATTGACCCAAAAGGAGAGTTTCACGCGGCCGAGACTGAATAGAATTTTTAGTGACAAACAATGTTTTCTTACTATATCTGTAAACATGTTGTAAAAATATTATGACAATCCATCTATAATCAATCTATAAATTTATTTATCTGTTATATATATATGTGTATCTGTGGTCGATATAAGTGTATCTTTGATATATCTATGTATTTGTGTATTTGCTTGTATCTGTTATCTACCTATTGTTTTCAGAGGGCATGGCTAGCATTTCCTAAGGCTAGCCGAAAAACAAAAAAAATTCTATATATAGAGTGAACTATCACAGACGATTTTGTGGTATAAACCGCCTGTGAACGCCTAGTATCATAGACGGTTCTGTGTACCAATCGTCTGTGATATGTAGCTTGTCACAGACGATTGGTAAACACAACCGCATGTGATGGCCGACATATCACAGACAGTTGGTAAACACAACTGTCTGTGATGGTTGACATATCACAGACGGTTTTGTAGTCGAAGTCTTCTTTGATAGTTGGCGTACACAGATGGTTATTTATACGAACTGTCTGTGTTGTGACTTATCACAGATGGCTCAAAAATCGTCTGTGATAATCGTCTGTTATCACAGACGCAATAAATCAGACGGTTCAAAAACCGTCTGTGATGAGGGTTTAGAACTGTCTGTGATGACCCTCTGTGTGGTAGTGCTTGTCAATACCGTACCGGAGGCTATACCGTTTTGGTTTTTGGAATGGTACGTTCCGACCGGTCCATACCAGTGTACTGTTTTGGATTTAATATAATAATACGAGTATATGTATTTATATGTATATATTTCTTTAATTATATGCACACCAAATATCACTTATAGTATTATTCCAAATACATAGTAGTACTATCAAATATAACACATAATTCAATAGAGGGTATCATCAATTCCACCGGTATGGCCTGTATCAAGCCGGTATTGACACCGATATGGTATGTAGGTCTACTTTGTACCGGTTTAGATGACGGTATGATACGTACTGGCCATACCAGCCAGTACCGGTACAGTATTGATAGCTATGGTTGCAAGCCCACTCATGCTTACTTTGCACGAATGCTAGGGGCACTCTAGCTAGCTCGCTCGTCGAGCTGATCTCTCATGCTCAAGAGGGACCTCGCAACACACTAACTACCATGCATCGATCCATGTGACCACGTCCTGTTTGTTAGAGTATATTGGCATATCTCTATATTTGGTAGTTTAGGATTTGTAATCCCGTGATACCTGCCTTATCTCTAGGAGAGGCTTCTTGTCCTCCAAACCTTGTACTCTATATAAACCACCATCGAGTCTCAATACAATTATCCCTTGCAGCCTATTTATCTTCCTACACTGTTGGTAGCGCATCCACTATCCACGAGACAAAACTAAAAGTACTTTTCCCAAGTACACATATCTCTCGATCTCACCTTGGATCATCCAATTAGTTGCTACACTGCAAGCACAGTGCGCTTTCCTCTTCTAGAATACGTGCAATGGCCAAGCACGTCAGCATTCTCCTAGTTGTTTTCTCCCTGTCGCTCGCCGCCGTCATTGTCGACGTGGGCGCCGCCACGACAACGACGCACCTCCGGTTCTACATGCACGACACCGGGACGGCGGGGCCATGGAGCTCGCCGGCGACGGCGGTGCGCGTGGTGAAGGGCGCGACGCCGCTGCCCAACGACCCCGTCCACCGTTTCGGC
Source organism: Phyllostachys edulis (assembly GCA_036346405.1). Taxonomy (NCBI): domain Eukaryota; kingdom Viridiplantae; phylum Streptophyta; class Magnoliopsida; order Poales; family Poaceae; genus Phyllostachys; species Phyllostachys edulis. The sequence goes on from CM070566.1 coordinate 14,729,025, forward strand.
GACCTGTACGTCGCCGACGACCCGCTGACGGAGAGGCCCGGCGCGGCGTCCCCCGCCGTCGGGCGCGCGCAGGGGTTCTACCTCTTGGCGTCGCGGACGGATCAGGCGCTGCTGCTCAGCGTCACCATGGCGTTCACGGCGGGGAGGCACAACGGCAGCACCGTCGCCGTGCTGGCCAGGAACAACGTCCTCGACCCCGTCAGGGAGCTGCCCGTCGTCGGCGGCACCGGCGGGCTCCGCGGCGCCACCGGGTACGGCCTGCTCAGGACCCACTCCTACAACGCCAGCATCAACCACGCCGTGCTCCAGATCGACATGTACCTGCAGGTGTAGGCACACCACGCACGTACGTGCATGCTATATATTGTCTGTTTACGTGTGTACTTGCATGGCAAGGCATGCATGCTTAATCAATTAGTGTTGTGGTCTGGTGTTGATCGATATATATATTTTAATGCCTCCCCTAAAATCTGTTGTCATTCGGGTTGAAATGTTTGTGTGTGTTAAAAAGAAGAAGAAAAAGAAATGCTAGTGAGTGTAATATCATAATCTCCTCTGGTTAGTCTTTGTTTAAAGATATCTCCTGTGGTTTAGTTAATTGCTTTGATTTTGTATGGTATTACAGGATTCTTGCGGAATATATATGTATATATACGTATACGTATATATGTATATGTGTATACACGTATACGTACATACATATATGTGTATGTGTATATACGTATACATATATACATATATGTATAACCACAATCAATACGCATATGTTGTTGGGATTTGTAATCTTGTACAAGATTAGGTAAGAGTTTGAGTTCGAGTCGTTTACGAGAACGAGTCCGAGTAGGATACTCACGATGAGTCCGTATCGTAGTCGATGCATGTAAAGAGTATATAAGCAGGGAGAGATAGTAGTCTGAAGGAGAGGCAAGAAGTAACAAGTCGAGAGAAGGCGTCAGGGAGTCAAGAGAAATAGTCGTAAGTTGAGTTGTTGTGAGTTGAGTTGTCACAAGCTGAGAAAAGCAATACAAAAGACAAAAAGAGGAGTAGTTGCTCCCGAAACCAAATCGTGAGTTTCAAGTTGCGACACTGTTCATATCAACCACTGTTCATCACGAGTACTGCTCATTACGAGTATTGTTTACCGTGTACTGTTCACTTTTGACTGTGTGGTCAAAAGAAGCTTACGACCACCTGGCAAGTGGTCGAATGGAGGTTGCAACCACCTGGTCTATGGTTGTGGAAGGCTACTGCGTGGTCGTAGGAGATTATCGACCACACGAGTGGTCATAGAGAGGCTACAACTGCACCTAAAGTGGTCGTAGAGAGACCAAACCTGGACGTAGAAAGATCAAATCTGGTCGTAGTGATACGAGGATCGACTACACCTGGTCGTAAAAGGAGTTCGACTGGTCAGAGAGTTCTGACTACCTGGTCGTAGGTGGTACGACTACATGTGGTATCAGAGCGGGTCTTTGAAAATCAGGTCTACGACTCCAGAGAGGGAAGGAGAGTCTGAAGGAGCTAGAGTGGAACTGGGGAGTCGAGCCAGCTGGGTCTTATGGTCATGAGGTCTCGGGTTCACTTGGAATTGTTTCTTATCTCTCCGGCCAAGAAGATAGCAGGACTCAGGCGCAAGGCAAGCAGGGCGCTGCGGAGGGCGGCTGCTCGGAAGATCAAGGGGGCAAACTTGATAATAAAACCAAAGAAAGAATTGAAGACAGATGACGTGCATGCTAAGAAAGATGGCACAGAGAGCAGGTGGTCGGGAGGACCAGATGACACACGGACAGGTGGCGCAGGAGGCGCAGCAAGTGCTGGCGCGGTCGTCGAGTCTGATCTGCAGCCTCACACGTTTGTGGCAAGAAATTCTGGAGTACAGGTTGGTGTATTTTTTGTGATTTTGTGGAGGGAACGTGATCAACAAGATGCACAAGCACAGGAGTTAGAGGTGGTGTAGCCTCAACTGAGATGCACGCGGCAAAGCAAGCAGACTTGGTCATGGGAGCAGGTGCTCCAGCCAAGGTGGTCGTGGGAGCAAGTGCTCCAGTCCAGGCGGGTGTGCAAGGAAGAACGAGTTCAGTCTAGGTGCGAGGCGCGGCAAGCGTTGGCTTGTGCATGGCTCAGGATGGAGGAAGTACAAGCGGTAGGGCGATACCGGTCCAGGAAAGAACAGCACACGAGAGTGTAGGTAAAAGAACAAGACCTGGAAGTTTCAAATGCGTCAGAAGACCAGGATGATCAAGATGGAATGATTATTGTTTTAATCTTGTTACAAGATTAGGGAGTGTGTTAGGATTTGTAATCTTGTACAAGATTAGGTAAGAGTTTGAGTTCGAGTCGTTTACGAGAATAAGTCCGAGTAGGATACTCACGTTGAGTCCATATCGTAGTCGATGCATGTAAAGAGTATATAAGCAGGGGGAGATAGCAGTCTGAAGGAGAGGCAAGAAGTAAGAAGTCGAGAGAAGGCATTAGGAAGTCAAGAGAAGTAGTCGTAAGTTGAGTTGTTGTGAGTTGAGTTGTCAGGAGTTGAGAAAAGCAATACAAAAGACAAAAAGATGAGCAGTTGCTCCCGGAACGAAATCGTGAGTTTTCAGTTTCGAGCACTGTTCATATGGACCATGTTCTTCATGAGTACTGTTCACTTTCGACTACGTGGTCGAAAGGAGCTTATGACCACCTGGTGAGTGGTCGAATGGAGGTTACAACCACCTGGTCTGTGGTCATGGAAGGCTACTGCGTGGTCGTACGATATTATCGACCACACGAGGAGTGGTCGTAGAGAGGCTACGACTGCACCTGAAGTGGTCGTAGAGAGACCAAACCTGGTCGTAGAAAGATCAAATCTGGTCGTAGCAATACGAGGATCGACTACACCTGGTCGTAAAAGGAGTTCGACTGGTCGGATAGTTCCGACTACCTGATCGTAGGTGGTACGACTACATATGTATAACCACAATCAATATTATTTCTCTCTTCCCTCATGTGGTCACATCAGTGCTATTGTTCACAACTTTATTTGTCTCAACTCTCATGCAGTCACATCACCGCTATTGTTCACAACTTTATTTGTCTCATCTCTCATGCAGTCACATCACCGCTATTGTCCACAACCTTTTGATGAAATTGAGTATCATAGATGTTCCATCATTTGCATCGTCCTTTAACTATTTTAGACTCACCACAAATATTACAACCAAACAGATTGATTTCTACCAATTCCCGCACGTGTATCCTTCTAGTTCTTATATTGAAAAGAAGCCTCAGCTCTTGAGTCTTCATCTCCCCGAAGCCTGTGACTGTGTGAGTCCCAGGGGGCCTAACCTGCCAGCCTGGCCCATTAATGTTCTGTATAGTACTAGTAGTAAACTCCACTAATTTGCCTCTTATTTTCTCTCATCCGTGTGCTGCAATGTTGCGCAAACATTCCGCATACAATAGGTAACATTGAGACAGCGATCACAAAAGGGATACCGGAGAATATAGTCTCGGCCTTCGGAATTGGCCCATTCAAATCGCAGGAATTTCACAATAAGCTGTTCAATCTCCACAAGAATATGTGAAAAAAAATTCCACCCTAGGAATCTATTTCTTATATGGAAAAAATTCCAAATTATTGAATGTGGCGTCAAACTTTGCCCCATGTCAACTGTTTCGGATTGCATCACTTGGAGCTTTCGACCCTTCACTCACTCGTATGGTTAGCTAGGAACTGCAGCGCAGTGGATGGAGCCACCAAATAGTGAAGAGCGACTCCAAGATTTTGGTATTTATGGCCGAGCGAAGGAGGATTTGTTACGTTGGCATCGGAAATTTTGGATGTGTTGTCTACGCGCAACACTGCGGGCAAGGGGGGACAGCCGCGAGGAGTCGATAGATGTATGAAGGAGAGAGGATGGATGGTTCGAAAGGTGGCCACCGAAGGGGGGTCGTGTGGGAGGGGGAGAGCAGGGCTGGCCAGATGGGGACCATGCGTGCGAGAGGGGGAAGGGGTGACACGTGGTGGGATAAATTCAGTAAACATAAATGAAATTGCGAGATAAAATTAGATTGAGTAAAATTATGGAAAAAAATTACACAAGAAAGTACGCCGTGTTAGGAGCATTCACATAAAATTTCATAATTTTTTGAAATCATTTGCTATATTTTAAAAATGATACGAACACAGCCGAAACCCTAATCCGCTGATTAGGGTTGAAACCCTAATCAGGTCGGGGAGGGGGACACGTGGCAGGTGGGTGGGTCGCCGCACGATGGTCGTGCGGTAACACCACCGCACAGTGGCCATGCGGCAATGCCGCCGCACGGTGGTCGTGCAACATGGCGTATGTGGCGGCCGAGGAGGGGCTACCGCACGGTGGCCGTGCAGCAGGGGGCTATTTTTGCAAAAAAAAACATTTGAGGATGGGGCGGGCCCCACTGATCGATGTCGAGTACATTAGACGATCAACTACGACCACTACATCGACGCGCTTGATGTTAGATCAGGCTACTCCTATTCTTCTTCGACTACACTATGTGTCTAGTGGTAACGATCTATGATTCTTGCTTGTTTGGCTTTCTGGTTTATGTAGTAGATTTTTTAAATTTCCAGCTAGTGTAGCCTACCCGTATTACTACAACTAGGACGACGGCGGCGGCAAGAAATCTACAAGTCGCGCGGAGGAGGCCGACCGACAGTGGCAAGGAATCGACCATGGTTGTCTAGCTACAAGAAGAAGCAGGCAAATTAATTGTTGAGCATATCCATTCATTTAATCAATTCAATTTGATTTCTACAGCAAAATTCCCCGATCCATGCTGACCGGAAGCAATTCGATTCTTTCGCTCCAGCCTCCTTCTCATTGTTTGCACGCCGTTGGTTTCTTGCCGTCACGGTCACCCTGGTTCTTCGTGTACGCAGCAGGGATTATTATATCGGTTGAAAACCGGTTTACCGGACCCCCCCCCGGTAGAACCACAAATCGGTGCTGAAATTTCGGGTTTGGTTGAATTTTGGCCGAATTTGATTGAATTTTGCTCAAATTTGATTTTTTTAAATCTGAAAATTTCAAAAAAAATTCAAAAAATTTGACCAAAATTTTCCGATTATCGGCCATACCGGCCACCCCTGGTATTTTTTTGAGCCGATAAAATAAACCCTGGTACGCAGTGAGCACGGCGGTGAAGAGGACAAACGGTTGAAGTAAATGTGGAATTAGCAAATATCTTAGAATAATTCCAAAAATAAAAAATGACAGGAAAAACATGATACCAACAAGCTTTATATAATATAAACCATAGCGATGTCTTTAACATCATAAAATTATTGCTTATAATATATAAATAGGAAAATATGCTCAAGAATTTAAAACTATGGACAATATTAATTAACATAATGCACATATTGATATTTAATCCTTTGCTCTCAGATGTCGGCTGCTCAAGTGATGAACTAGGCCTTCTCAACATCATTGGACTTGACGAGGATATAACAATCCTCATGTTACTATTTATCTGTAATTCTTGTTATAGATGTTAATATCTTTATGTTAATCTTAAGTATACCCCGTAATGCCGATAAGGGAGAAACTTAACCAGGTGGTCGTAAGCTTTTCTACGACCACCCTATGGTCGTAAGCCTTTCTGTGACTATGAGATAGTTGTAAGCCTCTCTACGACCACCTTGTGGCCGTAAAACTTCCTACGACAAGGTTGGCTACGAGAACCCTATGATCGATAAAGCTTGTTGACTTGTGGGCCTAATTGATCATAGAGTCTTGCGTGTTATGTTCAACACATAGAGCGGTTATTCTCTGGAATAACTTCATGATTTATATCTCTGTCTGTAACGATAACTGCATCGCAACGTGGGGGTATTGTCTCTCTGACAACAACTTCCATTAACCGTTTCATCATCTGAAACGGTGAGACGTCTCTTGGCATGGAGAAACTGCCACCCCATCATGTAGTATATAAAGGCTGAAGTCAGTAGAAGAAGGGGAGGGCAATCTGGAGCACAAGATATTAGGCATTAGTCTTCCTCTTGATTGTAATCAACACATTCAATATAGCCACACAGGAGTAGGGTTGTTATTCTCTCCGGAGAAAGACTGAACCTGTATAAAATCCCTATGTCATTCTCTGCATGGTTCTAATCCTAGGAGATCCCCTGAAACAAATAATCATACATAAGATCGGTACTAGATCACCGACAGTTTACACCGACTGTGGGGACTTTCCAATGATTCCTTGTCAACAAATTCTCTTTTTTCTGATGCTTCCATGGCAGGAGAATGGACCGAGGAGAATTGGTTCGACTTGGCAGACTACACCGAACTCGAGATGGATGCCTACTACGACTACGAGCAGAGTATTATTTCATCCGATGGTAATGCCGCCTCTAGGGATCTTTCACCAGATCCAGGAGACCGTACCACAAATGGAGTTGATGAGGGATCCTCCCCCCCCCCCACAACATTACGTCCAAATGAGGGACCAGATCCCTCATAGTGCAAGGGTCTATCCGGCCACAATGAGGACTGCACCAAGGCAGGTACAGAATATGGCGAGGGTTCTCCCTCAAAATGTTCGAGCCCGTCTGAAGCCGTTCGACCTAGCACGGCAAGTCCTAGAAGCCATCGTTCCGGGACTCCGTCAGCATTTGGTGGTCGTCTCTCTTCGGTTACCCCCGCAGAGGATATGGACAAGCACGCTTTTCCTGCAGATTCGACTGTACCCTCACGGGGCTCACCTACAGATAGAGACGATTATAACCTAGAATTCCCCTTCTTGGAGGGGCTTTCTCCAGGTCGTGAGGCGTTGTCATTTGACTACTCCTCAAGCTAGGAGACCTCAAGCGCAAGTGGAGATCATATACAGGAGGTCATCGTCCTCCCCTCAGATCATGGTCGCTCTCCTAGAGGCAGGACTAAGGATGCCCCCACTCGATCACACTCTGCAAGCTCTCGTGGCGATGGTGAGGAGGCCTCCAGCGATAAACGGGATCAATACTCTAATGAGTATGGAAGAAATCCTCGAAATGATCACTCTCCATTAAGATGAGCTCCAGCATCCTCAAACGTGGAAGATCCTGAGACTATATGTTAGAGAAGAATTTCAACCCAGAGAACTTTGCCTGGGCGCATTCAATATCGGTCGGAGGAAGCTCAAGAACTTCAACGCATAAACGACCTGCTCGAGAACCCAACTCAAGAACTTGGGCGAGCACCAGGTTATGACCACTTCGCTGAAGATATCGCTCGAAGGCTTCGAAGCACGATGGCTAGGATTGAGCAACCCCACCGGCACCATTCCAGAAGTTGTACAGGTACGACTCCATTGAACGTCAGTCATTTGAACAAGTCACCTCATGGAGATCAACACGACAACAGGTCACATCATTCCCCTAACCATAACTCCAATTGGAGAAGAGCCCTTCGAACATCTGATGATCGATAGGCTCTCAGGGGAGGTAATCGTTCACCACTCCAACCTAGAAATCTGCAACAGCCGATGGAATACGAAGTATTACCCTCGTAGGGATGAGACCTATCACAGGTCGGGTCCACCAACCACCGGGTATCGCCGAGTACGATCACCTGGTGACATCAACCCTTCTGTCTCGCAAAGAAGGTGTCATGATGTTTTTACCAGATGTCGGGCGTTCTTGCCTGATCTCCGAGCAGTTCGCTGGCTGCCGCTGTTTCGACCAATGAACATGGAGAAATTTGATGGGTCACAGAATCCCATCGAATTTCTTCAGATCTACACGACCGCTATTTGAGCAGCAGACGGACGAGAGCACGTCATTGTAAATTACCTTTCGACTGTGCTTGAAGGATCTACTCGATCGTGGTTGTTAAATCAACCACTCGGGTCGATCTATTCGTGGCAACACCTCTACGACTTGCTGCTGGCCAATTTTTAAGGTACCTACAATCGTCTCAAGAAGGAGGATGACCTTCACATGATGAGATAGAATGAGCACGAGACCCTACGTCAATTCATGAGACGTTTTAGTCAGGTTCATAATTCCATACTTGAGGCTTCTGATTCTTCCGTTATCAGGGCATTTAAGTAGGGAGTCCGCAGTAGAAGGATTATCGAGGATATCTCTTTAAACCCTCCTGCTACTATCACCGAGCTCTTCAAGATGGCCGATCGATATGCTACTGCTATTGAAGCAGTCGAGTGGAACAACACTATCGATCGAGACGACAAAAATCCTCAAGAAGCGGTTGAAAGTAGCAAAAAAAAGGATAAAAAGGCCAAAAAATAATCCAAAAACAAGGCTAAAGACCAAAATTCTCAAGCCAATAGTTCCAACGAAGTCTTGGCCGCAAGCGATAAGGAGCCGTGAAATTCCAAGCCATACTCCGATCGGGGCAAAGGCAAACGCCCCGAACAGAACGATAACAAGCCTAGGTGGTGTCCTTTCCATAAAAAGGAAGGACATGACCTTCGCAACTGCTGGGTTTTCTAACGAAAACTCGAAGACGACTACACTGGCAAAGGGCCCCTTCCTACACTCGAGGAGGTAGGACAAACAAGCGGTTGAAAGTAGTCAGACGACGGCGAGGAGATGCCTGATGAACCCTACGGTTGTATTGTTGGCCCGATCTTTCGATGAGATTGATAACTATCGATTTTGGTGGAGGTGACTCTCACGATTCGACTACAACCGTACGACGACGCTTGTGCCTTAGCAATCGTTGAACCAACTCCGAGACGTTATTGACCTTGCTGGAAGCACGATCAACCTGACCACGAAGGTCTATTCCTGCATGCAATCGAAGAACACGCAAGAATAAGATAAAACGCAATCTGATGTATTGCAAATATTTATGAAGTATTGAAAAGTTGGGATTTCGAAAAGTTGTCTTGACAGGTGGTCGTCTGACACAACTGAAGAACAGAAGTTTGCACAATGGCTAAACCTTAACTCAACAAAATCCAAGGAAAACTAAAGGGGTGCGGCCTCCTTAAATAGGGAACGAGGAGCCACAAAACTAAAGAACTAGCAGGGTGGTACTAACGGTCGCGGTTTACTGTTCATGTGAACAGTAACCACGCCCCGGGTGGGCCGCCAGCAGATGGGCCAAGTTTAGTATGATTACAAAGCCCAGTTTGGCCCAAACAAGTGATATGACGTCTTCTTTTGATGATTGCGATCAGCCCAGAAGGAGTTTGGAGGTGAGGCTAGATTTGTTGGAAGGACGAAATCATGTTTCCATCAAGTACTCGTGAACCTCCAACGGACGCCGTATGTGAAAGTTATGGGCGTTTGAAGTCAATCTTTGTCAGTGATTCTAGAGGACTAATGGATTCCAAAACAGTCCCGCCGAATCTGTTGCTTGTGTTGGACCAAGAGTGACGAGTCTGCATAAATATACATTCTCATCATTAGGTAGCATCATATAGTTCATATAATATAAATGCACTCCTAAAAACGAGCTCACCTGATAATTTAAGAGAAGCGTACGAGCTCTTGTACTTGGAACAACAAGCATAGCAAATATGGTTGTATCCATAGGGGCTATGTCCTCATCAATGTCGTTCCAAGATCCGAAGTACACCATCGACCACATTTTTGGGGAATCTTCAGCATATGAGTCAAAGTGACAGTTTAAGGCTGTGGAACGTGAGGTAAACTCCATGGATCCTCCTCTTGTCAATAAATTACCAAAGTGGTCGGAAGTCGCCACCTCTTTCTAGAAGGCAGACTGTCCGTTCCCTTCTACTCGACTAGGTCGGTTTTCGATTATGGTTGAGCCCACCGTCAACAACTGTCGAGTAAATTGAGTGTTAGTTGATGGTGCAGTTTGTTGAATATTTTATTTACGAGTGCCCTAGATGAGATGCAAGTACCTCGGACCAGAATAAAACCTGTATGATACTAATTCCATCGGATCATACCGGGGTCTTTGGCCAAACCAATTGGCTAAGTTTCTCTTCTTGTCACGTTTGGTTCTCCATGCAATTTCAGGACAGAAAAAAATCTCTTCTTGTCTCTGTAATGGTTAGAAAGTCTAATGGTAAGTGGCTTATGTGTGTGGACTTTACTGATCTTAATAAAGCTTGTCCAAAAGATGATTTTCCTTTATCTCGTATCGACCAATTGTTTGACTCTACTGTTGGTTGCGAAGTATTAAGTTTTGTAGATGCATATCCTAGTTATCATCATATTAGTATGTGTTTAGATGATGAAGAAAAGATCACATTTATTACACCATTCGGAATATTTTGCCATGTCAAAATATCGTTTGGTTTAAAAAATATTGGCGCTTCTTTTCAATGCTTGATGCAAATGACTTTTTCACCTCAATTAGGCTGAATTTTGGAAGCCTATGTTGACGATCCAGTCGTAAAAAGCATCAAGTGACTTAATCATATTTCTGATCTGCAAGAAACATTCGACAACCTCAAAAAATACCGTCTGAAAGTCAATTATGATAAGTGTGTGTTCGGAGTCTCTTCGGGAAAATTGCTTGTATTCCTTGTCTCTACATGAGGTATCGAAGCAAACCCTGAAAAGATAAAAGCCATTGAACAAATGCGCCCTCTGACCATGAAGAAATAAGTCCAGAAACTCATAGGATGCATGACGGCTTTGAGTTGTTTCATTGCACGACTGGGAGAAAAAGAACTACCTTTCTTCAAACTTCTAAGGATACACGAGGGTTTTGAGTGGTCAAAAAAGGCCAACAATGCCTTCGAGGATGTCTAGAGGTATCTTATGAGTGCTTGTTTTGGTTTCTCCGAAACCAGAAGAGACGCTCTTAGTATACCTAGCTGCCACGCCACAGGCAGTGAGCACAATACTGGTCGTAGAACGTGAAAACGTCCAATGACCAGTTTACTACGTAAGTGAAGTTTTACATGGGCCTAAAGAGCAATACCCTCAGGTTCAAAAAATTTTATATGCCCTCCTCATGTCTTCGAGGAAACTGAGGCATTATTTTCAGGCGCACAAGATAATTGTGTCGTCTGAGTTTCCCTTAGGAGAGGTCCTCCAGAACAGGGAAGCAGCGGGACGCATGGTAAAATGGTCAGTTGAACTTGGGGAGTTTGACCTCCATTTTGTGTCCTGAACGGCCATTAAATCCCAGATCTTGGCAGACTTTGTCGCCGAATAGACAAATCCTGAACCTGTTTAGGATCCCTAGTGCAGTTCCCACGACCAGTGGATGATGTACTTTGACGGGTCACTTACGCTAAGTAGCTTGGGGGCTAGGGTGGTCCTAGAATCTTCTACAAGAGAGACCTTAAAGTATGATATTCAATTAAACTTTCCTACCACTAACAATGTGACAGAATACGAACGTTTGTTGACTAGCATACGAGCAACGAAAGCGCTCGGGATTTGACGACTACTCGTGAGAGGAGACTCAACTAATCGTGAATTAGGTCAGAAACGAGTACCAATTGCTCTAATTCGACCTTGTCTCGGTACTTATCGAAAGTCAGAAAGCTTGAAAAGTATTTTTTCGGTTTCGAGGTACAATATATCCCTCGAAAGGATAATTTCCTTGCAGACCAGTTAACTCGAATGGCTTCTTCCCGATCACCAGTACCAAAAGGAGTCTTCTTTGAACAGCTCCAGAAGTCGTCCCTGGTCGAAATACTAGAAACATCTCCTATTGAGACTGTCTCTCTAGAATACGAGGAAACCTGGATGAATCCTATTTACGAGTATCTTCAGAAGTGTACAATACCCGATGATGATCTCAAGGTAGATCGGTTATCCCGCAAGGCCAAAATGTATACTTTGGTCGACGGAGTCCTCTATAAATGAGGTACTCAAGGGGTTCTCATGTGATGCATATCGCAGAGAGAAGGATTAAATCTCCTTCGCAACGTACATGGGGGCATCTGTGGAACTCACATTTCTTACAGAACGCTAGTCGGAAAAGCCTTTCGATAAGGTTTCTACTAGCTGACAGCCCTCCATGATGCTAAAGAGTTGGTTAAAAAGTGTGTACAATGCCAGTTTCATAGCAGGCAAATGTACCAACTAGCTCAGGCTTTACAAACTATACCTCTGTCTTGGCCTTTTGCGACCTGGAATCTTGATATCCTAGGACCATTCTCAAAAGCACCAAGAGGCTTCGAGTTCCTTTTTGTGGCTATTGATATGTTCACAAAATGGATTAAAGCTGAACCTGTGACTGGGATAACAACAGAAGCAGCTAAAAGGTTCATGATGAGAAGTGTGATTACTCAATTTGGTGTTCCGAGTTGAATAATTACAGACAATGATAAACAATTTTCTAGCGCGAAATTCCAAGAATTTTGCGACGAATTGGGTACCAAACTCTATTATGCATATGTTACCCACCCACAAAGTAATGGGGCGGTCGAAAGAGCGAATAGCCAAATAATGCAGGGAATCAAAACTCGAGTCTTCGACCAGCTTATCAAGCACTCAGGGGCCTGGGTACAAGAATTACCCTTAGTATTATGGACAGTTCGCATGACTGTCAGTCGAGCAACAGGTGAAACCCCCTTTTTTCTAGTTTTTGGGGCTGAAGCCATGCTTCTACTAGAACTAAATATTCGGTCGACAAGGGTCGAACATTTCAGCAACTCAACCCATGAACAACTTCGAGTGGATGACATCAACCTACTCGAAGAAAAGAGGAATCAAGCCTTAATCCGTCCGGTAGTCTACCAACAAGCCCTACACAAGTACTATGATCGTAAGGTCCAACCTCGCAACCTTGCTGTAGGTGACTTGGTATTGAAGAAGATTCAATCCCAATCTAATCGAAATAAACTTTCCCCCAAATGGGAAGGACCTTACATAGTGGTCGAGGTTACGTGACCAGGTTCGGTACGACTAGCAATGGAAGATGGCTAAGTCCTCTATAATTCTTGGAATATCGACCAATTACACAAATTTTATGTGTAACTTCTTACTCTCTCAATAAAGTTTCAGTTTTCTTCAATCTTTATTGTCTTACAATGAGTAGCGCTTTACTGATTTTTGGATCATTTTTTTCAACACTCAGTTGTCTTTACACTGGTCGAAGGACGGTAACATCACCTAGTCGAAGCATTTCTTCTCTGCACATGGTCTTGCCCACTAGAAGGAACTTTCTAATGTCAACATGTTCCTAACTTTTGCTACCAACACAAAGAAACTGAGTTCAACAAAATCTGGTCACAATAATTATGAGCCAACTCTTTTTGAACTTAGTTTATTTCTTCATTTCTTTTTGAAAAATTCTCTAAGTAGAGTACACTTTTCTAATTTATTCGACTACTTTTGGTAAACTCAATTAGTTCAAACTGGTTGGAGAAAGACACAACACCTAATTGAAGTCTTTCCTCTCTGCATGTGGTTCTGCCCACTAGAAGGAACTTCATAGTGTCATACTGTTTCTAACTCTTGCTATCATCATACAACCATTGAGTTCACTGAGAAAGGTCGAACGAATTTTTAAGGCACTCTGAAGTTTATCCCACTCATGTTGACGTTTTTGATTTGATTACTATGGTCGAAGAGCGTAGCTCCACTAGTCGAAGTCTTTCCTTTTTGCATGTGGTCTTGCCCACTAGAAGGAACTTCCTAGTATACATCTGTTTTTAACTCTTATAACCAGAACATGACAATCGAAATCGACAACAATAGTTGGACAAATCGTTTTTTAAGCAAACCCTATTATACACTATTTACTTAGTTTATATAAATAAACTAAGCAAATAGTCGGGGCTAGGATAAAGTTATTAATATGACTTCAATTATTAGTCTTAATTTCAAGTTCTTTTTCTATTCATTGTCTTATGAGTTATTAATATGACTTCAATTATGAACAAAAGGCTTGTCTTTACAAATTCCCTATCACAAACTATTCTAACGAAGGAGATCCTATTTGCATCTCCTCCACAAACTTCCTGCTGACTAGTTGCACTTCTTCAATCAGCCATATTGCTTATGCCTCAGAGAAGTCAAAATTGGTTTTGATTGGTTGAAGATTGAGATTATGGTCATGTGCCTTAAGCTTTGCCAAGGTATAGCTCACTGCACTTTCGACCGCCTCTCTTATTGAGTCAGCCTGGTTGGTCTTCAGAGTGGTTATCAACTCTTCTAAAGTTTTGACTTGTTGTCCAGTGGCACTCGTGTGAGCAATCACGGTGTCTTCAAGAGGAGTGACCTCCTTAGCACCAAGCCCTCCGAGTAAATTTGTTTAGTAGAGAAATATTGTCTTGAAGGTTGATCTTCATTGACTTCATCTCCTCCTGACTACGAATCGAAACTTCATGGAGTCGCTTTATTTCGACTGCTTGCTTTGCAAATGAGTAAGACCAGTCAAGGAAAAATACCTCTTAAAGACTGGTTAACAAAACTGGTCGTAGGTGAAGGTTTCCTTACCTACTAGTCGAGAGTCAAGCTTCTTGACTTCGGTGTCGTGGGAGGCAGCATCCTTTGCGCACTGCTCTTCCCATGACTTGATCTTCTTATCTTTTTCTTTGCCGAGACGGGAAAGCTCACCAACCACCAAGGCCTTTTGTTCGACCTCAGTTTGGAGCTTACCCATTTCGATCTCTTTTTCTATCAAGGGAAAAGAGTTAGAGAAAGAAAGGAAAGACATTCATACGAGCTGTCTTAAGTTCAGAACTTACTGTTTATTTCACTCTGCAACTAATGAGTCGTAGAATTTGCCTCCTAAAGCTCCTTCAGCAGGTCTTCTTTTTCTACTCTTAGCTTCTGCGCCTCGACTTTCTCATAGTCAAGTGCATCAGCCAAGGATTTTTCGTCACTCTTAAACCTGCAAAGGTTAAAAGTAGACATGAGAACTGAACAAATAGTCAAAAGAAAAAGAAAAGACTACATGTGACAGTGACTTACCATCTCTCTGCCTGCTCGCAGAGCTCAGCTTTTTGCTGTCGTAACAGCACAAGTTGTCTGTGGTATTCACCAACAGTGACAATTTGTTGTAAAGCTCTTTGAATGAAGAAAGACAGTGAGAAGTAGGAAAAGCTAAATATGTAAATGTTTGGTATCATATGCTTACATTGATGCTTGCGCGAGCAAAGTTGGAGAACACCCTCTGGGAATCTTTAAGTTCACCGATCTCTTTGACTCTGTCCCACCATATTTCGTAAAGACGCTCGTCATCAAAAATATTTCCCCTGTTAGGAATATCTTTAGGGTGAGGAACTCGGTCACAAGACTTGAATGAAGAAGATCCCACGATGGAGGCTGGGCCAAAGAACTCAGAGAAAAATTTGAAGTACTCTTCTTCTGCTGATGCGGTGATGGTTGCATCAACCACTCCTCCTTGAGTGCCAGGAGGAACATCCTCAACGACTTCCTTCCTGGCACAGTGGTCAGAGGCTCCTCCACCATCTTGGCCGAAATCTTCTGGTGATCAAAGGACCAAGTCCCTTTTCCTATTATTGATATCCTCGATAACAGGTTTTGTCACCATAGCAACCGTGTCACTAGCTGCCTTCGCCTCAGTCTCCACGACCACTTCAGTGGTCATAGTTGCCTCAGCGGCACTGACCACCTTCACCACAGGGATAGTGGTCGATTCCTTGACCACCTCTACTGTCGTCTCTTTGACTGTAGGAGAAACACCGGTTGTCTCTATGACTACAGGAGAAGTGGCAGCAGACTTCTCGATAGAAGTATCCTTGGGGACTGGAGGAGCAGGACTAAAATTGCAAAAAAGAAGGGGATATGTCAAGTTATAGAAAACAAAAGGTAAATGCTATTTTTATACTTTTTATTTTTTACATACCTTGGCTTCCTAGATACAATCTTGAGTTTAGAGGAAACCTTCCCCAAAGAAGGCTTCTTCTTCTCCTTCCCTTCGACCACCTCGGTTCTCGTGACACTTTCAGCCCCTGGAAGGCTGTTAGTGCCACGAGATTGAGAGGTCGAGATTTCCTTGACCACATCTGGTCAAAGATCTTGTTGAGGGTTTGGGACCTCTACGACCACATCTGGTCATAGGTCTTGAGAGAGAGCTTCTGCTCCTAAAGCTTCCTGCCCCTCTTGGTGACTGAGACTTGTTTCGACCACCTGAGGGGCAGCACTAGCCTCGATCTCGGGCTCTAGTGATGTAGCATTATCCTTCACAAAAGACACAAAGCTTTTCCAATTTTTCATTTCTAAACGCTTAACCAAGCCGTGAGAAGCAGAAACTGCGAAAGTCTTGTCATCATAATAGAAGGGTACCTTAGTCTTGGGGGCTTTGTGCTTAAGCTGCTCAAGTGATGAACTAGGCCTTCTCGACATCATTGGACTATTTCTTAAAAAAACAATTAGAGTGATAATTACTTGACAATAGACTAGATTTTGGGCTCTACTTCTTTGTCAATATAAAAGTAAAGATTGCTTAAGTAACTCAGATAGAAAATAGAAAATGACTTTCAGTAAGCGAACAAAGCTAGTAACACTCCTGCTAACAATATGTTTTCTGCATTTAAGTTTAAATGCTATCGACTATTAACTGAATCACTAAACCAGATGAGATTGACTCAATGGTATCACTATAAGATTAACAAATCAGTACTTCAATAATCAATGATATTACCGCAAGATTAACAAATCAGTATTGCAATAATCAATGATATTACTACAAGATCAATAAATCAGTACTACAGCAATCAAAGAAATTGCTGCAAGTACTTAATGATATTACTGCAAATACTCAATGATATTACTACACGCTTAACTAATCAGTTCTTCAGCAATAATCTAGTTCCAGCTTAAAGCGTAATCGATGATTCCAAATTAACACAATAATTTACAAGTCCAAAAATATCACTAAGTATTCACAAGTAGCCCACAATCTATCATGCAAGTATACATATTCAAACGTCGGGCCAAGCCTGAAAAGCCCGGCAGCAAACTGGTAAGCCCGAGCCTGGCCCGACCCGAAATTTGGTTTTTCTGATTTTGAAATATTGTTTTAATTCTTTTTCGGAATAAAAAGTAATATTTAATTCATTTTGAGAATAAAAAAGAGTTTCTTTATTTTTTTTAATTACATTTCTGCTTCGGCCGTAAATGCGCCCCAAGCTCGGCCCGAATCGGCTCGGGCTAAGGCAAAGCCGAGCCAGCCGCCCGTGAACAGGTCTACATGCAAGTCTCCCAATACTAGTATAAACAAATCACATAAATGAACAATTGCAGGAACACTAGTACACCAGACTATGCAAAATAGATGAATTGAAAACCAGAGATACTCACAGAACCGATGACAATCAAAGCCACTGAGAAGGCATGGCATGTTGATAGGACGCTGACCCAGAAAACCTATCACCACTGTTACATTCCTGGCGAGATCGTCGGAGATACAATGTCACCACCGTGAATCCAAGTCTATAGAAGCACATGATCGAGGTTGAGGAGTTGCCACAAAAAGAATCAGAAGAATTACGCACTGGCCAAGCTCACGAACCAACACCCAATAATCCAATAGTCGTCGGATCAAGTTTAGGACTCGCCGTGGGGCAAATGCTAAAAATCAGTCGGGTTGAGATGATTTTTTTTATCTCAGAGAGAAGAGAAGAGGAATGAATATATAAGGTGGAGGACGAGGTGGCATCGCTAAAATGGCTGCTCGAGCATCTCGAGGAAGCCATGGCGAAGAGATCGGATCTATCCCCACAATCTCTTCTTTAGTCTCTCTCAAAACAGGATAAGGCCATGTGACTCTTATTCTCTCCATCTCTCTCGGACATTTGTGCCCAACGGGATTAATAGGGAAATTCCCAAAATACCCCTGGTATACAAAACAAGCACAAGCGGGAGAAAATAGATTGTGAGCCAGTGTTATGTGCGCCAAACCCTGGTATTTTGTGCAATTAAAATCAATTTAATTAAATAGTGCAAAGTGCAATTTACTTGTAAAGAAATCAAGCAACATACAAATAGCAGAACCCGAAACTAAACAACCATAAAGATCACACATGAGCAGTGAACTCACCTACCAAATTCCGATTTAGGCGCGACACAATCGATCCATCCATCCTATCACCGAGCACAGCCACACACCAGGACGACGGCGGCGGCAAGAAATCTGCAAGTCGCGCGGACCGGCAGTGGCAAGGAATCGACCATGGTTGTCTAGCTACAAGAAGAAGCATGCAAATTAATTGGCGAGCATATCCATTTATTTAAGAGATTCAATTTGATTTATATAGCAAAATTCCCCGATCCATGCTGACTGAAAGCAATTCATTCTTTCACTCCAGCCTCCTGCGCGTTGTTTGCACGCCGCTGGTTTCTTGCCATCACGGTCACCCTGATTCTTCGTGTACGTAGCGAGTACGGCGATGAAGAGGACAAACGGTTGAAGTAAATGTGGAATTAGCAAATATCTTTGGATAATTCCAAAAATAAATAATAACAGAAAAGCATGATACCAACAGGCTTTATATAATATAAACAATAGTGATGTCTTTAACATCATATAATTATGCGATAAGTCCATTTTAGCCTCTCAAAATTTTCAAAAATCCACTTAACCCCCTCAATTATAAAACCAGTTTTTTAGCCCTCTAATCTTTCAAAACCAGGTCATATAACACTCTGAGGTGGTTTGGCTGGGTGGTTTTGCATACGTGGCAGGAATAAGTCTATTTTACCCTCTCAAACTTTCTAAAAAGTCCACTTAAGCCCTTGAACTGTAAAACCGGTTTTTTACCCCATAGTATTTCAAAACTAGGTCAAATAACACCCTGAGGTGGTTTGTGTAACATCCCAATTTTCTGAGTCTTAAAAATCCTTTTAATTAGTTAGTAGTTGAAAAATTCACCATTGAAGTTTATTTGAATTTTAATTAAAGCTTAATATGGACTTTCAGTATCAAAACAATTTAATATGAATAATCTCAACATCAACAATTGTCAAAACTATTTTATTTGGATTCTATGTGCTTGGATATATTTTCTAGAATTTTTTCGAGTTCATTTGTTATTTTCTAATTGTCATTTGAATTCTCAGTACTTTCTAAAATAGAAAAGCTAATTAAAATCTCATAATTCCAACTAGGCTGAATCTCTTCAGCCCAGTCCTGTTTCCGCGCGCGTGGCCCACGTAGCGGCCCATTTGCACATTCGGACCAGTCCAAACACGCCCGTTCGCACATTCGAACCAGTCCGAACATGCCCGCGCACGCCCGCGTCCTTTGTGCTTCTACTAGGTGGGCCCCACCGCCGATGTCTCCGAGTTGTCTTCCTCGCGGAGTCCCTGCCGCGTCCGCCATTGCCATCTTCTAGAAGCCCGTTCGACAAAACAGATTCTCCAAATAAAAGATCCTGGGAAATCATGCCGAACTTGATCTCTATCTCTCACGCGTCCGTTTCAGTTGAAATCATATCTTCAATCGAATCATATCTCCAAGAACCGACGAGTTCGTTTCGGACTCGGTTTGGGGATTCCTTATCCCGGCACACCCGAGCGCCCATAAATAGCCCCCTAGGATCGCCAGCGCCTCCACACTCCAAAGCAACCACCCACGTCCTCTTCGAAACCCTAGCGCCACTGGAATCAAGCTTTTAGGGTTTTGCCGCCGCCGGTGGTTTTCTGTGAATTTCACCACCGTCAAGGTCGCCTCGTCGTCTTCGACCACACCGCTGGGTCCACCATCGCAGTTGCTACCTCAGGCTCCCATCCGTTGCCTCGGATCGTTGCCGGAGCCTCCGTCTGACAATAGCCGAAGCTCTCTGCCGCTCAAAGTGTTGGGGTACGGGTAGGCTACGATAGCTAACAATTCAAAAATTCTACCACGTAAACTAGGAAGCCATGCAAGTAGAAGATCACAGATCATTACCACTAGACGAGCAGAGTAGCAGAAGAAGAGTTGGAGCAGCCTGGTCCAGCGTAGAGCGCATCGATGCAGTGGTCGTAGTCGATCGTCCAGCGTCCTTACGAGTCGATCGTCTCCTCTAGCAATATCTGCAGTTCCTTACGAAGATAGCGGATCATCCTCAAGCGCAACAGCAATCGCAGTAGCGCCTCTATGGTATCCACACGTCTAGGGAAGGAACAACCATACGCTGGTGTGTTAGCACCAAGTCGCATGGCAGAGCTCTTAGGAAGATGGTGGCTAGAGTTTCGGTGGAGCAACTCACGTCAAGTCGCCTATCTTCCAATAGCCTCAAGCATCTCCTTATATAGTGCCTATGACGGATCCTATCCGAACACGTCTTACGAATCGTATCCATATTAGTTTGTTCTAACCCGTTAAGTGCGTGACCCATTAGGTTTATGCATATTCGGTTGTGACTCGGAAACACCTTTCCGACCACGAGTCGTTAGCGGTACCTAGCAGGACATAATGATTCCCGAATACACATAAATTATATCGGACAAACCTTATTACAATATGATCTACGACTAGGTCCTCATCACTTACGACCAGGTCCTATCTCTATCTGATCAACAGTATTTGGTCACGACGATTCAGAACTCCTTATGACTAGGTTACGACCACTCTGTGATTATGTTTGACCGATCTCGACCACTCGTATCTCCGTCGACCAATCCCAGAATCGATCGAACTAAGCGACCTACTCGTGTATTCTCCCTTTGCCTCACGATATCTGGTTGAACTCCAGGTGAGATGTTGTGTCATCCATCGACTATTCAATACTTTCTCGATCAAGTGTTGGATAACTTCACATGGTCGAACACTTCGACCACTAGTGGCATGGCCATGCACTTACTTTATTCGACCACAACGAGGGGCCCAGAGACATCTCTCCTGTTATGTTAGGAAGGGCAAATCCCATATCCGACCAATCACATTCCTCCGCATGTTTGAGCATACCCAAAGCTACCTTTATAACTACCCGATTTTAGTAGCGATTGGCAACCCCTAAGAGTGCTATTACACATGTAGGAAACCATCTCGATCTTAGGTCTAAGGATTATACATCATCATTGCTTGAGACCAACTAACGACACATAGAATCATAACAATCTCAATAGTGTCTCAAGGTGGTCTTATCCAACCCCATGTTCTCTAACATTTGTTCAAATTATTGATTTGATATCCCTATATCCATAACCGGTGAAACATGGTCATCAATCAATACAATGTGCTGGTCGATAGAGTCACTAGTGTTCCGACTATTGACATCCGACCAGGGATTCATTTAGAACGACATCATATAAGTTAAAAGAGCTTCACCAACAAGTCACATACTTGTTAATCTTCATAACCAATGATTCATTCAAGGAACAGGATAACATATAATCAAATATTATGAACATAATGAAATATAATCATCTCTATGATTGCCTCTAGGGCATATGCCGACCAGTCCAATTGTCCCCGACCACCCAGAAGTGCACCCTAAGGTTCACAATAACCTGAGCTACCTACTGGTACCACTCACCGTCGGTGAGGATCCGCCGTTCATCGGAGCCCTCAGTTCTCGAGCCTTGCCACCTTTGATCTGATGTGGACGTCCACGTGCACAGCCACCTCAGCGTCCAGCCCAGTTTCGCGCATGCGTGTCGTCCTACATGGCACCAGATCAGTGTCCACGTGCGCGTATGCGTGGCGGTCCCCAAAACCTCATATCCAAACCTCGATGGACTTGGTCCATGTGAGCTGTGTCACTGCCATGTGGGTCCCACAAGTCAGATTTTCTTTTAATTCTTTTCCAACCAAAAATCCCAGGGCTGATGTCATGCTGGCGTCATAATCCAATTTTTCAATAGAAAAGTTATTCAGATTAATTCAAGAAATTCCTTTTTGATAATTCTTTAGGTTTAGATCTTCTAAAAGCCATATCTTTTTCATCCAAACTCCGATTGAGCCCATTCAAATTTCTAAATTTATCTAAATTTGAGATCTATTTTACTGAGATTTTTATTTAATTTTTGAAGTTTGTTTTCTTCTCTATTTTATTTATTTTTGTTTATTTATTTCATTTGTGAGTAGACGTTGATACTTCGGGGAACTTTGAAGAAGGAGGAGTTCACTAAAACCAAGACCAGTACCAAGATCTATTCCAAGGCAAATTATACCTTTGATCATATTAAACCCAGTTTTTAAAATTACTTTGATTCAAACTATTGTATTTACTTTAAGTATTTATTTAAATATTTTTGGGTTTAGTTATTGTCCAAATTGTTTATATCCAGCTTATCTATTGTTATGTCATAATCTTTTGTCACCCTAGATTGGTTCATTATTTAGTTGATATTATCATAGCACCAACGTGGGTTGGTTCGATACGAGTAGATTGCTTAGCCATGCTACGAGTCATCATTTTTCATGAGATGCAAATACGAATTTGACTAAGTGATTATGGAACTTTGTGTTAAAAATGAGTGCTACGTGTTATTACTTTGTGATAGCATGTGTTGCACTTAACTAATAGGGTGGGAAAGGATTTAGACTAAGGCAATTGGTGGATACTAAGTGATATGGTGGAACTGTGTGAATGGGAATGATAATCTGTGTGGCATATATAATTAGAAATTTGGAAGTATTGCCTTAGTCAATTAAGGACTTAACTTTCTGCACCATTGAACTCAGCCTTACTGTACGACCATATGTCTGGTATGGGACGGGCCTAACTTAGTAAGTTACGGAGTCTCGACATTGATTACTCAGGTTGTAGATTAGAAACTCAGTGATGGGTGGAGGTGTGAACTACTAGGTAGTCGCATCGAGGGATGGTTCGTCGCTTCCCTATCCAACGGTGTGTGTTATGCCAAAGCACTGTGTTTGGGTTGGTACGACGGTAAAGCACATCAGGAGTGTCAATGTTTGGGATGAAATTTCGGAAAAGTTTTGTTATGATTGGTGCTTGCTACACTGGTTATATCGTGTGGGTAAAGTGTATAACCTTTGCAGAGTGTTAATCAATCTATTCGAATAGCCGCGTCCGCGGCCATGGACATGCTCGGAGATTTCACACAAGGGGTAGTGTTCATAATATATTTGGGAAGGGATAGTTGTGTGATCTAAGTCATGTGGCTGTGTGAATTAATTTGATTAGGCTATGTGTCCTTTGTGAAAACAACTGTTGAATTATTTTTGTTTATTTGTTTTGAATTACATTTCAATCTATTATTTGTATTCAATGGCAAATATTGCTTTTACGCAAAAGAACCACAGAAGTCATTTTCTTTGGAATAAGCCTGCATCTATACATTGCATTCTGTGGTATGTCTTGTGAGTACGGTTGTGTACTCATGCTTGCTGCAAACATTCAATAGAGGTGGAGGAGTCATCGCCTGCCTTTGAGGAGGAGTTCTACGAAGGTGCTGATCGTTAGGGTCTTGATCCCAATTGGTTGCCTATGGTGAATTGATGGGATCTCCGCTAGAGTTGTTTTGTTCCATTGCTGCTATTTACTTCTTGTTAGCCCTGCGTGGCTTAATAATTGTAAAACTCGACCATATGGTCAAAACTATTATTTGCTATTCAAATTAGTCGTTTATTCTATTAATCGTCTTGCTTTTCATCTATGTTGACACTGTTTACACTAGTGTGATCCTGAACTAGTGCATTATACACAGAGGGTCAAGAATTGTATTTTTGGGTCCCGATAGTTTGGCTGATGAGGTTTCTTGGGCCCACTCATATATATATATATATATATATATATATATATATATATATATATATATAGAGAGAGAGAGAGAGAGAGAGAGAGAGAGAGCAACAGATAGAGGGAGAACAGAGTAGAGAAAGCAGATGAGGCGGCGGCGGCGGTGAGCGGTGGCCAAAATGGGACTGTGGGGAGTCAAGGGGTGCCGGTGGAGCTCCTAGAGATGGCCCATGGCGGCGGGGGTACAAGGCCGAGTAGCGGGCGGTGCTAGGGCAGAAGAGGGGCGGCGGTGGTGGTGGAGAGGGAGAGGGACAAAAAGGAGGTGAGCATATTCATCTAGGTGAGCCCATCTCTCTCTCTCTCTCTCTCTCTCTCTCTCTCTATATATATATATATATATATATATATATATATATATATATATATGAAAGGAGGGCCTTAGAAACCACGTCGGCCAAACTACCTCAGGTGTTATTTGATCCGATTTTAAAATACTAGGGGTAAAACCCGGTTTTGTAGTTCAGGGGGTTAAGTGGACTTTTAGGAAAGTTTGAGGGGGTAAAATTGACTTATGCCTGCCACGTATGCAAAACCACATAGCCAAACCACCTCAGGGTGTTATTTGACCAGGTTTTGAAATATTAGGGGTAAAAAATTGGTTTTATAGTTGAGGGGGTTAAGTGGACTTTTTGGAAAATTCAATGAGGTAAAATGGACTTATTCCTAAAATTATTGCTTATAATATATAAACAGGAAAACATGCTGAAAAATTTAAAACTATGGACAATATTAATTAACATAATGCACATATTGATATTTAATCCTTTGCTCTTAGATGTCGGCTGCCCAAGTGATGAACTATACCTTCTCGACATCATTGGTCTGTTTCTCAAAAAACAATTAGAGTGATAATTACTTGACAATAGACTATATTTTGAGCTCTGCTTCTTTGTCAATATAACAGTAAAGACTGCTTAAGCAACTCAGATAGAAAACAGAAAGTGACTTTCAGTAAGCGAACAAAGCTAGTAACACTACAGCTAACAATATATTTTCTGAATTTAAGTTTAAATGCTATCGACTATTAACTGAATCACTGAACCAGATGAGATTGACTCAATGGTATCACTGTAAGATTAACAAATCAGTACTTCAGTAGTCAATGATATTACCGCAAGGTTAACAAATCAGTATTGCAATAATCAATGATATTACTACAAGATCAACAAATCAGTACTACGGCAATCAAAGAAATTGCTGCAAGTACTTAATGATGTGTTGACACCCAAAAATGCAATTATGGACCCTCTGTGTATAATGCACTAGTCCAGGATGAAGCTAGTGCACACAGTGTCAACATAGATGAATATTGATCCACACAAGACGAATAATAGAATAAACAACTAATTTGAATAACAAATAAGGGTTTCGACCTTATGGTCGAGTTTACACTTATTAAGCCACACAAGGCTGACAGTAAATAAATAGCAGCAGCGGAACAATAAACTTTAGCGGAAACCCATCGATTCACCATAGGCAACCGACTAGGATCAAGACCTAATGATCAGCACCTTCGTAGAACTCCTCCTCAAATGCGGGCGATGGTTCCTCCACTTCAGCTGAATGGTTGCAGCAAGAACGAGTAGTCCGAGTACTCAACAAGTTGTACCATAGAATGCAAATCTAGATGATGGCTCTTATTAAAAATAAAATGGCTTCTGTGGTTATTTTGCAAAAAAAACAACATTTGCAATTGAATACAGATAATATATTGAAAACACAATTCAAAACAAATAAACAATATTAATTTAACAATTGTTTTCACAAAGGACACAAAGCCTAATTAATTTCTTTCACACAGCCACATGAACTAATTCACACAGCTATCCCATCCCAATTATTTTATAAAAACTACCCCTCATGTGAAATCCCCGAGCATGTCCATGACCGCGGACGCGGCTATTCAAATAGATTGTTTAACACTCTGCGGAGGTTGTACACTTTACCCACATGATATAACCAGTGTAGCAAGCACTAATCATAACAAAACTTTTCAGAAGTTTCATCTCAACAATTGATACTCCCGATGTGCTTTACCGTCATACGAACCCAAACATAGTGCTTTGGCATGACACACATCGTTGGTCCGAAAAGCGGCGAACCATCCCTCGATGTGACTTTCCAAATAGTCCACACCTCCACCCATCACTAATCTACTACCTAAGTGGTCAATGTCAAGAATCCACAACTTACTAAGTTAGGTCTGTTCCATCAGACATGTGGTCATGCAGTAAGGCTCAGTTCAATGGTGCACAAAGTTAAGTCCTTAATTGACCAAGGCAGGACTTCCAATCTCTAACTATGCCACGAAGAGTAATATTCCCAATCACAAAGCTCCACCACATCACACAGTTTCCACCACTTGCCTTGGTCTAAATCCTTTTCCACCCTGTTGGTTAAGTGCAACACATGCCATCAACGAGTAATAGCACACAGCACACAGTTTTATCACAAAGTTCCATCATCACTTAGTCAAATTTATGTTTGCAACTCAATTGAATGAATGACTCATTGCATGGCTAAGCAACTACTCGTATCTAACCAACCCACGTTGGTGCTACAATAATACCAACTAAATAATTAACCAAGCTAGGGTGACAAAAGATCATGACGTAACAATAAACAATGTGGATATAAACAAATAGGATGAATAACTGACCCCAAAGCATTTAAATAAATACTTAAAGTAAATGCAATAGTTGAATCCAAGTTATTTTAGAAAACTAGGTTCAACATGATCAAAGTTACAACTTGCCTTAGAATAGATCTTGGTACTCGTCTTGGTCTTGGTGAACTCCTCCTTCCTCAAAATTCCCCAAAGTATCAACGTCTACTCGCAAACGAAGCAAATAAACAAAATAAATAAAAATAGAGAGGAAAAAAAACTCCAAAAATTAAATAAAAATCTCAGGAAAATAGAGCTCAAATTTAGATGAATTTAGAAATTTGAATGGGCTCAATCGAGATTCGTATGAGGAAGAACGGGCTTCTGGAAGATCTAAACCTAAAGAAATAGCAAAATTGGAATTTCTGGAATTTCCCGAATTATTTTTCTACTGGAAAACTAGTTTATGACGTCAAGCTGACATCAACCCTGATTTCGAAAATAAAATAAATCCGGGGAAAAAGCTTTAGAGACTGGCATGTAGGCCCGACCCGGTCCACGGACTCGGTTCACTGGTCTACTGGTTCATGGGTCTACGGAATAGTAACCTGACAAGGGGGACCCACAAGTCATAGAGACGGTCTATAGTGAAATAGATCTATGGGTGTTTGGATCTAGGTTTGGGTTTGAGGTGGCACGCAGGCGCTGATCTAGCACTGACTCAGCGGACGCATGGCGCATGCGCTGATGTGGCGGCCGACGTGGCACGACACGTCAGCTCGATGGCGGCGAAGGCTCGGGACCCGATGGTTCCAGCAAATGACTATGTTTCACCGGCGGCAAAGGCAAGAAATGGGTAGAGAACACTATTGTGAACCTATTGGTGCGCTTACTGGTGGTCGAGGACGATGGTGGCGATCGGCGGTGAGGATTAAGCGGCGGTGAAGGTTCGACTATTGTCGGGAAAAGACTCTGATGATGCTCTGGAGGCATGGATGGGTGCTCAAGGAAGTTCATGCAACGACGGACTCAGTGGTGTATTCAACGTCCGCAAGGCGTCGACGGCAGCGGCGGAATTTGAAAACAAAGAGCCTTGGGGAGAAACCCTAAATCTCAAATCGCGGTGGCACTAGGACTTTGGAGGTGAGGAGAGTTGGGTTTCGGGATGAGGGCGACAATGCGATCCTGGTGGTGCCTTTTATAGGGCCTAGGCAAGGCCGAGGTGGCGTATTGGCGGTGGAGTTCGTTTCGAAGCCGAGAGAGGATCAAGGGATTTGGATGCGATTCGGAAGAGATAAATGCCAAAAACAGTTGCGAAGGGATAAAACGATTCAAAAATCGTATCATCGAGGGATTCTTTCAGTTGGAAACACCGTTATCGGATGAAGCTTTGAGAACGGCCATGGCGGTTGCGAGCGAGGCTGTGCGAGGAAGACGACAGAGGGGGAGGTGACTGACAAAGTGAGGCCCACTGGCAAATGAAGGACTAGGGAGCGTCTGGTGAAATGGGCCGCATAAGCGAGAGAGCTAGGGAAGTGAAATTTGGGCTCCAGAGAAATGGGCCAAAGAATAGGAATTAAGCCCGAGGCAGTTTATGAGATTTTAATTAGATTTTCTAATTTAGAAATACTAGAAAATTCAAATGGTAATTAGAAAATAGCAAATGAACTCGAAAAAAATTCTAGAAAAATCTAAAAAATATATCCAAGCACATAGAATCCAAATAAAATAGTTTTGACAATAATTAAAGTTTGGATTAATCATATTAAATTGTTTTGCTATTGAAAGTCTATATTTAAGCTTCATTAAAATTCAAATAAAATCTTGGGTCAATTTTCCAAAGGGCTAAACTAATCAAAAGGTTTTTAAACTTCAGAAAAATGGGATGTTACAAACCTCCTCCCTTAAAGGAATCTTGACGCCGAGATTCAGGCTAACTAGAGAAAAGGCTAGGAAACTCAGCTTTCGGCTCTTCTTCACGCTCCCACGTTGCTTCTCCTTTTGAGTGGTTGCTCCACTGGACTTTGCAAAAATGAAAAGTCTTGCTTCTAGTGCGATGCTCAGCGACATCCAAAATCTTGATTGGCTGCTCTTTATAAGTGAGATCTTCTTTTAGCTCAATTGAATCCAAAGGAGTTTGTTCTGTTGGCACGTGAAGACACTTCTTCAGCTGTGAGACATGAAAGACATCATGTACTCCTGCTAGCGATTACGGTAGCTCCAACTGATAGGCAACTTCTCCACGGTGATCCAAAATCCTGAATGAACCAACATACCTAGGGGCAAGCCTCCCTTTGGCATGAAACCTTTTGACACCTCTAAGTAGAGTAACCTGAAGATAAACGAAATCCTCTAGTTCAAAGCTGATATCACGATGACAATTATCAGCATAGCTCTTCTGCCTGGACTGAGCTACCTTCAATCTTTCACTGATCATAGACACTTGGTCTTCTGCTTCCTGAAAAATATCTGGTCCAAAAACCAAACGTTCAGCTATTTTTGACCAATTCAAAGGGGTTCTGCCTGCATGACCATACAAAGTTTCAAATGGTGACATTTGCAGACTGGCTTAGTAACTATTGTTGTACGAGAATTCTGTGTACGGCAAACTCTTATCCCAACTGGTAGCATTAACTAGAGCACAAGCTCTCAACATATCCTCCAATATTTGATTGACTCTTTCAATCTGCCTATTTGTCTGAGGGTGATAAGTAGTACTAAAATTTAAGTGTGTTCCCAACGCTTCATGCAGACTCTGCCTAAAACGAGAGGTGAACTGAGATCCTCGATCTGACACTATCTTCTTAGGCACACCATGCAAACTAACAATTCTTGACATATATAGCTCTACAAGGCGATCTCCCGAGTAAGTGGTTTTGACTGGCAAGAAATGAGTAACTTTAGTCAAACAATCAACTATTACCCAAATTGAATCGTAACCCGATTGAGTCCTGGGTAAACTGGTAATGAAATTCATTCCGATCTCCTCCCATTTCCACTCTAGAATCTTTAGTGGTTGCAACAAACCTGCTGGTCTCTGATGTTTTGCTTTTACTTTCTAACATATGTCACACAAGGCAACAAACTCTATGACTTCTCGCTTTAAATTCGGCCACCAGAATTTATTCTTAACATCCTGGTACATCTTAGTGCTTCCAGAGTGAATCTAATACTTCGAGTCATGAGCTTCCTTTAAAATTAGGTGTCTCAAACCATCAACGTCTAACACACAGATACGTCCATTGATCCAAAGTATATCATGATCATCCTTGGTGAAGTCCTTGAATTTTTCTTCTTCCATTTTGAGCTTGATGTCTGCAATCACGGGATCTTTTGGTTAGACAGCACAAATCTACTTTTTCAAGGTAGACTGTACTTCTAGACTGGCCACAAATCCTTCGGCTACAACTTCCAACTTTAACTTCTGAAATTCCTTATGAAGTTCTGGACAATTCTCTTTTACTTCCAAAGAATTGCAGTAGCTCTTACGACTTAAAGCATTTGCAACGACATTGGCTTTTCCGGGATGGTAGTGGATTCCAAGATTATAATCCTTGATTAATTCTAACCACCTTTTCTGCCTCATGTTCAGGTCAGACTGAGTGAAGATGTACTTCAAACTCTTATGATCGGTGTATACCTCACAGCGATTACCAATGAGATAATGACGCCAAATTTTCAAAGTATGCACTACGGCAGCTAATTCTAGATCATGGGTAGGGTAATTCCCTTCATGAGGTCTTAATTGCCTCAATGCATAAGCAACGGCTCTTCCTTCTTGCATCAGGACGCATCCTAATCCTTGACGCAAAGCGTCACAGTAGATATCGAAATCTTTCTGAATATCTGACAGAATTAACACTGGGGCTGAAGTCAAACGCTTCTTCAATTCTTGAAAATTTTCCTCACAAGCTGGGGTTCAAGTGAACTTTTTCTCCTTTTTCAACAATTGCGTAAGAGGCTTAGCAATCGTCGAAAATCCTTCAATGAAGCGGTGATAATATCCTGTCATTCCCAAGAAACTCCGAATCTGAGTTACTGTCTCAGACTGCTCCCAATGTAACACTGCAATAACTTTACCGAGGTCAACTGCTACTCCTTTGGCTGTCATCACATGACCAAGGAAATCAACTTCCTTTTTCCAGAAATCCCACTTGCTGAACTTAGCATGCAACTGATGTTCTCTGAGTTTCTCCAGTATCATTCTCAATTGCTCGGCATGTTCTTCTTCTATCTTGGAATAAACCAAAATATCATCAATGAACACTACCACGAACTTGTCCAAATATTTCATAAATACTTTACTCATCATGTTCATGAAGTATGCAGGGGCGTTAGTCAGACCAAAGGACATAAATAAGAACTCATAATGTCCATATCGCGTAGAAAAAGCGGTCTTTGGTATATCCTTCGGACAAATCTTCAACTGGTAATAACCTGATCATAGGTCGATCTTTGAGAATACTCCGGCTCCATTCATCTGATCAAACAAATCATCGATTCAGAGCAATGGATACTTGTTCTTGATGGTAACTTCGTTAAGAGCACGATAATCAATGCACATTCTCATGCTTCCATCCTTCTTTTTGACAAACAAAACTAGCGCTCCCCACGGCGATGAACTAGGTCTCATGTAACCTTTCCCAAGAAGTTCTTCAATCTGCTTCTTCATTTCCACTAACTCATCGGCTGGCATCCGATAGGGTCTCTTAGAAATCAGTACTGTTCCCGACACTAGATCGATGGCAAACTCAATGTCAAGGTCTAGTGGTATTCCTGGCAAATCCTCTGGAAAAATGTCCGGATATTCTCTAACAATCGGTACATCCTCCAAAGAAATGGTCTTCACGTTATTGATTAATAGATGTCCATCACGCACTAAGGTGGCTAGAAATTCTACTTTCTTTCCATTTGTATCTTCAATTGTTACGGCTCTTCGGCCACAATCTAGCACAGCTTTGTGCCTTGATGACCTATCCATGCCAAGAATAACATCTAAGGTTTGGGTGTCTAAGACAATGAGGTAGGCTAGAAACTCAACTCCAGCTATGAGTAACTTAGCTCCTAAACATCTCACTTTAGAGCTTAACTTTGCTCTAGGCGACTAGACTAACAGAGTATGCTTAAGATGCATAACTTCCAAATTGTTCTTGGTTGCAAAAACTTGAGAAACGAACGAATGCGAAACTCTGGAATCAAACAAAACTGATGCAGGTACTGAATTAACTAGAAACTTATCCAGTACAACATCGGGTGCTTCCTAGGCTCCTTCCAGAGTGACGTGACTGACATGGCCTCTGACCACAGACTACAGCGCTCCTCCGGCTTGACCGGTGACTTGAGGTGCTCCTCGATTGATGCTTGGCACTAGCGTTTTAGCTGGTGTCGCTCCAAGATTGAAACAAACAGGGGTCATGGTTCCCTTCTGAGGACAATAGTTTGTGAAGTGTCCTAGCTCTCGGCAGGTATAGCAAACTCTTGGTCCACTCTGGCGATTACTGGATTGGGGTTGGTATCACGGGGTTGCGAAAGTTACGAGCAAGCGGGCGAGGTCAGCGCGCAGTGTATCATGAATGAGTTCTGTGACGGGAAACGAGTGAACTATTGAGGAACTGTTCTTGCTTTCTGCTGGGGTTGGTGACTCCCTTGCTGAGCCATTCTACACTTGCGGTTGTCCTCCAACTCTTCGCGCTTATCTTCAAGAATCAAAGCTTTATTGACCAGCTCTTGAAAATCAGGGAATGTATGGGCGATCAGACTGACTCGTAGTCTGGTATTCAGTCCTTTCAGAAAACGACTTTGACGAGCCTTATCAGTGGTGACATCTTCCGCAGCATAGCGAGCACACTGAGAAAATTTGTTGAGATAGTCCATCACTGACATGCCTCCTTGCTTGAGTGCACGAAATTCATCCTTCTTTAGATCAATAATTCCTTCTGGCACATGGTACTAGCGAAAAGCTATAGAAAACTCTTCCCAGGTAATATTCAGTGGTGTCTCATGTGCGGCACAGAAGTTTTCCCACCATTCGGCCTCGATACCTTCCATCTGATGGGTCATGTAGAGAACTTTCTCATGGTCACTGCATTGAGTGATCAGTAGCTTCCTTTCAATAACACGAAGCCAATCATCGGCTTCCACTGGTGAAACATGTCCGAAAAAGGTTGGCGGGCGAGTCCTCATGAACTCTACAAACTTGGATGGTCCATAGTGACCATGAGCGGCTGGGGCTCCATTGTTGTGGTTGTTGTTGTTGTTTGCCTGGTTGTTCATATTCTATATTTGGTTCATCATGGTGTACATCATCTGCATCTGGGCCACCATGAAAGCTCCAAAGTTCTGCAGGTCGATTGGGGGCGCTTGCGGTGGAACTGCTCCTACGGGTGTCTGCTCATTTTCTTCTGACACAGGGGTGTCTGATCCACTGGCAGCAGCGTGACGTGTCTGAACCATCTAGCGAAAGGTCCAAGGGTTAGATAAGATAGCAAGCACAAGGTGAGTTAAGAACTAGGCAGGGGATAGGTTAAACCCAACAAACACAGTACAAGAAATCAACTGAAATACTTATATTAATTAAGGTCATAGCATGGCTGCAACAAATGCCTAAAGGCTTTTGCAACCCATACTGCACACAAGAAATAAAAGCAAACCTAACACACAAACTACCGCCTAAAGGGCGACACTCCTAACCTTAAACTGACATGGCTCTCACACACTGAGCCTCAACTGGCTAAGTCGAGACCTTAGCGAACTTAGTCGCTGAGGTAATCTCCACAACCACTGCGGTGCTCCTGCCTGCTGTAGACCTGAAAGTGAGCTGGCATCCTTGCAAACTAGTTCTGGTGCCCTGGGAATGGTGCAGCAGGAACATGTGTCCCTGTTACAGGCATAACTGGCTCCTCTGGCTCTTTAGCTTCTTCGGCCTCTTCTTGCTCTTTAGGGTCTTCCTCTGGATCTTCTTCTGGATCCTCGTGTTCTGCTGGCTCTTCATCTTCTTCCTCGAGCTCATGCTGGTCATATAGTGCTTCCTCCAGTGCTGTGATCCTTTCTTCTGTCATCTGCGGTGTCTCGAAGACACACTCCAGCTCCGTGGCAGTCGTCTCTAGGGCTTCCTCCTGAGCAGCGGCAAATTGGGCGAGGTGCACCACTGTAGCGTTGTGTTCTCCATTTGTAGACGAATAGCGTGCTGGAAGGTCCACGGCTGCTGTAACATCCCAATTTTTTTAGTCTTAAAAATCTTTTGAATAGTTAGTAGGGAGAAAATTCACCTTTGGATTTTATTTGAATTTTAATCAAAGCTTAATATGGACTTTTAGTATCAAAACAATTTAATATGAATAATTCCAACATCAACAACTGTCAAAACTATTTTATTTGGATTCTATGTGCTTGGATATATTTTCTAGAATTTTCTAGAATTTTTCTGAGTTCATTTGCTATTTTCTAATTGCCATTTGCATTTACTGTATTGTCTACAATGCAAAAGCTATTAAAATCTTGGAAAATCAACCAAGTTGAATCTCTTCAGCCCAGTTCTCCTTTCTCCATGCAAGGCTCATGAAGCGGCCCATTCGCGCGCGTCCGTGCAGCCCGCTCGCCCACGTCGCTGACTAGTGGGACCGCCTGGGTGTGCGTCCGCTCTCACCCGCTGACGCGTGGGGCCCATGCGACAGGTGTTCATCTCCGCGTCGTCATCTTCTTCGAGTGAGGCTCGGTTCCGTCCACCATTGCTAAGGTCAAAGCTCTCCGACAACGCCAAATCTCCAACTAAACTCCTTCTAGAAACCGCGTAGAATTCAATCCATATCTCCCTTCATCTTTTTGGATCAAAATCGTATCCCGATTTCGTTTCTATCTCCGAGTTCTTCGCGAGGTCATCTCGGACTCTTTTAGGACTCCACTGCCAATACGCCACCCTAGCTCCGCCCGGACCCCGTAAATAGGGCCCCCCGAGATCGCATTGCCGCTCGCATCAAAACCCCTCAAGTCTCCGCCTCCCTAGAGCCCTAACGCCACCGTAATCCAGCTTCTAGGGATTTTGGCCAGAGTTTGTTTTCTTTGAATTCCTCCGCCGCCATCACCGCCTCGTCGATGTTGAGCACACTGTCAAGTCTGCCGTTGCGAGATCTACTCGGAGCACCCACCCACATCGTCGGAGCGCCATCGGCACGTATTTTTGACAATAACTGAAGGACTCCACCGCCAAAACCCCACCATCGGCCATCACCGTTGTCCTCAACCACCCATAAGTACACCATCGGGTTTGCAATAGCCTCAGCAACGTCTTGGTACCACCCACCACCAACGAGCCGCCGCCGTTCGCTGTTGTCGGAAGAAACCGAAGGCCTCGCCGTTGATATCGACGTGGCATGCCGCGTCAGCCGCCAGCATCACCCTCGCGCCTATGTGTCATCCTACATGGCATCCACATCAGTGCCGCGTGTGCGCCTACATGTGGATTCAACCAAACTCCTGATCCAATCCGGCGTGGACTCAGTTCACGTGCACCGTGTCTATGACATATGGGTCCCACTTGTCAAAATTCGTTTTATTTATTTTAATCCCGTAATTCCCAGGGATGACGTCAACATTGCGTCATATTCTGATTTTTCAATAGAAAACTAATTCGGAATATTCTGATAAATCCTTTTTAGGGTTTTTCTTTAGATTAGATCTTCCAAAGGCCATATCTTTTGCATCTGAACTCCGATTGAGCTCATTAAAATTTTTAAATTCATCTAAATTCGAGATCTATTTATCTAAGATTTTTATTTAATTTTTGGATCTTGTTTTATCTCTATTATTTATTTGTTTTCTTTATTTGCTTTGTTTGCGAGTGGGCGTTAATACTTCGGGGAACTTTGAAGAAGAAGGAGTTCACGAAGATCAAGATCAATACCAAGATCTATTCCAAGGCAAGTTATACCTTTGATCATACTGAACCCAGTTTTCAAAATACTTTGATTCAAATTAATGCATTTAATTTAAGTATTTATTTAAATGTTTTTGGGTTTAGTTATTAATCCAATTTGTTATATCCATCTTGTCTATTGTTATGTCATAATCTTTTGTCACCCTAGGTTGGTTTATTATTTAGTTGGTATTATCGTAGCACCAATGTAGGTTGGTTAGATGCGAGTAGATTGCTTAGTCATGCTACAAGTCATCACTTCACATGAGTTGCAAATATTAATCCGACGAAGTGATTATGGAACTATGTGGTAAAACTGTGTGTACTATGTGCTATTACTCGTTGATGGCATGTGTTGCACTTAACCAACAGGGTGGGAAAGGATTTAGACTGAGGTAAGTGGTGGATATTAAGTGATTTGGTGGACTGTGTGAATGGGAATGGTAATCTCCGTGGCATAGTTAGAAATTGGAAGTCTTGCCTAGGTCAATTAAGGACTTAACTTTTTGTGACATTGAACTGGGCCTTTCGTACAACCACATGCCTGATGGGATAGGCCAAACTTAGTAAGTTACGGAGTCTCGACATTGATTACTCAGGTAGTAGGTTAGGAGCTCAGTGATGGGCGGAGGTGTGGACTACCATGTGGTACATATTTATGAGCGGTTCGCCGTCTTCAGTTCCAACGGTGTGTGTCGGACTAACTTTCTTAGTGGGTTAGCACGGCGGGAAAGCACATCGGGAGTATCAATATTTGAGATGAAGTTGCGGAAAAGTTTTGTTATGATTAGTGCTTGCTACACTAATTGTATCGTGTGGGTAAAGTGTACAACCTCTTCAGAGTGTTAATCAATATATTCGAATAGCTGCATCCACGGTCATGGACATGCTCGGGGATTTCACACGAGGGGTAGTGTTCATAAAAACAATTAGGAGGGACAACTGTGTGATCTAAGTCATATGGATGTGTGAATTTAGTTGATTAGGCTATGTGTCCTTTGTGAAAATAATTGTTAAACTATTACTATTTATTTGTTTTGAATTGCATTTCAATCTATTACTTGTATGCATTTGCAAATGTTGCTTTTATGCAAAAGAACCACATAAGCCATTTCCTTTGGAATAAGCATGCATCTATACATTGCATTGTGTGGTATGACTTGCGAATAAGGTCTTGATCCCAATTGGTTGCTTGTGGTGAATTGATGGGATCTCCGCTAGAGTTTATTTGTTCCGCTACTATTTAATTCTCTGTTAGCCCTGCATAGCTTAATAATTATAAACTCGACCATAAGGTCAAAACAATTATTTGTTATTCAAATTAGTCGTTTACTCTATTAATCGTCTTGTGTAGATTGATATTCATCTATGTTGACACTGTGTGCACTAGCGTGATCTTGGACTAGTGAACTATACACAGAGGGTCTAGAATTGTATTTTTGGGTCCCGATAGAGGTGGTATCAGAGCCATACTGATTGTAGGTCTTGACCTTAGTTAGATCAGCCGTCTTAGAGTGTTCAAATTATTTTCTAAAACAAAATTAACTTGCGAGATTAATGAATTGCTTAACTCCTCTCATGTCTCTCTTGACTCAACTATTACTGGAATTTTTTCCTCTCCCCGCGGTTTTTATGTTGTTCTTACCCTCTTATCTGTCTTGATAGATGCCTAATCTTCAGAACTACGGTGAGCACAAGGGAGGACTTACCGTAGAGCTTTGGAAGCTATTACAAGTGCTGGGAGGCTTCGACCGTCCGATGTACGTGGAAGCAATTGGGTCATGAATGGTCGAGACCGTGGAGTGATCTATCATTTGACGATCTATGCCAGGAGGGACACCAAAGCAAGCCAGCCTTTGAACATCTCCGTCAAAAGGATCAACTTCATGGAGGGAGTCCAGGAGTCGTCGCACCTTGCTATCTTGAGGATCTGCAACATCTACGCTCACGAGCTTCAGGATACCATCTTCCGCTACCATCCCAAAGCCACAGCCATGGATCTACCAGCACGTTACCCGTCGACAGATGGAGAGAGAAACGCCACAGTGGTGCATCTCACTCAGTTTGCAGCTGCTCAGGAGGAGTCATTGGAGACAGTTACCACGGAGCTGGAGTGCGTCTACGAGACCTTGCAAAGGGCAGAAGAAAGGATCGCCATTCTAGAAGAAACTCTCTACGGCCAGCACGAGCATGAGGAAGACCCTAAAGAAGAAGATCTAGAGGAAGACCCTGAAGAAGAAGATCCAGAAGAAGGCCCTGAATAGCAAGAAGAAGCCGCAGAACCGGAGGAGCTAGTTGTGCCTGCACCGGGAACGTCTGTTCCTGCTGCACTAGTCCTGGGGCACCAAGATCAGTTTGCGAGGATGCCAGCACACTTCCAGATCTACAGCAAGTGTTAGCACCGTCATGGCTGTGGAGGGTTTCTCCTTGAGTAGTTCGCTCAGTTTAGGTTAAGTCAGTTGAGGCTTATTGTGTTTGAGCCGCATCAGTTTAAGTTTAGCAGAATCACCCTTTAGGCGGTAGATTGTGTGTTTAGGTTCGTTTGTTTTTCTTGTGTGCGAGTATGAGCTACAAAGGCCCTTAGGCATTTGTTGCAGTCATGCTAAGACCCTTAATTAATATAAGTATTTCAGTTGAGTTTCCTTGAGCTATGTTTGTTGGGTTTAACCTACCCCCTGCCAAGTTCCTAACCCATCTTGTGCTTGCTACCTTATCTAACCCATGGAGCTTCACCAGATGGTTCAGTCATGCTGCTACAAGTGGTTCCGGCACCCCTGTGTTAGAAGACAATGAGCAGACCCCCGTAGGAGCAGTTCCGCCACAAGCACCCCCAATCGACCTACAGAATTTTGGAGCTTTCATGGCAGCTCAGACACAGATGATGTACACCATGATTAATCAAATTCAGAATATGAATAACAATCAGAATAGCAACAACAATCACCACAACAGAGCCCCAGCCGCTTATGGTCACCATGGACGATCCAAGCTTGCAGAGTTCATGAGAACTCATCCACCAACCTTTTCTGGGCATGTCTCACCAGTTGAAACCGATGACTAGCTTCGTGTCATTGAAAGGAAGCTGCTGATCACCCAATGCAGTGACCATGAGAAGGTTCTTTATGCCACCCATCAGATGGAAGGCATCGCTGCCGAATGGGGGGAAAACTTCTGTGCCGCGCATGAGACGCCACAGAATATTACTTGGGAAGAGTTTTCAATAGCCTTCCATCAGTACCATGTACCCGAAGGAATAATCGATTTGAAGAAAGATGAGTTCCGCGCACTCAAGCAAGAAGGAATGTCAGTGACTGATTACCTCAATAAATTTTTCCAGCTTGCCCGCTATGCTACAGAAGACGTTGCCACTGATAAGGCTCGTCAGAGTCATTTTCTGAAAGGGTTGAATTCTGGACTACAAGTCAGCTTGATCACCCATACCTTTCCATATTTCCAGGAGCTAGTCAACAAAGATTTGGTTCTGGAGGACAAGCGCAAAGAACTGGAGGACGGTCGTAAGTGCAGAATGGCCCAGCAAGGAAGTTACCAGTCACAGCAGAAGGCAAGAACAGTTCCACAATAGTTCAATCATTTTTCGCTGTAGAATTCTTTCAATACTGCTTATCATCCTCAGACAGATGGATAGACTGAAAGAGTTAATCAAATATTGGAGGATATGTTGAGAGCCTATGCTCTAGCTAACGCTACCAGTTGGGATAAGAGTTTGCCATATGCAGAATTCTCGTACAACAATAGTTATCAAGCCAGTCTGCAAATGTCACCATTTGAAGCTTAAGCTTTATATGGTCGTGCATGTAGAACCCCTTTGAATTGGTTAGAAACAGCCGAACATTTAGTATTCGGGCCAGATATCATTCAGGAGGCAGAACAACAAGTGGCCATGATCATAGAAAGATTGAAGATAGCACAGTCCAGGCAAAAGAGCTATGCTGATAATCGTCGTTGTGATCTCAGCCAAAGGGAAGCTTGCCCCTAGGTATGTTGGTCCGTTCAAGATTTTGGATCGCCGTGGAGAAGTTGCCTATCAGTTGGAGTTGCCGCAGTCGTTAGCAGGAGTACATGATGTCTTTCATGTCTCGCAGCTGAAGAAGTATCTTTGTGTGCCAGAAGAACAAGCCCTATTGGATTCAATTGAGTTAAAAGAAGATCTCACTTACAAGGAGCAACCAGTCAAGATTTTAGATGTCACAGAGCGTCGTACCAAAAGCAAGACTGTTTGTTTTGCAAAGTTCAGTGGAGCAACTACTCAGAAGGAGAAGCAATGTGGGAGCGTGAAGAAGAGTTGAAAGCCGAGTTTCCTAGCCTTTTCCCTAGCTAGCCTGAATCTCGGGGTCGAGATTCCTTTAAGGGGGGAGGTTTGTAACATCTCAATTTTCTGAGTCTTAAAGATCTTTTGATTAGTTAGTAGGGAGAAAATTCACCTTTGGATTTTATTTGAATTTTAATCAAAGCTTAATATGGACTTTTAGTATCAAAATAATTTAATATGAATAATTCCAACATCAACAATTGTTAAAACTATTTTATTTGGATTCTACGAGCTTGGATATATTTTCTAGATTTTTGTAGAATTTTTCCGAGTTCATTTGCTATTTTCTAATTGCCATTTGCATTTACTGTATTTTCTAAAATACAAAAACTATTAAAATCTCAAAAAATCAATCAAGCCAAATCTCTTCGGCCCAGTTGTCGGACCCAGGAGTAACACCCCCAAATCATCTGTGCATTTCTGAACTAGTCCCATGATCAGTAGCTAGTTCACACAGTAAACAGATATGGTAGCATCCATAAATCGTACAAATATATTAATAATCAATAGAGTTTATTACAAAAGAGGCTTACAGGCCAACAGTAAAGAACACAGCGGAAGACGAAGAAGATGTAGTAGAGTCCAGTTAATCTGCCACAGGCAATCGACTAGGGTAGTGGCCTAGTCGTCGAGATCCACACCGGTAGCGAAGTCCTTCTCCTTTGAAATTTGTTTGCATAAAGCAAGTATGAGCACAACTACCGTGCTCGCAAGTTACACCCCTCAAATAACAGAATGACATGCATACATGGATATCTCAAAGGAAGGTTTAATATGGTTGAATTTGTATAAAGCATCATTTTCTTTAAATACTTGTACTAAGTTCCAAAGCAGTTATTACATAACTAAAATTCATTTTTTAAATCATTACATAACTAAAATTCATTTTTTAAATCAATTTTATAGTCAGATAACATTCACACATGAATGGTGAAGGATACCCTCCTATCACATGGCTTCCCGCCCAATTCCCATTTGCATAATCCATTTGATTAAGTCTTTTGAAACCAAAAACCAAAGTCTAACTTTGAGAGGCTTTGCTAGCATGTCCATGACCGCGGACGCGGCTATTCGAATAGTTTTACACTCTGCAGAGGTTGTACACTTTACCCACATGACATAATTCCTCTAGTTTGTTCGGCATCCGTTAATGCCACCTCTCACTGTCGAAGGTAAGAGGTCTAGAGTTCATTACAAGGCCTTTACAATGCATCATTCCACCGCAGTCCACCCTCATTAAGGTTTACATAAATCCCCCTTTGGGTGACCGTCCATTGGGTTTGTGGGTGCCCCTCTTATGCTAGGTGGGAATAAAGTAGTCATGAAAGACAGGCCATGAAAGACCACCCACGTACATACAGGATCAATCGCGATGGAACTCTACAAATTAATTAGCCAGGTCCTATGCCCCATTCTGAGGACATGTGGTTGCACGGTGAGGCATAGCCCATTATAGGCATAGCAAAGGAACACTCAGAGACCGGTCCTTAACTGACTTGGGCGACTTTCCACAAAACCCTGGGCCTCAACCCTAACCGAGATTGAACCCGTGCATTAACATGCACCATCCAAACAACCATTTCGCCCAAATACAAACCATCATTTTATTTTATTTTGCAAAGTCATTTATAAACTTCCATAACACACCAATGTTATGGATACAATTTAAACAATATTTGATTTTTGGCTGAAATCCCTCAAATCAAATATTTTTGGTTTAAGCACGGCTAAGCATCAATTTTTCAATGTGTTCTAGTTCATACTATTGCATAAACTAGGTTTTAATCTAAGGTGACAAGGTAGGTTTATTTCAATGGCAAGATTGGCAAAACAAAAGATTTAGGCATAACTATAATTTAAAACAAGAATTTAAATTACTGAATATAAATAGCATGCAGTAATAATTTAAAACAAAATTAAATAATTTGAAATAATGGGTGCAAATATGATCAAGAATGTAACTTGCCTTGCTCACTTAATTGTCGTTTTGTTCTCAAGCGGCGAAATCGACTCTCAAAATCGTTAAAATCTATACGCGTAAACAAACCAAATTCAAACACAATTCAAATAAAATCCAATAATTATAAAATAAAACACTTCTAAGAAGGTATCGACTTTTTATGAATTTAGAAAGTTGAATGGAAGGAATCGAAGTTCGTATGAAGGAGAACGAACCCTGGGAAGTTTGGAAATCACATGAAATGATATAATTCCGAAAATTATACTATTCATCGAAAATTGTGGTTTCGGATGACTGGAAACAAAGAAAGAGCTTTAGGGCCATGGCGAGAAATTACAAAATTGAACGCGTTGAGGCGAACTCAACGGTGTCGACGGCTCGGTGAGAGGATCTTCGATGGCGACGCAGTCCGACGGAGAAGACCTTCGGCGGGCGACGGCTGACGTCGGTGTTCCGAGTGAACGGAGAGGATTTAGCGGGTGAGTTTTGTGACGAAACGAAGAGGGAACCGTGGGGAACGCAACGTTCACCTTGGTTGGAGTGGAATGCGCACGGTCGGCCAGTAGCGGCAACGACGCGCAAAATAGACCAAATAATTAACGGAAATTAAATAAAATCTAAAAATTATGAAATAAATGCTAAAAATAGTAGATGGATTTATATGAATTTAGGAGAAAAAATCAACGGATTTGGAGTTTGCATGTGAGAGCAAGAATTTTTGGAAGATTAAAATTTCCATGTACAAATGACAAAGCACACGAACTAGATAATTTTAGCTTTCAGACATCTTCAAAGCTTGGTAGAATAGAAGCTAAGAAAAGAAATGGTGGCGCCTAGAGAAGAAAAGGGAGGGTGGCCGATTTAACGAGAAGAATGGATTGCTCACCTTGAGGCGAGGGCCGTGGGGCGTGGCATGTGATCGAGATGGCCGTCGTGGCGGGCAGCGCAGCGGCAGTGGTGGCACTGACACGGGTGGCGGCGCTCGGCGAGGACGACGACGAGGGGAGGAGAGCACCGGGTTCGCGGTGTCACGACGAGTCCAACGGTGGCGGCGGCGAGGTCGCGGCGTCGACGGTGGTGGCGCTAGGGGCGGCGGAAAGCTTGCGGCCGGCGGCGAGAAGACTTTCAAAATTCGGCGAGAAGAGGAGAGGAGAGGAGAGGAGACTCAGGGGGTTTGGAAGGGGTGAAAGGGGCTCACGGGGCTCCCTTTTATAGGGGCAGAGGAGGCCGGGAGAGGGAGATCGTGGGGCGGTCGCCGTTCCGAGTGCAATTGAAGAACGAAATGAAAATGGCTTAATTAATCGCATGTAGTGAATGAAACGTCCAATTGAAGGTTTGGGAACGTGGGTGATGTTAGTGCGGAAGCTTCACTTCAGACGGAATGAGTTTTAATGCTTTGAGTGGGGAGAAAGAAGAGAAAGATTGGCCGGCAGCCATTAATGGAGGTTAGAGCTCCATTGCATGGTTGTGAGGGAAGGGGAAGGGAGGAGAGGCGGCGCGGTGGTGGAGATGGCCGGCGGGGGTCGGCGGCGGCTAGCTGGAGGTGCGGCCATGGAGGTGGTCCGGCAAGGCAGCGCTGCCATGAGTACACGGCAAACAACAGAAGCAAAATCGTTTTTGGGGAAGAAGGTGAATAGGAGAGAGAAGGAGGGTAGAAAAGAAATAAAGGAAAGTACATGTTTGATTGAAAGAAAAGAGGCAAGATGGTAGTGCATACATTAGATGCTTGCACGTTGAGCGTGCTGGGCTTGGGGCAGCCCTGGGATGGGTGACCGGACGGGCACGCGCGTTAACAGTTTAATTTTTTTTTTATTTCGAAATTCAGATTTAAGCAATAAATCAAATATTTTTAGAACATAGCAAATAGAGTCCAAAAATTCTAGAAAAATTTATAAAAATTCCTAGAATTATTTTGAACTTAATAAAAATAATGCCAACTTAAATGGTAATAG
Source organism: Phyllostachys edulis (assembly GCA_036346405.1). NCBI lineage: Eukaryota > Viridiplantae > Streptophyta > Magnoliopsida > Poales > Poaceae > Phyllostachys > Phyllostachys edulis. Next base: position 14,772,360 of record CM070566.1, read on the forward strand.
TTTTTGCATATGATTTATTTTGGCTTTAAAATAATTAAGGAAAAGCTTTCAAAAATCCAGAAATTAATTAAATTTTTACTTTTCGCTTTTAACTCAAATTAAACTTTAAAAACTTTAATAAAACGTCTTTTTGACTTTTAAAACTTCAGAAATTCAAGAAAAGCAATAAAACTCTTTCAAATTTTAGAAAAACCAACAAAATAATAATTTTATTTATTTTATTTTGGTAACAGAACTTTGGGATGTTACACCAGTTCTACTTTCTCCGAGCAAGGCCCGCGAAGTAGCCCATTCGTGCGTGTCCGTGCAGCCCGCTCGCCGTCGTGTTGGTGGGACCGCCTGCGTGTGCATCCGCTCACACCCGTTGATGCGTGGGACCCATGCGTCAGGCCTTCATCTCCACGTCGTCATCTTTTTCGAGTGAGGCTCGGTTCCGTCCACCATTGCCAAGCTCGAAGCTCCATCCAACAACGCCAAATCTCCAACTAAACTCCTAGAAATCGCGTAGAATTCTATCCTTATCTCCCCGCATCTTTTTGAATCAAAATCGTATCCCGATTTCGTTTCTATCTCCATGTTCTTCGCGAGGTCATCCCGGACTCTTTTAGGACTCCGCCGCCAATACGCCACCCTAGCTCCGCCCAGACCCTATAAATAGGACCCTCGGGATCGCATTGCCGCCCGCATCAAAACCCCTCAAGTCTCCGCCTTCCTAGAGCCCCAACGCCGCCGTAATCCAGCTTCTAGGGTTTTTGGCTGGAGTTTGTTTTCTTCAAATTCCTCCGCCGCCATCGCCGCCTCATCGACGTTGAGCACACCGTCAAGTATCAACGTCTACTCGCAAATGAAGCAAATAAATAAAAAGAAAGAGGAAAACAAACTCCAAAAATTAAATAAAAATCTCAAGGAAATATAGCTCAAATTTAGATGAATTTAAAATTTTGAATGGGCTCAATCGAGGTTTGTATGAGGAAGAATGGGCTTTTGGAAGATCTAAACCTAAAGAAATAGAAAAATTGGAATTTCTAGAATTTCCTGAATTATTTTTCTACTGGAAAACTGGTTTATGACGTCATGTTGATGTCAGCCCTGATTTTGAAATTAAAATAAATCCGGGCAAAAAGGTTTAGAGATTGACATGTGGGCCCAGGGTCTATGGACCTGGTCCACCGACTCGGTTCACTGGTCTAAGGGTTCATGGGTCTACGGAACAATAACCTCACAAGGGGAATCCACAAGTCATAGAGACGGTCTCTGATGAAATAGATCTCTGGTGTTTGGATCAGGTTTGGGTTTGAGTGTACATAGCGCAGATCTGGCCGACTCGTGGACGATGGCGCATGCGTTGATGTGACGGCCGATGTGGCACGACACGTCAGCTCGATGGCGGCAAAGGCTCGGGACCCGATGGTTCTGGCGAACGGTGGTCTTTCACCAGCGACGAAGGCAAGCAATGGGTAGAGAATGCTATTGTGAACCTATTGGTGCGCTTACTGGTGGTCGAGGATGATGGTGAGGGCCGACGGTGAGGTTTAATCGGCGGCAAAGGTTCGGCTATTATCGGGAAAACACTCTGATGACGCTCCGGCGGCGTGGATGGGTGCTCAAGGTAGCCCATGCGACAGTGAACTCGACGGTGTAGTCAACGTCAGCGAGGCGTTGATGGCGGCGACGGAATTTGAAAACAAAGAGCTTTGGGGAGAGACCCAAAATCTCAAATCGCGGCGGCACTAGGGCTTTGGAGGCGAGGAGAGTTGGGGTTTCGGGATGAGGATGATAATGCGATCTCGGGGGTGCCTTTTATAGGGCCTGGGCGAGGTCGAGGTGGCGTAGTGGCGACGGAGTTCGTTTCGGAGTCGAGAGAGGATCAAGGGATTTGGATGCGATTCGGAAGAGAAAAATGCCAAAAACAGTTGCAGATGGATAAAAGGATTCGGAAATCGTATCGCCGCAGGATTCTTTCAGTTAGAAACACTGTTGTCGGATGAAGCTTCGAGAACATCCATGGCGATTATGAGCGAAATTGCACAAGAAGACGACGGAGGTAGGAGGTGACGACAAGTGGGCCCACTGGCAAATGAAAGGACGAGGGCGTCTTGAGCTAGGCTACACGAGCAAGGCGGTCGGGAAGTGAAATTTGAGCACTTAGGAGAAATGGGCCAAAGAATAGGAATTAAGCCCAAGTCAATTTCTGATATTTTAATTAGGTTTTCTAATTTAGAAATACCAAAAAATTCAAATGGCAATTAGGAAATAGCAAATGAACTCTAAACAATTCTAGAAAATATATCCAAGCACATAGAATCCAAATAAAATAGTTTTGACAATAATTGAAGTTGGGATTAATCATATTAAATTGTTTTGCTATTGAAAGTCCATATTTAAGTTTCATTAAAATTCAAATAAAATCTTGGGTGAATTTTCCAAAGGGCTAAACTAATCAAAAGGTTTTTAAACTTCAGAAAATTGGGATGTTACATGATGATATTACTGCAAGTAATCAATGATATTATTGATGGTACTCAATGATATGACTGCACGCTTAACTAATTAGTTCTTCAATAATAATCTAGTTCCAGCTTAAAGCCTAATCGATGATTTCAAATTAACACAATAATTTACAAGTCCAAAAATATCACTAAGTATTCACAAGTAGCCCACAATCTATCATACAAGCCTCCCAGTACTAGTTTAAACAAATCACATAAATGAACAATTGCAGGAACACTAGTACAACACACTATGCACGATAGATGAATTGAAAACCAGAGATACTCACAGAACCGATGGCAATCAAAGGCACTAGGAAGGCGGCATGTTGATAGGACGCTGACCCAGAAAACCTATTTCCACCGTTACACCACGGTTTTCCCAACGAGGTCGTCGGAGATACAATGCCACCACCGTGAATCCAAGTGTACAGAAGCACATGATCGAGGTTGAGGAGTTGCCGCAAAAAGAAACAGAAGAATCGCGCATTGGTCAAGTACACGAACCAACACCTAATAACCCAATAGTCATCGGATCAACTATAAGACTCGCCGTGAGGCAAATGCTAGAAATCAGTCGGGTTGAGGTGATTTTTTTTATCTCAGAGAGAAGAGAAGAAGGATGAGTATATAGGGTGGAGAATGAGGCGACATTGCTAGAACGGCTACCCGAGCTTCTCACGGAAGCCATGGCATAGGGAACAGATCTATCCCCACGACCTCTTCTCCAGTCTCTCTCTCAATAGGATAAGACCACATGACTCTTATCCTCTTCTTCTCTCTCTGATATATGTGCCCCACGGGAATAATAGGGAAATTCTGAAAATACCCCTGGTATACAACATAAACACATGTGGGAGAAAATAGATTGCGAGCACGATCAATGGCGTGCGCCTACAAGCAAGGCCGGTGCGCCAAGATTTCGAGTCCAACCCGCTTACGCTACTACAGAAAAGGTCATCACAGACGATTTTTTGAGCTGTCTGACTTTATTGGTCTGTGATGATATGAAGTCATCACAGACGGTTTTTGAACCGTTTGTGAAAAAAGCTATCATAGACGGTTCTAAACAATAACAAATGCAGTGATAATCAATTATTACGCAGCGATTCTTGTTCGTAATCGCAGCGAAAATATACTATCGCTGCAGCGGTTCTAAACAAAAACCGTCTGTGATAGTTTTTTCTATTACAAAAAAATTCGAATTTTGATCCAAACCAATCAATTGTTGGGTAGATGGACCTGAGTACCTGCATATGGTTGATTACACAATTTGGAATGAAAGAAAACTAAAACTGGATGGCAAGCGAGCAGTAAAAGCAGGTCTTTGAAACTTGGAGGCAGCTTTTGAGGCCCTAAATGAACTTTTTTGAGGTTTTCACTTTTTCGGGGCCTCACGAAGAGAAACTAACTTTGACTTTTCGGATTGAACTTTTCATTAGCTTTCTCCAACAAGCCAAAGAAAGTCACAATCTAAGTTCGTATGCAAAAGTTATGGCTGTTTTACCATACAGTGCATGAAACCAAAATCTGTTCGGGTTCGGATTTGTGGCCGAGGAGGAAAACGAGTCCAAGACGAAGAGGCGGACGATGGCCTGGTACTCGGAGTTAGGGATGCTGAGGTGCTCGCTGTCGATGTCCGTGAGCTTCATCTCAAAATCTGTAATCTTATCTTGATCTATTCATTCACAAGAAAATCATAGTCACCACTGAGAGCCACCAAAAGCAACAAGGCAGGGGAGGCGACAAGTGATTGATCACTTACTATTATGGCGGATATCAACAAGGAAGAAAGGGGAGGGGATCGGATGAGGGATATCACCGGCAATGAAGGAGAGGCGGCGGCAGCATCACCGTTGTGTCACAACGGTGACACTGCACAAAACACTCTTACGACAAGAGTGCCTTGTGCCACTACTACAAAAAGGCTAATATTGGACGCCTCATCATAGACGGTTGACCAAAACCATCTGTATTACATGCAATCACAGACGGTTTTGGTTTAGAGACCGTCTGTGTTATTGGCTGCGCTAAAAACCGTCTATGAAGAGGTAATATCACAGACGGTTCATGTTGAAAACCGTCTGTGAAGTATCATAGACGGTTCTTGTTAATAACGATGCGTGATAATTCTACATATCACGAGACGATTTTAACAAAGAACCGCTCAGGAAACATCCTGACGGTTCTTAACAATAATCGCTCGTGATATTATTACATATCACGAGCGGTTTTTGTTATAACCGCTCGTGATAATATCGCCTTCTGACCCGATATGTTTCTTCGCCGCCGTCGTCTCTTACGTCGCCATCCGCCGGCTCCCGATCGTCTCTTCATCGCATCGATCCGCTTCACTCTCGTCGTCTCTTAAATCTCACGCTCTGAATTTATACCTTGTTTTATAAAAGGATCATCGCCATCGAAGATGATCATCCCCACATACTTATAAAAAGCGAAATGGCTGCCTCTTCCTTGTTGCCAGCATTGATGGCCTACCTAGCCGTCTTGTCTGAGCACCTCTCTCATTTGTCGTTGAGCCGGTGCTTACGGAAGAACACTGTTTCAACAGTGTCTTCACTCCTATGTTGGCCGAGAATTTGCCGGAGTAGGTGACGGCCACCTTCCGCCGTCTTGACATCCTCCTCCGCCACGTCTTCTGGGTGATCTCCCACTTTCGACGAGTTTACCGCGTCATCAACATGGTCCTCCAAAACAACGTTGCATGTTTCTAGGAGGTTTGCCGTCCTTTGGGGCTGCGTGTCGAGGCGGCAAAGCATCAAAGTCGACGGCCGAGACCCTCAAGCAAGGGAAGAGAGCCTATGGGCTCAATTCTTCTTGGTTCAACGATCTGAGGTCTTGGGAGACACTTTCGAGCAATAGCGTCGTGGTGGACGATTCGAGCTTCGTCACGATGATCGAGAACCGTCCGATCTGCCGCGCCGTCGCTTATGAAGTATTGAAGCGGAGATAGCGTACCTCCGCCACTAGAAAAACTTTGTTTATTTCTAGGTTTCTACTTTTTAATCTTTTTGTGTTTAACGCCATCTTTGTTTGGCCATATGAAAATTCAAAATGAAAAAAAAAAAGTTTGGAGGTGAAGTTACAATTAATATTAATTATATCGAGACGGTTTAGTGGAACAAATTAATTAATTATATATATATCCGATCTGTGATATATATATATACACACACACACACACACACACATATATATACACATATATATATACATACATATATATATATATATATATATATATATATATATATATATATATATATATATAGTTAAAGCACATTTTAAGAATATTTAAATGACAAAATTGACATATAAACATGTAATTTCTTCATGTCATGTAAGTGTGTATACAAGATAAATATACTTGAGAAAAATCATTTCAAACGGTTCCATTATGGAAATGCAGGATAATTATCACTGACGGTTCCATAATAGAACCGTCTGTGATAAGTCTCTTTATTAGTAGGAGCCCGGCCGCTAGGGTTTGCGCCCGTCCTAACTCTCGTCACTCCCCAGCGCCGCTAGGGTTTGCGCCCGCCCTAACTCGTCACTCCCCAGCGCCGCTAGGGTTTGCGCCTTTAACTCGTCACTCCCGGCGCATTTACTCTCGTCTCATTCCTCCTACCTCGTTATCGCCGCCGACCCCGTCGCCGACAGATTGTGACACCACTATACCGCACAAGACACTCAGACGTTAGTAGTGTCTTGTCTTGATGTCGTGGTCGTGCCACAACTACGGTGACGCCGCCACCAGCGTGTCGCTCGCGCCGCCATGGCTTGGTTCTCTGCTTTCGGCCTCCTGCGCTCGAGCCACTGGCGGGCTTTGCTTTCCCGTCCTCCTCTATTCTCCTCTAGATCTGTTAGCTTAATGTCTTTTGTTGAGTTTGATTTTTATGCTTGAGCCTTAAGTTGTGTCTGATGTTTGTGTGATTTATGCAAGGTGAAGGAGATGGATGAGGGTTGTCTTTGGTGGTGGGGTCGCATGTAGTGGTTGCCTTATCTTGAGGTATCACCCTACCTTACTCCTCTCTGTCTCTACCCCTTGCTTTGTAATGAAAATGGCTAGTGCTCTTCGATGGATGCCGATGGCTACTCTTTGGTGTGGTGGGTTTGGACATCCTTGGTCTTGTTGTCTTCTTTGTTGAAGCGCTCAATGATGTTAATAGTCTTATCTTTGAAATTGAATTGATAATTAGTTCATATTAATAGTCCCTTGCTCTGTGATATAATGATGTTAATAGTCTTATGCTTAAATTGAATTGATAATTAGTTCATATTAATAGTCCCTTGCTCTGTGATGTAATGATGTTAATAGTCTTATTTGAAATTGAATTGATAATTAGTTCATATTAATAGTCCCCTTGCTCTATGATGTAATGATGTTAATAGTCTTATGTTGTCTCTCACCATTCATTTCACCTTTGTCTGTGTAACTGTGTTCATGCCAGTCAAGTTCTCCTACCTCTTGCGTCCCAGGTACGTCCTACCATTCCATTCATAATCTCTTCTCTATAAAGTCTCCAAGTAGTGGCTGCTTGTGTTATTAAAACCGACATCATATATATATATATATATATATATATATATATTGTTCATAGTCTGACCACTTTAGGGGTCATCCATGATATGAGAAGGATGAGACAGTATCCACGGGCAACCTCATTGAGCCCCTGCAAGTTTAAAAAGTATGGATGCAAGGAGAGCGTCAGGACATCCAATTACTTGGATGTTGTCAATAGGTACTTTGACATCGCTATGTTCAGAAAGTGACGTTGATGCACAGGTACTCTGACTGAAAAGTGGCATCATCTATCAGCAACCAACAATTCTTGAGCATGTAATTGTCTTTAAACCCAACAAGAACACCAAGCAACAAGTTGAGAATTCTTTTGAAATGTGAGAATGGTTGCTTGGTGTTCTTGTTGGGTTTAAAGACGATTACATGCTCAAGAATGGTTAGTTGTCGATACATGATGCCACTTCCTGCCGAATACCAAGGCCCACGCCACTTTCGAACCTAGGTCCAATTACCTATCGACAACATCCGTAATTGGATGTCCCGACGCCTCTTGGCATCCATACGCTTTTAAACTTGCAGGGCTCAATGAGGTTGTTCGTGACTACCGCCTCATCCTTCTCATGCCGCATGGATGATCCCCAAAGTGGCCGAGAGATAATATATATATATATATATATATATATATATATATATATATATATATATATATATATATATATATATATATATATAATGTCGGATTTAATGGCACAAGTACCACCGCTGGGGCTTTATAGAGAAAAGCCATCATGCATTTGGTTTCACCACAAACCGTTCAGTGATATATATTTATCACATGAGCGGTTTTGATTAATAACCGTCAGAAAAGTATGCATCACAGATAACCGCTGCATGATGACCTCATGTCATCATCGACCCATAAACTCGGGCGGCTCACGAAACCGTCCGTGATGATGTTTTTGAACCGTCTGTGAATACCTTTTCTGTAGTAGTGTGCAGTGAATCGTGGCGTCACAACCGGAGGCGGAGGAGCTCACGGCGGTAGTCAGAGTCGTCAGGGGGACGGGGCGCCGCTTCGATCGGTCCTGCGTGTCCCTCCTCCTCGTCGGCTGCATCTCCTCACCGAACCGCGCTGGGGAATCGAGGGCGGTCACCAGAGCTCGGCATGGGGAGGGGAGAGGGAGAGACTGATGGAAGACAAGGCAAGGGTGGCTATAATATATAACGACAGTGCCAAAACATTTCGCTTCCCGCGCACGCGTTCAAAAATTTCCGTCATCCTATGCTGTGAATCACATACGGTTTCAAACAAAAATCGTCTGTGATGACCATAATATCACAGACGATTTATGTTAAGAACCGTCTGTGATACTTCACAGACGGTTATAATTAAAAACCGTCTATGATAATTGCAATTATCACAGAATAACCGTCTGTGATAATGATGTATCACAGACGATTCTAGCCAAGGCTAGTAACATAGACGGTCATGCTTGTAAAACCGTCTATGATAATTACAGAACTAATGGTTTCCAGAAACCGTCTGTGATGAGGCATTCAGTATAGCCTGTTTTGTGGTAATGTTAACTAGATTGAAGGGGTGGTGCAAAGTGCAACACGATGTCAATTTACCCGGTGTTATGTGCGCCTAACCCTGGTATTTTGTGCAATTAAAATCAATTTAGTTAAATAGTGCAAAGTGCAATTTACTCGAAAAGAAATCAAGCAACATGCAAATAGCAGAACCCGAAACTAAACAACAAGAGAGATCACACATGAGCAGTGAACTCTCCTACCAAACTCCGATTGAGCACAGCCACACACGCAAAGTTGCAAGCCAACTCATGCTTACTTTGCACTAAAGCCAGGTGCCCTCCAGATAGCCCTCTCATCGAGCTGATCTCTCACGCTCAAGAGGGACCTCGCAACACACTAACTACCGTGCATCGATCCATGTGACCACGCCCTGTCGGTAGCGCATCCACTATCCACCACCAGACAAAACTAAAAGTACTTTTCCCAAATACACTTAATACACATATCTCTCGATCTCACCTTGGATCATCCAATTAGTTGCTACACTGCAAGCACACTGCACTTTCCTCTTCTACAATACGTGCAATGGCCAAGCACACCAGCATTCTCCTGGTTGCCTTCTCCCTGTCGCTCGCCGGCGTCATTGTCGACGTGGGCGCCGCCACGACGACGACGCACCTCCGGTTCTACATGCACGACACCGTGACGGCGGGGCCATCGAGCCCGGCGACGGCGGTGCGCGTGGTGAAGGGCGCGGCGCCGCTGCCCAACGACCCCGTCAACCGCTTCGGCGACCTGTACGTCATCGACGACCCGCTGACGGAGGGGCCCGGCGCGGCGTCCCCCGCCGTCGGGCGCGCGCAGGGGTTCTACCTCTTCGCGTCGCGGACGGATCAGGCGCTGCTGCTCAGCGCCACCATGGCGTTCACGGCGGGGAGGCACAACGGCAGCGCCATCGCCGTGCTGGCCAGGGACGACATCCTCGACCCCGTCAGGGAGCTGCCCGTCGTCGGCGGCACCGGCGGGCTCCGCGGCGCCACCGGGTACGGCCTGCTCAGGACCCACTCCTTCAACGCCAGCACCAACAACGCCGTCCTCCAGATCGACATGTACCTGCACGTGTAGGAGCACCACGCACGTACGTGCATGCTATATATTGCCTGTTTACGTGTGTACTTAATTAGTGTTGTATTTTGGTGTTGATCGTAATGCCTCATCTAAAATCTGTAGTCTTCCAGGTTGAAATGTTTGTGTGTTCAAAAAAAGAAGAAGAAATGCTAGTGAGTGTAATATCATAATCTCCTCTGGTTAGCCTTTTTTAAGATGTCTCCTCTGGTTTAGTTAATTGCATTGATTTTGTATGGTATTACAGGATTCTTGCGGAATCTATATATATGCTTGACGAGGATTGTTGACCAGTTAATTATCCGAGTATATATATATTTATTTATTTATAAATAAACTAGGTTTTCTACTGGGTCTAAATTAGCTTTCTAGGCCCAAGATTAATTAAGTGGTCAGAAAGTGGGCTTGAAAGTCTTTTCTTTGACTATTCTCAAAACCTCTTCCGAACATCTGGTTGGACCTCCTTTATAGGTTTCTTCGGACTACTCCAGTACCACTCCAAGATCACTCCAGGACCTCTCCCCCGCAGATGAGGTCCTGGAAAGTGGTTACCCACGTGTGGTTAATGATAACTGCACGTGGAGAGAAGACATTGGTTGTTGTACTCAGAGATATAACGGTCATCACGAAGGGATACAATGATTAACTTGAAGGGACGCAACCATTGGCGCAAAGAGGCACCACTGTAACAAACTGCTGATGTTTTGTAGACTATAAGAACCCGGCCTATGTGCCTTTGTAATCCAGATCCAGATCCTAATCCACGTTTATTCACAATCATTCTTCTTGTAATCAGAGCATACCCTTTGCAATATACATCACCGCTTTGAGTCCTTTGGCGAATAGATGACAATCTCCATTTTTTTTCTTTATATTCTTCTTTGTCTGTTCTGTGATGAGAGTCCCAGACGTCGACAACTGGCGCCGACCGTGGGGATCGCCGTCATCATCTTCGCCGACTCAGTTCTGGTAATGTGTCCTGTGCTTTGCTCATGAATCAAAATTTGCCTACGTAGAGAGAAGCATCCTCGATATTTCCGACTACGTTGACGACATGGAGGAAAACTTCGTCATCATATCTAGCAATACCATGGTTCCTCCGGAGCCATTATTGAGGCACCGTCGCCCGCCGAGTTCGCACCCGCTGGCTCTACGCCGGTCATGCCTTCGTCCACAAGTGTCACCGTGGACAAGTACTATCTCGAGCATGTCTCTCTTAGAGCAAGAGATTCGGAAGGTTCCTAGAGCCCAACATATCATGATGATCTCGCTGGCAGCCTCCACGTTGAAGGCCTAGAGAGAACATCTGGGAGAATCTTCTCTTCACCCTACAATACAACTCGTCCTCTTCCTCAAAGGACGACGACATGTTCACCCCTTCTGCTTGTTCCGGCGGCCGTCAGGTCGCAGCTGTCAGTGACAATCAACCCAATGCCATCAATGATCCTGAAACATCGGGGCAATGCCAGGAGCGGGAAGAACGGAAACGCCTCCAACATGAGGAGGAGGTCCGACAAGCCGAGTTACGTGCCGCCATACAAGCACACATCTCGCAGGTTCACCAATACTACTATCGAGATGCCCCTGGCTCCTCAACGAGGGCGCCACAACGGGCAACGCGTACGCCACCACCGCGAGCAATGATGGTAAGGGATCCAAATGCCTTATCAACCCCCACGTAGGAGGATTCCCCTACGGAGCGTGTTCGCTACTTAGTAAGCGCCATCGCACGCCCTCCGGAAGGATTAACTCCGGAGCAAGGAGTCCAAGTAATACGTGCTATCGCACAAGAGCTATAGGATGCCGTAGAGAATATCTCCACCCGGTCGCATACTGCATTTTCCCATACGGACTCTCATTTAGAAGGGTCCTCATCTGGAAGACGAAGGCAAGGTCGAAGTGATGGTTTTCCTGGCCGTCACGTCCAATGCCAAGGTAAGCATGACACTCATTTTTCAAAACGAAGTAGACGTCCTAGATCTCCTACTGGTCGTAATAATCGTCGCAATGTACGACAATGTGTTGGACCTTATGCAAGTTGCAAAGCTTTCTCTCCCGGGCTAAGGGATGTTACTTGGCCGGAGAAGTTCAAGCCAGGAAGTATGGAAACTTTTGACGAGACGCAAAACCCGTCAGAGTTCCTCTAAGTGTACACTACCGCCATTCAGGCTGTTGGAGGCGATGATAAGGTAATGGCCAATTATTTGCCCACAATTCTAAATGGTTTCGCCAGGACCTAGTTGTTCAACCAGCCTGAGGAATCCATATATAACTGGGACGTGCTTTGTAATGCATTGCAAAACAACTTCAAAAGTTGTTATGCAAAACCGGGGAAGGAGGATGATTTGCATCAGCTCCGCCAAACCCTCGATGAAAATTTACGACAGTTTGTAAAACGTTTCATAGAAGTTTATAATACTATCCCAAATGTTTCTAATAACTCTGTGATTCGAGCTTTCAAACAGGCGGTGAGATATCGAAGGTTCACAGAAGACCTCAACATCAACCTGCCTAGGTCTATGTCAGAGCTCTTTGACATGGCTGATCGGTACTCCGATGCCAATGAGGAAATGGAGTGGAACCGAATGGTGGATAAGGGGACCACCCATCCTCAGCCAGGCCTCGAGGATGTCAAAGAAAAAAAATCCAAGAGGTTCGAAGTTTCCACGAGCAGCAAAGTAAAACCCTAGAAGAAGGAGAAGGGGAGGTCCAAGCAATCCACTAGGGAGGTCGCAGCTATTGACCAGCGACCACCCTACGACAAAAACAATGGTTCTTGGACCAAAAGGAGACAAGGAAGTCGTTCAAACGACCATACAGCCCCACAATCTGCGAATACGTCTAGGAGCAATGAGCGCTGGTGCCCGTTGCATAAAGTTCCTAGCCATGACCTCCGCAACTATCGCACTTGACAGAAGCAGATGGAGTAATACTACGATGGGAAAGGACTAATGTCTGTCCCACCAGAAGATAGCGGACCACCAGTGGTCCAAAACAATGACAAGGAAGATGTTGTTTCAAAGGACAGATCACCACGTCAATGCCATTTATAGGGGTTTGGCCGCCTACACCTCCAAGCGGCAGTACAAGGCGGCATGGAGGGATGTCAACAACGTTGAGATCCCACCTGGTCATCCAGAATACCCCAAAATGGTCAGAGACCTCCATGACCTTCACTAAGGAGGACGTCCCTAAAGGTATGTCTACTTCTCGTAAATTACCTTTAGTAGTTTCCCCTACCAAAAGTAATTGTAGAGTAGGGAGAATATTAATAGAAAGCAGTAGTTCTTTAGACTTGTTATTTATTAATACCTTAGATGAGATGCAAATTCCTCGCTCTAAGATTAAACCAATGACAAGCCCCTTCTATGGGATAGTGCCAGGTATGTCTGTTACACCAGGCAAATAATGTTACCAGTAACCTTCGGTACGGCTACTAATTTTTGAACTAAATTGGTCACTTTCGAAGTGGTTGATTTTGAATCTCCCTATAATGCAATTTTGGGAAGATCATCTCTAACAAATTTCATAGCAGCTACACACCACGCCTATCAGAAGATCAAGATCCCTAGGCCAAAAGGCGTAATTTATGGTGCAAGGTGACCAGGCCGTCGCACTTTCATGTGATCGTAAATTGCTAGAACTTGTCGATCAGTTACCTCTGAAAGATCTTACTTTAGAGGATAAAACAGGGAAGGCTGTGAAAGTCAAGGCTACTCCTCAGCCTAATGAGCAGGTAAAGATAGTACCACTCAGCCCCGAAGACCAATCCAAGACAGTCTGAATTGGCGCGGGATTAAGTGAAACATAGGAAGATGAGCTCTTCACCTTCCTCCGGGCCAATTCGGATGTCTTTGCGTGGAAGCCATCTGATATGCCCAGAGTTCCAAGGGTGGTGATTGAGCACAGGCTAGCCATTCAGCCTGAGAAAAAACTAGTCAAACAAAGACTGAGACGCTTCGCCTTGGATCGTCAAAAGGCCATCAGAGTAGAGCTCAATAAGCTCCTTGAATCTGGCTTTATTCGAGAGGTGGATCACCCTGAATGGCTTGCAAATCCGGTCCTGGTCAAGAAATCTAACGGTAAGTGGCGCATGTGCATCAATTTTACCAGTTTAAATATTGCTTGCCCAAAGGATGACTTCCCTTTGCCTCGCATTGATCAGTTAGTTGATTCTACTACGGGTTGCAAACTGATGAATTTTCTTGATACTTATTCTGGATACCATCAGATCAATATGGCAAAAGAATATGAAGAAAAGACGGCCTTCATCACACCCTTCGGCGTCTACTACTATGTCAAGATGTCATTCGGGTTAAAGAATGATGGAGCCACGTACCATCGTTTGATGCAGAAAACCTTCAGCAGTTAGCTGGGGCGTAATTTAGAGGCTTATGTAGATAACCTCGTTGTGAAAATAGTACTAAATACGGCCATTAGAAGGATCTCATAGAGACCTTTGAAAATGTAAACAAACATAGAATAAAGCTTAATTCTAAAAAAAATGTACTTTTGGGGTTAATTCTGGCAAGTTGCTCGGTTTCCTTGTTTGTTCTCATGGGATTGAAGTTAATCCAGAGAAAATTTACGCCATTGAACAACTACAACCACCTTCCACTGTGAAGGAAGTCCAAGCCTTAACTGGTCGAATGGCAGCCCTTAGTCATTTCATTTCTCGATCAGGAGAACATGGCTTATCTTTCTTTAAGGTGATCCGCAAGAGTAATAAAAAGTTTTAATGATCCAAAGAAGATGACAAAGCCTTTAAAGGCTTAAAAGCTTATCTTTCAAATCCTCCAGTATTGGTCTAGCCTTTAGAGGTTGAACCTTTACTAGTTTACTTGGCAGCAACGTCAAATATGGTCAGTGCAGTACTTATTGCAGAAAGGGAATGGTCTCAACGAGTCATCTACTATGTAAGTGAGGTCTTACATGGACCAAAGGAAAGATATTCTGAGGTCCAAAAGCTAATTTATGCTCGTCTGATGACTTCCAGAAAACTGAGAGATTATTTTCAATCTCACAAGATCATAGTGCCTTCATCTTTTCCCCATAGAAATATACTTCATAACCAAGAAGTAATAGGCTGCATAACTAAGTGGGCAGTAGAACTTGGAGAATTTGATCTTCATTTTACTTCCCGAACAGTAATAAAAAGCCAAGTCCTAGCTGATTTTGTGGCTGAATGGACGAACACTAAGAATCAATCTCAAATTAGTTCTGTACCAAATGACCATTGAACATTATATTTTGATGGCTCTCGTGTGCTTAAAGGCTTAAGGGCCAGGATTTTGTTGATAACACCACAAGGTGATCAACTTTAGTATGTCATACAGTTTCTGTTCTCTGCCACTAACAACATGGTAGAATATGAAGGACTTCTAGCCGGGCTTCGAGCAGCCAAATCCCTCAGAGTCCGTCGGCTTTCAGCGAAGGGAGATTCGCAATTAGTCGTAAACTAGGTAGCAAAGGAATCTCAATGTTCTAATGAGATAATGGATCAATACTTGGGTGAAGTGAGGAAGTTAGAAAAACACTTCAGAGACTTCGAAGTCTAGCATATACCGTGCAAGGAAAACTCCGTAGCAGACCAGTTATCGAAATTGGGTTCCTCACGAACACCTGTTCCAATAGGTGTTTTTCTCGAATACCTTACAAAACCTTCAATAGAAATGCGTTCGACCACCTCAGAGGTCAGAGTCATCGAGCAAGATGCAGAGTGGATAAAACCATTGACCACTTATCTCGCATCAGGGACATTGCCCGATAATCCTCAATAGAAGGATAGGTTCATTCGAAGAGCACGCATGTATAAGCTGGTTGAAGGATTATTGTATAGAAAGGGAGCACATGGTGTTCTTATGCGTTGCATATCCCAAGACTCTGAGATAAAATTACTAAAAGAGATCCATAGGGACTTGTGTGGAATACATGCATCCTATAGAACCCTAGTTGGCAAAGCTTTTAGGCAAGGATATTACTGGCCCACCGCTCTACAAGATGCCATGCACCTTGTTAAAACCTGTGAGCAGTGTTAATTCCATGCTAGACAAGTACACCAGCCATCTTATCAATTGCAGACCATTCCCTTGTCATAGCCTTTTTCGACTTGGAGTATTGACATAGTTGGACCACTACCGCAAGCGCCCAATGGGTATAAATTCTTATTCGTGGCCATTGATACATTCACTAAGTGGATAGAAGTTTGAACCGATCATTAGATTATAGCAGTTTGGCGAAGAAAGAAATTCTTCATACAAAACATTGTTACAAGATTTGGAGTACCTAGTTGTCCTATCACAGACAATGGGAGCTAGTTTATTAGTGACGTGTTTTAAGATTATTGTGATAAAATGGGCACTAAAATCTGCTTTGCTTCTGTGGCACATCCACAGAGCAATGGAGCAGCAGAAAGGGTCAATGGTTAGATTACGCAAAGTATAAAAAAGCAAGTCTTTAATCGCTTTAAGGCATGCTCAAAAAATTGGATGGATGAGTTTTTCTCTGTCCTATGGGCATTACGCACTACTACCAGTAGAGTAACAAGTGAAACAACATTCGAACAAGTCTACGGTGCAGATGCAGTGCTACCTAGTGAGATTCAGCTAGGTTCAACGCGTATAGACCTCCTAAATCAAATAAATCAGGGAGAATTGCGCGAAGACAATGTCAATATGCTAGAAGAAAGACGTGATCAAGCACTATCGAAATTGGCTGCCTATTTGCAAGGGCTGAGACGCTACTATAATTGAAGAGTTCGTCCAAGCACACTTCATGTGGGTGACCTGGTCCTGAGACGAATCCAGAACCAAGCCAACTTTAACAAGTTATCCTCTAGATGGGAGGGTCCATATACTGTAGTCTCTGTTACTAGGCTAGGATCAGTTAGATTAGCCATGGAGGATGGTCATGTTCTATCTAATACATGGAACATTGAACATCTTCGCAAATTCTATATATAAGTATCTTTCTTCCCATAAATATACAATTCAATTGTCCTTTTTTGCTGTCACTATCATATTAATTTTTTTGGCATAAATTTTTTCGTATCATTTCGTATACATGGTCACCATCTTTTCTGTTATTTTCTTGAGTGCTTATGGTTCATCAATTTCGCTACTGGATCATAGTGTCTTTATTTATCAAATGACCATCAGTATACATTCGGAAAATGACAACTTTCTGGGACCTCTTC
Organism: Phyllostachys edulis; assembly: GCA_036346405.1. Lineage (NCBI taxonomy): Eukaryota > Viridiplantae > Streptophyta > Magnoliopsida > Poales > Poaceae > Phyllostachys > Phyllostachys edulis. The sequence continues at coordinate 14,789,245 of CM070566.1, forward strand.
TATAAGGCAATTCTCATTGCATAAGAACTCAACAGTTTGACTTCATCTTCCTGAATACACACTGGTCCGGATCATTGATTTTTGTGAAAGATATCCTGGTCCTAAAGTATTTGTTCGCCCAAAACACTTCTCCCATTGCCGGACAAAGTGTTCCAAGCGGGGGGCTACACATAACAAAATATACGGAATTCAACTTGCAAAAATAAGTTAATTTGCAAAAGCAACTCAACTTTCGACAAGTAATTACACTTATCATATACCAAATCTTTTCATCATTTCATACACTGAAAATGTATCATTACATTATTATTATTGAGCGCAGAGCAGGGAGCACTTGAAGGGATGGCAGGAGCACTAGCTTCAATGTTTTTGATGATCTCCGTCACCACTAGTGTAATCTTGGCTTGAGCTGCATACCTGCTTCTTTTGTTTTGAACTTAGGTGCAGGAACAAGCTTTTGGAGATCAACATAGTCTCTGTAAAGAAGATCAATTTTTAATAGCACTCGGTTTAAAGCTTGACCCATTGCTCTTGTCAAAGATTGATATATAGCAGTCTTCATAGCAGGTATGTGTTTTTGAATATATACAATTTGATTATAGATATCATTTCTAAGGTCATCCAAGGTCATTTTGGTTGCGAGTGGAGTTACCGGAGCCTTCAGATGCTCTGCGATTTCTCGTAGAGAAGCTGAGATTCGAGAAAAGCTATTTCCCGTAACCGTAGTAATTGCCTTGCCGACCTTCATCAAGGTATCCACTTTCTTTTCATGTTCTTACACGGCAACGTGACTCTATTTGTCCACTTCCTTCAAGTCTTGAATCTAAAGATCTTTGTTAGAAGAGGTCTTCTGAAGATCCTCTTTTGTCTTTTCTAGTTCTAAGAAAGAACGAAAAAAGATAATAGAATTCACACATTGCAAATAATAACGAGGTCAAATACTCTATAAGAAACAAAGAGAGGTTCTTCACCTTTCTTCTCCTTAATGAGCACCTTATTCTGTTCAAAGAGGTTGTGGCTTTCTTCAGATTGCCTGCCCAAGATCTCTTGTAACTTTTCATTCTTCTGGGTCAAGAGACGGATCTCTTCGGTCTTTTCTGCTATGGCCACCACGCTCCTCTCAAATCTTTTCTCCGCCTCAGACAATTTTAATCTGAGAGCGTGAAGTATAGACTTAGCATTTTTTTATCCGGCTTTTGCTAGTAAACACTCCCTATAGTGTAAATAAAAGTATAAGTAAATTATTTAATCGAAATCTTATGATTGAATAATAACTTTATGTACTTACTTCTCTTTCTCCTCTGCGAAAGTTTTGATCTCCCCGATCATGTCAACATTGACTTTCCAACACCTTTTGACAGACATCATGAGGTCTTGGATGTCTTTCTTTTTGATTCTGGAAGGAGAACTTTCAAGAGGAACTTCATTCTCGGATTGATCCAATTGAACCAATTGAAAAACTCCTCTGGTTGGATCAGATCCGGTATCTTGCGACTCCTAAGATATTCTATGAGTCAGGTCTATACTGGTATATTCAAAGTAAAATTACCAAGATAAAAAGTTTACCAAGATACGATCAACTTCGTCTTGAGTTTCAATGGTCTCATGGAACACCTCCCCTGACCTTGTGGTCTCATGGTCCTCTCCTGTTGTAGTGGAACCATGGACCACATGTTCTGTCTGATCCTCTTGGTAGGTCCTTTATGTCAAGACCTCCATGTCCTGTGGCATCCTCTCGGATGTCCCAATAGTCGTCGTCAAAACATCTTGGACCACTTCCTCAGTGGTACTAGGAGGTATTTCTGTATGCAGAATCTCTTCTGCTGGGGATTTCTCCGTTGCCGGTACAATTGGTGGTGAAGTTTGTTTTTGAGCTGTCAATTGTCCCCTTTTCGGGTTCGACGGCAAAGAAAGGCTAAAAGGAAAAGGAGGATTGGTCATTTTAAGCCAAAATTATAAAGTTATTATCGAAGAACTTACTCGATCTTGAAACCACTTTCGCTAAAGAGCGACATAAAATCCTCGTTCATGGTGAAAGTAGGTTCTCTCGTTTGCTTTGACAAAGAGGGAACCAAGGCCATGAAAGTCCTTGACCTCGGAACCCTCAGAAGAGGGACCTCCTCTTCAGATTCTTCTGACGATCCTTCACACTAAACCACTCCAAGCAAGAAAGTTGATATAGAAGACATTGGCTAGGGGTTAGAGACATATCGAGAAACTGAAGTCTTAACTTTTGTTTTCAATACCTCGCGGGTAGAAGGTCTCGAATGAGTTGGAATTGAAGCAAGAGGTCTTGGAGGAACTGAAACTGAAGCCGGTGTGGGTTTCGTTTTCTTTGGCGCGATAAGAGGTTTGGAAGTAATCCTTGCACTCTTTGCCAAAGGAGTGGAAGAGCTCGCACCAACATCTGAGATGGGATGTTTTTTCGGTGTCATCTGTCTAGAAACATACAAATCAGACATGAGCAAGTTTACTTCTTATGTCTAACTATTTCTATGAATACTTACCACTGTGCAATCTTTCCTAAGCGATAAGGTAGCCCCAATCAAGCTTGAGGGTTGCACTTCTATATCGATCGGTTCCTTGTATGGAACCTGATCCTTTAACAGGACTGAGGTCCTAGCTAGGATCTCATCATTTGAAAGAGTTGTAGTATAATTAAAAAAATACTTTACTTCAACTATGAAATTCAGTTTGAGTAAAAAGATAAATGGATTATTACCATTTTCAGGGACATCATAATTGCAGGATAATATTTCCCACTTTTGGAGGGGAAGATCTTGTTCTTGAGAAAGTCATAGACAATCTTTCATCCAGTTAGACCTCTCTCTACCAGGTTGTTGATCACCAGGACTACTTTCTTCTCATCATCTGAGAGCTTGATCTCCTTGTCAGCAACTCGGCTTTTTGAGGACCATTCTAGTGGTGCATTATGACTGTAAGTAATCCTACTTTCTTTCGGAACTCCGAAATATAAAACCATTCCTTACTCCATGTTTGGCTGGCATCTTTGGTAGCCAAGAAGGGAAACACCCTCTTGTTGGCATCTTAAAATTTAAAATAAAAATATCCCAAGGCACCAGCACATTTCTTGTTACGAATGATTTGGTAATAAAATCTAAATAGACGTAGACTAAGGGCTATCCCTAAAAATGCCTCAAACATGTGGACGAAGATGCTAAGTACCAAAACTAAATTCGATACAAGATGAACTAATTCAATTCCATAATAATTAAGAACTTCAATTAAGAAATCACTCTCGGGTAAATGGAGGCTTGCCCAGAGATAGGGCACGAAGAGTACCGTAAAAATGGCTAGAGAACTTGGTTCAATCTCCCTCCCCAGTGCACGCCACTCGATAAGAGCCTTCTCCGGTAGATGCCCATCCTGCTTCAGTCCTTTGAGCTCTTCCGTGGGTAGCATTGATGATTTTCATCCCGCCATTATTTCGGTTCAATGGTAGACTGGGGAATTATCCCTTTTGAAGGTTTGTGGAGGACGAAAGGCTCTCGGTGGATGGAGAAAGTGAAAACAGCTAGGATAAAAAACGTGCCCAAGGAGAGGTAAAAGATCCATATATACACTCTTGGTACATTTAAAACCCACTACTTTCAAGACGTACCAACTGCACCTCGACCAGTGGTGACATGATAACTCACATTCGGTCAAGGAGGTTGTTCTGCGCATCAAAGTTGTGTAGGAAAAAGCAGTTGAAAAGTTTTTTTTTCTCTTTTTCCAAAGTTATCTTCATCTCGTAACCATCGTGGGTGGCAAAGTACAAAACCACTGAACATAGAAGTTACCTCGATATACGTTTCGAGAGAAGTTCACCTGATCATTGGCATTTCCTTCTACCAATTTCTTGAAGATATCAGTCCATAGGCTAAACTGACTTCTGGTCAACCTTCCATGAATCATAACTTGAAAGCGATTGAAGGGTCGACCAAAAGTCAATTTGATCTGTGAAATGCGTCTTTTCCACGATCTTACCCACAATACTCTAAGGACTGATTATTTCTTCCAAGTTAATCTATTCGGATTTGAAGACTTTAATCCATAGAGCAAATTGACTTTTGACCACCATGGAATGAACAAGATTAATGGATCATGCCTTCAGGGTGGTCAAAAAGTTAATTTGATCTGTGAAGTATTGTCTATTTCATATTATTTCCCCGAGTGGAAGAATATCAAAGTGCAAGTAAGAAAGATGGAAAGTTTTTGAAGGAATGTCAGTTGTTCCTACCCTTCTGATGGCTATTTATAGACCAGTAACTTACGATAGAATTAAATAAACTAGACGAAAGTCTAACAGATAAGATTTTATTATAGTTTGTTCCTAATAAATCACTGAAGACTAAAGCATAATCGTTTCTTCGGGGATTGCTTTCATAAATATATACGGCTGACGCTCCTGCTTCTTAAGGAAAATAGTTATTTACAACTCAAGTGAAACTATCTTCTTGATCAAATCTAGTTCCGATGAAAACCCCTTCAAGTAAGTTATTTTCACTTGAAGTTGAGGGGCTAGCTGATGAGGATTGTTGACCAGTCAATTATCCGAGTATATCTTTATTTGTTTATTTATAAATAAACTAGGTTTTCTATTAGACCCAAATTAGCTTTCTGGGCCCAAAATCAATTAAGCGGTCAGAAAATGAGCCTGAAAGTCTTTTCTTTGACCATTCTCAAAACATCTTCCGGACGTCCGGTTGAATCTCCTCTATAGGTTTCTTCGTACCACTCCAAGATCTCTCCCCCGCAGAGGAAGTCCTGGAAAGTGGTTACCCGTGTGTGGTTAATGATAACTACACGTGGAGAGGAGATATTGGCTATTGTACTCAGAGATATAACGGTCATCACGAACGAATGCAACGATTAACTTGAACGGACGCAACCATTGGCGCGAAGAGGCACCACTGCAACAAACTGTCGACGTTTTGTAGACTATAAGAACCCGACCTATGTGCCTTTGTAATCCAGATCCAGATCCTAATCCACGTTTATTCACAATCATTCTTTCTATAATCAGAGTATACCCTTTACAATATACATCACCGCTTTGAGTCCTTTGACGAATAGATATCAATCTCTATTTTTTCTTTATATTCTTATTTATCCGTTCTGTGACGAGAGTCCCAAACGTCGACAATGCTAAACAAGTAATTCCTACTAACCACAATCAACATTATTTCTCCTCTCATGCGGTCACATCACCGCTATTGTTCACAACTTCATTTGTCTTATCTCTCATACAGTCACATCACCGCTATTGTTCACAACCTTTTGATGAAATTGAGTGTCATAGATATTCCTCATTTGCATTGGCCTTCAATTATTTTAGACTCTATCGTGTTTCACTTTGATTTGTTCAAATTTTACAACCAAAAGATTGATTTCTACAAATTGCCGCACGTGTATCCTTCTAATTCTTATACTGAAAAGAGGCCTCAGCTCGAGTCTTGATCTCCCCGAAGCCTGCGACTGTGAGAGTCCCAGGGGGCCTAACCTGCCAGCCTGGCCCATTAATGTTCTGTATAGTACTAGCACTGAACTACAGTAATTTGCCTCTTATTTTCTCTCTTCCGTGTGCTGCAATGTTGTGCAAACATTCCGCATACAACAGGTAACGTTGAAACAGCGATCACAAAAGGGATACTGGAGAATATAGTCTTGGCCTTCGGAATTGGCCCATTTGAATCGTAGGATTTAGCTGATGGTAATGTGATGGGTATGTGTATTTCTAATTGATGTAGATGCTGGAAGTTGTACTTTCATTATCTAAAAAATTTGAATCGCAGGAATTTCACAGTAAGCTGCTCAAACTGCACAAGAATATGTGAAAAAATTCCAACCTAGGATTCTATTTCTTATATGGAAAAAATTCCAAATTATTAAATGTGGCGTCAAACTTTGCCCCATGTCAACTGTTTGGGATTGCATTACTTCGAGCTTTCGACCCTTCACTCGCTCGTATGGTTAGCTAGGAACTGCAGTGCATGGATGGAGCCACCAAATAGCTACAGACGAGCATTAATTACACCCGGCGACCTCACACGAGACGGTGTGAGGTCACCATGTGGTGGGCACAGCGGGAGAAAAGTGTACACGGGTTGTGCCTCACTTGATGCTACGACGACCAAAGCCTGTTCTATACGAAAATAAATTCTCCGCAGGGGGCCTCGGCGAGGCCCTCGCAAATGCCGTCCGATCAAGAGAGAGAGAGGGGCGGGGGGGGGGAGGGGAGGTGGCGGGGATCGAATCCCCCAAAGAATTTATTTCTGTTCTGTACCGTCTAGACCCCTGACCGGTACCAATGGCGATCTGCAATGCCACGGCACGTCCGCACGCCTTTGAACGATTTTTCATCGTTCGATCGATCAACGATCCGAGCATCCCACTTGTTCTCTTTCGAAATGGCCCGCGCATAAATGATTGTTTGTACGCATACTTCAAACCACCTTTTGGTTAATGCTCAAAGGCGGAGCTGGACCAAAAATCAAGATGAGGCGTTTATAAAGATGAAACATTAGAAAAATTAAGTTTTAAACTTAAAAAACGATGGACTAAAAGGGGCAAAACCGCCAATTTTTTAGCCTAATATGTAGTACAATTTACTTTTTTTTTTGAAACGGGAACTTCCCAGCTTTTATAAAAGCTAATATCAGAAAGTAGCAAAATGGTGGGGTTGCCGACTTACAATCACGCGACTAAACGACCAAAGCGAAAAAAGCGAAAGTGCATCCTCGGCATAACAAAGACAGAGAGATTCACATCATTTACGAGATTCTTTGAGACTCTGACTTACAAGCATGCATCTAAACACCAAAACAATCAGCGAAGGTGCATCCACCTGACATAACAACTCTATATCTGAGATAGATTCACGCGTATCAAGCAGACGATTTGAGATAAAGTCCAAAAGAGGTTGTGGCATTCAGCGAGTTATATAGCTTGATCGAGGCGGTCTTCTTTATCCGATTTTACGGCCATTGAAATCAACTGCGTCAAGCTCTGGCGCTCCTTCCTTGAGAAGAAGTCTCCATACGCAAACAAGAGATTGACTTGAAAACAACGACAATCGGTTGTTTTGGAAGCTCGCTTAATAGCCATTTTGTTGCGCTGCGTTTTCCAAATCGCCCACGCAAAAGTACGCAAAACCGAAAGAGAAATATAGTAAGCGGTAACACCCGTCCTAACCGGGAATCTTTGGAATTGAAAGGAAGTAGGAATATTATCCCAATTCATACAACCCTTGATCCAAGACCACACAAAATTAGCCAAAACACAAGTGAAGAAAATATGATTTGTATCCTCTGTCACCCCACAAAGAATGCAATTATCATTGCCCTTCCACCCTCTCCGCTTAAGGTTTGCAACTGACTGGAGCCTGTCTAGTTCGAGTAACCAAATGAAAATTTTCACCTTCATTGGGTAGTGTTAATGATTCTCCCCCCAAAAGACAAGTGACGGTAAAGGGATTTGACAGTGAAGATCCCCGAGTTCTCCAATCCCCAAAGAACTTTGTCAGAATCTGCAACTAGGTTAACCCCCTGCAACTCCTTCTTCAATAAGTCCCAAGAATCTTTCTCAGCCTTGCCAAAAGTCCTGTTGAAATCAATATTCCATTCATTATTAACCATACAATCTGCCACTTTGATGTCAGGTTTTGAGCAGACTTTGAACGACTTATCATAAGAAATTTTGAAGGACAATTTGCCAAATTTATACATCGGTCCAAAAACAGGTTTTGGCCCCATCTCCAACTCTGTTTATAGCTCCTTTCTGAAACAAGTGCCGAACTCTGTGTAGAGCCTTCCAAAATTGAGAGCCTCTATTGAACCTACTATCGTTGATACTACCACTGGGGAAGTATTTAGCTTTGATAATTTTGAACCAAATTTCATTCTTAGCTACAGAAATTTTCCAGAACCATTTGCTTAATAAGCAATCATTCATTATCCTAGTATCCAAAACCCTAGGCCACCAAAGTCTCTTGGTCTGCAGATAGTTTTCCACTTCACCATGTGGTATTTGAATTTATCACTCGCACCTCTCCAAAAGAACCTAGCCCGAATAGAGTCCATTTTCTTGTGGGTCTCCTCGTTCAGTCTGTAGAACCCCATAGTGTACATAGGAAGACTGCTAAGACAACTATTCACTAGGACCAACCTACCTCCTGAAGAAAGAAGATTATTTCTCCAATTGTCCAGTCTGTTAGTCATTTTACTAATAACCTTTTCCCCTGTTTTATTGTTAAGTTTCCTATCACTGATCTCAATCCCAAGATAAGTCAACGGGAGTTTTCCCAGCTTACAGTTGAGCATGTGAGAAACATTAATGGCCTCCTCCCTATCCACCCCGAGCACGTAAACTTCACTCTTATGATAGTTAATTTTCAGACCCGAGAGCCATTCGAAGCAGTAAAGAAGGAATTTAAGATGTAAAATATATCTCTCATCACAATCGATCATCAGAATGGTATCATCTGCGTACTGGAGGATAGGGGCACCCCCCGGGATCAAATGAGACACCAAACCTTTGATCAGTCCCGCGTCTTGAGCCCTTTCAATCAATTTGTTAGGCGTCCTTGCAAGATTAAAAGCAGCGGAGAAAGGGATCTCCTTGTCTAAGACCCTGTGGGTAGTAAAATAGGGTCCAATCTCCCCATTCACGTTGATACTAACTTTGCCTCCAACAACCGAGCTCATCACCCAATTAATCCACCGTTCTGAGAACCCTTTCCCTTTCATAATTTTTTCCAAAAAACTCCAATGAACCTTGTCATAAGCCTTCTCAAAGTCGAGTTTCATAAGCACACCTTTGTTTTTAGAAGAACGAATCTCATGTAGGATCTCATGCAAAGAAAGCACCCCATCTAAGATATTCCTCCCCTTAATGAAAGCCGTTTGACATTCACTAATGACGGATTTGGCTATAACCCCTAGTCTGACAGCCAACAATTTAGTAATGATCTTGAAGCTGACATTGAGCAAACAAATGGGTCTAAATTGCTTAACAGTGTTGGCTGATTTGATTTTGGGAATCAAAACGATCACCCGTAATTAGGTCTTTTAAGGTCTAACTTACCATCATAGAAGTCCGAACAATCTCCATGAAGACTTCTTTGAACATCCCCAAAAGTTTTGTAGAAGATAGGAGGAACCCATCCGGACTGGTGTAGAATCATTTGGGAGATCTTTAATAGCCTCCTGGACCTCTTTTAGGAGAACATAGAAGTCAAGTACAAGTTATCCTCGTCTATCGTTTGCCTCTTCCCAGACCAAAAATTATCTACCAAAGAGACTTTCTTGTCATTTTCCACCCCAAACAAATCCTTGTAGAATTTGTAAATGTGATCTTTTATAACTAATTCATCAGTGATACATATACCTTCAATCTCCAAGCAAAGGATAAGGTTTTTCCTTCTCCTACCATTAGCATAGCTGTGGAAATATTTAGTATTGGAATCCCCCTGTAGTATCCACTTCTCATTCCCTCTCTGTTGCCAGTGTTTCTCCTCAATATCATAAATCTCTTCCAGAAAGCTCTCAACTTTATATCTATCCATCCACTGATCTGTGTTCAGCCCCCTCAGCTCCTCCATCTCATCCAAATTTTTAATATGCTCAATCAAAATTTTCTTTCTAATAGCAATGTCCCCCTTATTATTAGCATTCCAACCTCTAAGGAGTTTCCTTAAATAAGCTAAGGTTCCTGTCCATTTATCCAAAGAGTAAGCCTGAACCGGCCACTTTCTCCTAATCTCACCCCATTTGCTAATAATAAGTTCTCTGAAATGCTCGTGATCAAGCCAGGCTTTCTCAAAGTGAAATCTCTTGTAGATTCTTTTTTCCTTATCCCCCAAGTTCAAAACAATGGGCCTATGATCTGATCCTACCCTGATTAAACTGTAAGCTGAGCATAGCGGATATTTTGCTTCCCAGTCAGAAGTGACAAAAATTCGGTCTAATTCCACCATAATAGGGCAGATCTGCTTATTCGTCCAAGTGCACTTCGGGCCACCCCTTTTAATCTCCCTAAGCCTACTTATAGCAATAAAATCATTAAAATGATCCATTAGAAATTGATTAGTTCGATCTGAGTTTTTGTCTGCCGCTTTACGAATCAAGTTAAAGTCGCCCCCCATAACCAAAGGGAGACTGGAATTCTCACATTTAGCAGTCAGTTCCCCTAAGTAGTACAATTTACTAGCTCCTTAACTATTGATATAGAGATGTCGGAACGAGTGGAGGGTCGCTACCACGGTGGCACAGATCTATCCGGGCCCTGGTAGTCAGTGTGACGGCAAGCACAGAGACGGCGGGAGCGTTCGCTGGGCCCATCGTGCGGGGCCCGGGCGCCAGCAACCCTAGGCTTGTCGCTTCAAAGTTCAAATCGTCACGCGACAAAGTTTAAACAAAACGGAGGGAGACGCCACGCGTGCTCGCTTTTTCTTTCTTTCTCCTCACGCCTTGCTCGCACCTCTCCTCTCCTCGCTTCGTCTTCCGCTCGAGTCGAGGGGATCGCATCGGAAATAGGCAAAACCCTAGGAGGTAGAGAGATCCTTCCCGAACCTTCCAGAAGCTTCCGGAGTAGGAGGAGATGCAGGGCGGCAACCACATGCTCCTTGAGGAACCCGTCCGTCTCGCCTACGTCCTTGCCCCCGCCAAGCCCGTAAGCGCCCCCTCAGCTCTCCTCACATCCATCTCTCTCTCCCGCTCTCTCCTTCTCGATCGATCTCCAACTTATGATCCGTATCAGTGCGGGTGCGTGTGGTGGACACCTGGGTGTGGCTAATGGTGTGTGTCTGTGTGTGTTTTTTGTTGGCTCGTTCGATCCGATTTGGTGTGCGGAGAAGCGGGGGCGGGTGGGGGTGGCTGAGATGCGGTTGGTCCATTTCGTCGGAATGCGAGTGATTTGCGAGGCGAACGAGAGAGGCCGTGGGGGATTGGGGATTTGGGGTTTAGTGTTGTGTGTGGCGACCTGTGATGGCACGAATTCGTGTGAGAAATGGTGTGGATTTTTTCGTGCAAAACGAATCGTATTATTTGCGATTGGGGGGATTTAGTGTGTAGGATGATCACTGAAATAGAAACATTGTTTTGGTTTGGTCTGGGCTGCTGGATTGTGACCCTTACGTGTGCTCTTGTGCAGAAAGTATTCCCATCCCTCACCAAGATTGTTGGGACGCTTGGGCCCAACTCACACTCAGTGGAGGTTATTGAAGAATGCCTCACTGCTGGGATGTCAGGTTTGACCACAACTTCCTATGTAGTAACTGGATTTAGTGCAATTTGTTATGATAATGATGATGAATTGATGAGATCTGTGTATTTTTCCTTTTTTTGCAGTCGCACGGTTTGATTTCTCATGGATGGATGCAACGTATCATCAGGAGACCCTTGACAATCTGAGGAAGGCAGCACAGAATCTCAAGAAGCTGTGCCCTGTAAGTTGACAGCTTCAATTAATAACTTCTCTTGAAATGTTGACGGTGTTATGTATCTTTTGATGTACAAACATAGCTATGCTTGGGAGATTGACAACTGGGATATAAAAAATGCCCCTACATTACTTTAGTTGATAGCTTCCTCACAAGGAAGGAAAGAAAATGTGCTTGTGTGATCCTTCATGTTACTTTATGAGTCATGTTTTTCCACTTCCATTGATTTAGTGGGATCTGTTATGGTTTACTTGTTCAGAATCACTTTCAAAGTGATATGTTTTAAATTGTTTAAATTCAATTTCAGCAGTAAGCATTGAACATTTGGAATATTTTTATAAATTGTATCTCTGAACTCATTTCGGTCTTCTAATGGGTATGCGTGTAAACGCTTAGATACATACACATCACATTTTCCATGACCACACGTGCACACGTGTGCGGTATAATTTGCTTTCTTAGGTAAATGTTTTTCCCTGTTCTTGTTTACTTTATTTCTGTCATGCTTAGTTACTTTACGGTGTTACGTATGGAAAATTTGCAAACCTCTTCCTCGCATGTGAGCTTTATTCTATTAAAATCTGCCTCTATCCAAGTTTCCATTTTTTAGTTCCATGTGCATATTCCTTGCCATATGAATGCCCTTGAATTTCTGAAAAATCATCTGTTAGTGAAATGCGAAATCTAGCTAACTTTGTCCATTTGAGATATATACTGTATTTGGAAACATCTGCTTAAATTTAGTTTGCCTATGTTCATGCTACTTTCCTTGTTAGATTTTTTAAAAAGTATTCCTCGAGTTAGCGTACTAAATACTAAAGTTTATATGCTATAAATTCTTTAATACCTGGCTATTTGAGGCAGTGACTGTCTGCTCTCATATTGCCATCATGCACTAATTTTGAAATAGTTAAAAATTTACAAATTCATATTTTCAGATGCTCACGACTCTTTATTATCGTATTTTGGTTGGCTTTTGTGCATTTATCTAATGCAGTTGTACTGTTATGTGATGCTTTTGTTTTCTACTTTCGAGATTGGTGCTAAGAAGACATATCCTATTAACAACTGACTTGATGTTATTAACTTATTATGTATAGGTAATGTTGGATACACTGGGTCCAGAAATTCAGGTTCACAATTCAACTGGTGGGCCAATTGACTTGAAAGCTGGAAATCATGTCACGATAACACCAGATCTTTCTAAATCTCCCTCAGCTGAGATCCTACCAATTAAATTTGGTGATCTTGCAAAAGTAAGTGGAAAATACAGAAAATTTAAGATATGAAGTATTAATGTACTGTTTATACTTGAAATGTTGCAATATATTTATCTCTGCATTTGTGACGTGCTTTGGGGATGGAGCGTATAGGGTTGGTGTGTGTCCTAGGTGGTTTAGCCCTGGGCTTGAGCTAGAGAAGAAAGATAAGAAATAACTAATCCTGCTTGCTTTATTCCTTCATCTCCTCCCCTTAAATAGAGATACTTACAAATATACATTTCCAAATAAAGAGATTGTAAGGATCCCAGCAAATCTGATCTTAAGGACGCAATCTAATGTTTCTAAATAAATATGATCTTAAGGATCTTAATCTAATCCTTCTAACTTGCAAGCAAAGAAAGGATGGTGGACCCTAGGTTGCCATCAGCTGGGTTGGGCCCTTGTGGCGTTGGTGGTACACTCGACCCCACATGACATCTCTCCCCCCTCGACGAATTACTCGTCCTCGAGCTGAAAGGATGGGTAGCGCTGCTAAAACGAAGCCAAGTCCTCCCAGGAAGCAGTCAAAGCTGGTTGGCCTTGCCACTGAATTAAAATTTGATGGACACCTCGGCAAAGGCGAACACGAACAACCTTGTTTGGCGTAGGTTGTACTTTTCCGTCAGGTAGGACCGGAAGAGCTGGCGGTTGATCGGGCGGGGTCCCATGGTACTTCGTAAGGAGGTCGACATGGAAGACATCATGAATGCTTGCGCGAGCCAGTAGGAGGCGATAGGTGACGGAGTCAATCTTGACGATGACATGGTATGGCCCATAGTACTTGGGAGCAAGCTTGCCCCTAGGTGCAGCCCCAGTGAGTCGACCAACCTTTGATGGAGCCGCAGCCACACCCAATCACCGATGTCAAAAGCGAGAGGACGATGCTTGCCGTCGTAATTCAGCTTGTCATGTTGAGCTTGCTAAAGCCGGTGCTGGACGTCCGCAAGAAAGTCGTCTCGTGTCTGAAGGGTGGCATCCACGGCCACATTGCGAGCATTGCCATCTTCGTAGGTGCGGATAGAGGGGGGTTCACGTCCATAAGTGACGTGGAATGGTGTGGCCTTAAGGGCAGTATGGAATGACGTATTGTAGCAATATTCCACCCATGGAAGCCTGTAGACCCACTGACGTGGATGATCACCAGTCATGCATCGGAGGTACATGGTGATGACCTTGTTAATGGCTTCCGATTGTCCATCAGACTGCGGATGAAATGTGGAACTCATTGTAAATTGAGAACCAGACGCCCGAAAGAGTTCCTGCCAAAAAGCCGAAGTGAATATGGGATCCCTATCGGACACAATAGAAGATGGTATGCCATGGAGGCGCACAATGTCGGCGAAGAAGACGCGGGCCACCGTGTTTGCCGAATAATGATGTGCCAAGGGAATGAAATGTGCATACTTGGAGAAGCGGTCCACAACTGTTAGGATGATGGACTTGCCGCCCACCCACGGAAGGCCCTCGTTGAAGTACATGGCAATATCCTCCCACACGCGAGAAGGAATTGGCAAGGACTGTAGCAGTCGTACGGGTTGGAGGTGTTCCGTCTTATTGCATTGACATGTCGCACATGCCTGGAGATAATCTTGTGCCACTGACCGGGCCTGTGGTGTGTGGAAGTCGCGGCGCAGTCTGTGCAAAGTCTTCTGGACGCCCTCGTGAGCAACATCATGGGCGGCGGCGAGGATGTCCCCAAGAAGGGTCGAGTCTGGTGGAATTTAGATACGCCGGTTGAATAGTACCAGGCATCAACCATCGTCCATGGGGCACCAAGGTCGCCGGCCGTGATCTGGTCTTGGACGGCCACCAATGCTGGTTCTGATGAGGCGGTCGTGTAGACGACATCAAGGAGGTCGAAGTGCAGGGCAGATAAGGCGAAGGAGGCGCCGATGTTCATATCACTACGGGAGAGCGCGTCAGCTATTGTATTAAGCCGGCCCGGGCAATACTCCACCGAAAAATCAAAGCCAAGCCACCTGCTAACCCAATGGTGTTGACGAATGGTCGCTAGGCGTTGATCCAACAAAAACTTCAAACTGTGATGGTCTGTTCAGACGAGGAACGAGTGCCCCAAAGATATGGCCGACAGTGTCGCACAGCCTGTACCAACCCAATCAACTCACACTCATATGCAGCAACCGCGTGATGACGGGCTGCAATGGGCTGGCTGAAGAAGGCGATGCCGCCGCTGCCTTGGTGAAGGATGGTGCCAAGTCCCGTCCCTGAGGCGTCACATTCCATAACGAACCGGGCGGAAAAGTCTAGAAGTTGCAAAACTGGTGTAGACGTAAGGGCCTTCTTGAGAGTCTCGAAGGCCTGTTGTGCCGAGGGGGACCATGAGAATCCTTCTTGAGGAGTTGTGTGAGGGGTGCGGCGATAGCCCCGTAAGACTTGATGAACCTGCGATAGTACCCCGCGAGGCCAAGGAAGCAACGCAGTGCACGCACTATCTTGGGGTTTGGCCAGGCCATGACAGCTTGGACCTTCTTGTCGTCCATGGCTACCTCAGCAGCTGAGATGATGTGCCCCAAGTAGGACATAGACGACTCGCCGAAGGAACATTTACTTCACTTGAGGAAGAGCTTGTGCTAGCGAAGAATGGCAAGAACCGCTCGAAGATGACGAAGGTGCTCGGATCACAAAGTGTTATATATCAAAATATCATCAAAGTAGACGAGCACGAATTGACGAAGAAAGGGCCGGAGCATGTTGTTCATCAACGCCTGGAACATGGCCGGCACATTCGTTAACCCGAACGGCATGACGAGGAACTCGAACAGGTCGTCGTGAGTACGGAACGTTGTCTTCTCCACGTCTGGCGGGTGCATCCGAACCTGATGATAGTTGGAACGAAGATTGAGCTCGGTGAAGTAGTGGGCACCTCTGAGTTCGTCGAGTAGTTCATCCACCACCAGTATGGGGAACTTGTCTTTCACTGTCTTGTCGTTGAGGGCACGGTAGTCTTGTTTCCGAACCAACAGCACAGGAGAGGAGAACGTGGACATGCTGCGGCAAATGATGCCTTGATCCTCCATCAGTGTGCATTGGCGTTCAATCTCGTCCTTTTGGATGACTAGATAGCGGTAGGGGCGGACGGCCACCGGCGCCGTGCCTGGAAGTAGGTGGATTCGATAGTCGCGTGTACATGCGGGCAGTAGGCTCGTCGACTCGGTGAAGACGTCGTTGAATTCTCAGATAAGGTCATCCAAGAGCTCATGGCCGTCGCATGCATGGAGCTTGGCATTGTGCACTGGTTCACGGATGCCACTCCACTCGACTTGGTGATCGTGCCGCCAAAACGCCATTGCGAGGAGCCGAAATCCCATAGGATGGGACCCAATGTGGCTAGCCATTGTGTGCCGAGCACCACATCGTATCTGCCCAATGGTATTTCGTAGAGGTCGATGACGAAACCTTCCTTGGCGATGGTGATCAAGGCGTTGGAGAGATGTCGGCGCAGGTGACCCTTTCGCCGTTTGCCACGGCCACCCGTGGGTTGTCGCAGCCCAAGAAGGACACGCTGGATCGGTGGGCAGCATCGTTCGAAACAAAGTTATGTGTCGAGCTGGAATCCAACAGCGCCACGAGGACCAAGTTGTCGAGTCGAAGCTCAACCTGCATCGTCTCGGCACACCGGCGAGCGCGAATAAGGAGTTTTGGGGCTCTAGATCCTCGACCGACTCGGTGTCGTCAAGGCTGTAGTTGATCTCCATGAGGAAGAGGTTATTGTAGGTGTGGAAATGAGAGAACTTCTCGTCGCAGTTGTAGTAAAGGCCCTAACACTTTTGTTCCTCCATCTCCGACACCGTAAGTCGACGGATATACCAGCCACCTGTCGGAGCACCTGTAGTGTGCTTGACTGAGAGCCCAGCAGCGCGGGCGGTGGCTTGCCTGGGGAAGGCGCGTCGGTGGAGGTGGCCACCCCAGAGGCCCTATAGATGTCAGAGGATGATAGGTGTGTTGGCTGCCGGAGGCGTGAGTCAACAGTGTCGCCACCTGCTGACGGAGCTCGTAAGCCCTAGCCAGACTCATGGCCACCTCCAGGTTAAGCGGGCATTGGAGCTCGATATTGATGTGCAACGGATCACCAAGCCCCATAGTGAACAACTGAATTTGTTGTTGTTCGGAGAGGGACCCGGTCCAATTGAGCAACGTCAGGAACCTGCCCTGGTAGTCGGCGACCGTACCCGTGCGTCTGCACAAGGCCAATTCCCCCAAGGGATTGTTGTGTAGCGGGGGCCCGAAACGAAGGTTGACGAGCTCGGTGATGCGCTTCCAGTTTGGTGTCCCGCCATCTCATTCCAACTTGTAGTACCACTGTCAGGCACCGTCAATGAGGTGGTAGGCGGCCAGCCACACCTTTTCTTCCTCTAACGTCTGCTGCCCTTAAAAAAAATTGTTCACACCGATTGATCCAGGGCAACGGATCACTCTTGCCGTTGAAGGTGGGAAACTCCAACTTGTAGTAGCGAGGAGGAGCATGCTTGCCGTTTGGAACCGGCGGTGGTTCCTTAGGAACGCTCGGTAGGCCGTCGCTCACAGCGGCGACCGCTTTGACGCCTTTGAGACGGGTGATGACAATCTGTTGTGACTGTTGCGTCTTCTCTAGATCCTGCAGTTTTGCTTCAATGGTATCCAACTTCTTCATGTGCGCAAGGACCTCGGCAAGCTGTGCAGCTACAACGTCACCGCTGCCCACCATCGTGTGAAGGGCGCAACATCTGTCTCTGACACCAAGTTGTGACGTGCTTCGGGGATGGAGCCTATAGGGTTGGTGTGTGTCGTGGGTGGTTTAGCCTTGGGCTTGCGCTCGAGAGCTGTGGTGTGGTTGAAGGAGATGAGCAAGGAGGGAGGGGGGGGGGGCTCGGCAGGTGGAGGCGCTGGGAGGAGGAGGAGAGTTTGGTGGGAGGAAGGGGGAGATAGAGAAGGAAGATTAGAAATAACTGATCTTGTTTGCTTTATTCCTTCATCTCCTCCCCTTAAATAGAGAGACTTACAAATATAGATTTCCAAATAAAGAGATCGTCAGGATCCCAGGAGATCTGATCTTAAGGATCGCAATCTAATCTTTCTAAACAAATATGATCTTAAGGATCTTAATCTAATCTTTCTAACTTGCAAGCAAAGAAAGGATGGCGGGCCCTAGGCTGCCGCTGGCTGGGCTGGGCCCTTGTGTCGCCGGTGATACATCCGACCCCACATGACAGCATTTCTGTTTTCTCTTACTTTTGTGCAACTGCATCTAATATGCTAGCATTAAAGTAAAATGTTTGGATATTTGTGCAATAAACAAAAACCATTTGACTTTCCTATTGCGCCAGTGAAAATACTTGGTATGAATTTTTCGGCTACTTCTGAAACTAGAATGCTAAAATATGGCATATTTGACTGTATTGCCCTTTCCGTGAATTTAGGTTGTGAAGAAGGGTGATACTCTTTTCATTGGTCAATATCTCTTCACAGGAAGTGAAACAACGTCTTTGTGGCTTGAGGTGTGTGAATTTGTAAATTCTCCACAAATACATGCCATTTTGCAATATTTACATTTCGTGATATGCTGTAATTTGCAGGTTTTGGAGACTTCTGGGGAAAATGTGAATTGTCTTGTGAAGAACACAGCTACGCTTGCAGGCCCCATTTTTACTCTGCATGTTTCACAAGTCCATGTCAGTTTGCCCACTTTGAGTGAATATGATAAACAGGTAATGTGGATTACTAAGTTTCTTTAGGTAACTGAGCTATATGTTGTCAATAACTTGTCACCTTACGTTTGGTATGTACAAAAGATTTTGGCTACAACTTTTTTGTAAAATAACAAGGGCAGTTCTGTTTAGGGTCTTGAGTTATGTATTTTTTTCCTTCGATTTTTCTTTTGAATTTTTTTGGCTTACCAACATTCTACCAGAGAAAGCTATGACTTGTTCAGTGAAAGAAAACCCATTTGCTGATTGGGCTATTACAAGTTAAAACACAGTATCAAAGAATTTGTACTATTGTCATGTTGCATGTAAATACAACTGAAATGCCAGATGTGAACAAGATATCCCTTATTTCTTTCTGATGTTCACTCTATTGTTAATATCTTTAGATGAGATCTTTAGATGAGATTTGTTGAATCACTTTCTTCAAAATTAAACTTGCTATCTCCTTTCTCTTTTACTTGTGTGTGCAGACAACCTTTTAAAACTTTTACCACTAATGTACACAAAAATATTTAGATTTGTCATATGGAAATGATATTAGAAGATCTGTCATCAAAAGTACTTCATGTCATTATATTTTTAATATTTTTTGCTAGCATATAATTAGAACAAAGGTCAAAGCTGACTATTGGAGACCATGTCCAAGTCCAAAACAAGTAAAAGAGAATGCAGGGAGTAATTTCTTTCAAGATTACTGTGCCTTTTTTCCCATGTTGCATGTGAAGATACATACTTGATGCAGAATTTCATATTGATGCTGATATATTAATTCATATCTTTCCAAAATCGTCCTGAGTACAGTTTCCTTGCAATAGGTCATTTCAACTTGGGGGTTGCACAACAGTGTTGACATTATATCGCTTTCCCATACCCGCTCTGCTGAGGATGTCAGGGAGGTGAGTTTTCTTTTCTGACTTGCCACTCTTGCACATGAATTAAACATTTAGTTGATCATCCACCTGCTTCTTGATTTCCTTTTGTGGTTCATTTTTAGTACTTTATTTAAGAGGCTTTTTCGTGCTGTTGTTCCCACTCACAAAAATCAAATTGCAAGAAGCATTTTGATGCAAATTGTCAGCCAATTGAACAATGGGGTTTAATGAAGGAGCATCTGTATGTACCTACAGTTTGAAGTTTGAAAGATAATCAACGGCACAGACCAATATCTTAGTTAATTATAAGGGGCATATATTGTCAAACAATAGTGGTTATACCAATGATAAAAGCTGATGAACAGGCATAATTGTACATAAAGAAGAATATGCCGTTATTGATCTGTTTGATTGTCACATCTTTGCATGCTATTTCATTGACATAGTGTTACTGTTTCTCCTGTTATTTGAGGCCACACATTCTATGTAAGATGACAGGCTGTTTGCACTCTTGATCAGCAGCTGAGGACTTAGTTAATGATAGTTGTGGGGATACTGCTGATCCTTAGATATTTGTGGTGTGCAGCTTAGAGCCTTTTTACAATCTCATGACCTTCAAGATACACAGTTATATGCCAAGGTTGAAAATGCCGAGGTAATTATCATACTTTTATGAAGATACTGTTGACTGTTTGTTTCACTGCTATATTATGATTAATTGCATTGCGCATCTGTTTCTAGGGTATGGAACATTTTGATGAAATTCTCCAAGAGGCGGATGGTATCATTATCTCCCGAGGAGACCTGGGAATTGACCTCCCACCAGAAAGGGTAAATTTTGATCTTTTCCAAAAATCCATAGTTTCATACTGTTTATCCCTAGTATGCTGTCAGATATGTGTATCATTTCTATTCATGATACCTTTTCGCCTTGACATGATAATAGTTAATCAATACAGCCACATAGTTACAAGAATATATTTGTTGTTACGGTGCAAATGCTTGCCATTTATATGCTTATCGGTTTACAATTAAAGGTGATTCATTTAGCCCTGATAGGCTGCAGATACTTCTGAAAGCACCCGTTATATGCTTAATTGCTTATCAATTTACAGTTAAAAGTGGAAAATTTAGCTCTGCTAGGCTGCAGATACTTCTGAAAATATCAGTGCACAAATGTCATGACTGCATGTCTTTTATGCTTCATGCTATAACCTGTCACTTTTGACTCTTCAGGTGTTCATGTCCCAAAAAACATCCATTCAGAAATGCAACCTGGCTGGCAAACCTGTGATCATCACTAGAGTTGTGGACAGCATGATTGACAATCTACGTCCTACACGTGCAGAGGCGACTGATGTTGCAAATGCTGTCCTAGATGGTCTGTAAACCTACTGTATTCCAACCACTTGACTAATTTATTACTTATTTTGTATGCTGCTCAAATTGCAGGAACTGATGGTATTTTGCTTGGTGCGGAGACACTTCGAGGACTGTATCCTGTTGATGCAGTGAGTACTGTGGGCAGAATATGTGCAGAAGTACGTTTCTACTTGTTTTAAGAATAAATTGTAATAGTGCCATCTACATTGCTTGGCTGATGAATGATAAAATATTCTTCTAGGCTGAGAATGTGTATAACCAGTCACTTCACTTCAAGAAAATAGTGAGGCATGTAGGTGAATCAATGTCCCATGAAGAATCTGTGGCATCATCAGCGGTAAATATTGTTAAATCATTAGGAACGGATACAAATTTTCTAATCTAGAACTAGAATATTAGTTACCATCCATTGCTCACATGCAGGTTCGTTCTGCAATGAAAGTAAAAGCTGCTGCGATTGTTGTGTTCACTTTCTCGGGGAATGCTGCTAGGTGCTCTATACTACCACAAGTTCCGTACTGCACTAGACAAGTTCCCATTATGCAAATGTTATTAACTCACTTTATGCATCCTATGTCTGCAGGTTAATTGCTAAGTACAGGCCCCCAATGCCAGTTTTAGCAGTTGTGTTCCCACGTGATGGCTCTGATCCATCAAAGTGGCGTTCTTATGGTACAACGCAGGTAAGTAACATGCAGGTCCATATGAGATTCATAATTTTTATTCTTTTGTTCACCATTAAGCAGATCTGTAAACTTATTTTCGATAACTGTTGAATTACTTCCAGGCTAGGCAATGTTTTGCTGTAAGGGGTGTCTATCCTTTGATGGGGAGTACTGATGAGGTATGTTCCAGTTCTTGGGAAGGAAAAAAAAACCGGCCGGTTAGGCGGTAACCGGTCTTACCGGTGGGGACCGGGAATAGAAAAACTGGCCGGTTTTTCCCGGTTTAGCAAATTCCAATTCCAATTTTCGAAATTTTGGCAGATTTTTAAGCAAATTCAAGCGAACTTCGTTCGGATTTTTTCTGGGAAATCCGGTAACCGGCCGGTTACTGTTTCCGGCCGGCGACCGGGATTTCCACCGGAAACGGATTTTGGATCCTTGCTTGGGATTATCAGAGGCACCTTCAAATTCTTTTTTGTTTTGGAATGTTAATCTTACAGTAGCTCAAGATGCGAATTTTGTATAAAATGACTAAATGAGTGCAGTGTTGAACCCTCGATTACAGTATGGAACTATTTAAATCCAAGCTTTCTTAATATCGTTGAACTCTAACAGGCCGAAACTGGTGGGCTCACCAAGGAAGAGTACGGGATAAAACTTGCTCTGAACTATGGTCGGTCAGTCGGCATAGTGAAGCCTTTCGACAGGGTGATAATTTTCGAAAAGATTGGTGATTCTTCTGTTGTCAAGATCATCGAGTGCGACGATTCTTAAAGATGAGACACCCACATCCCACGCAACAGTTTCAACCATATGCATGGGATGCTTCTTTTTGTTTTTTCTTTCACTTTAACCAGAGATAACTAGAGAGTACATCATGACCGAGTTGTCCTCTTTGGCATTTGCCCTTTTTAGATCCATCATACCTTGCCGTTCTGATAAATCCAAGAACTTCTCAGACACTGCAACAATCAAGTTTTGTGGACAAAAGTATAGGATTGCTGAGACAATACCTGTTATGTGCGTTTACGGTTGGCCGGCGTAAGCACCGGCTGGAAGAAGATTAGATTAGCCAGAGATGGAGTCATGTTGGAGTAGTAGTCATGTTCAATCACGTTTGGAGTCAAGGAGGAAAATTAGATTAGTTAGGCACGTAATCAGTTGAGACTTGAGAGAGTCCAGATAGAATTATGGATGAGTTAATTTCGTAGAGGTAGTCCGATTCCTGCCCGTCTGCCCTATAAAAGGGAGGGTCTGTACTCTATTCTGATCAAGCAAAGAATAAACTAAAATACTATCTTCTCACGTCTCTCAATCTCTTCCCTTCCTAGCTGCTGTGCGCCTCTCTCCCCCTGCGCCATCTCCTTTCTACTACCAGATGAACTAAGGTTGTGTTGTACTAGAATTGATTGTTTGGACTTAGTATAATTTAGGCAATGAATGCTTAGCCATGCTTAGTAGGAAATTATGGAAAAATCCAGAATAGGGATGTGACATCTTGGAAAATCGTTTTTGAAACATGTTGGACTTAGAAACACTTGTGAAAAAAATCTATGTTGGAAGAATTGAAAATGAAATGATTTTGAGTTGAGCGTGAGGTAGGATTCGTTGTAGTCCGCTCGGGTCGCTTAAGGACCGAACTCAAGTGCCGTTGAACCAAGGACATACCGTACAACCGCATGTCCTAATAAGGGGACCTGGCTGAATAATTTATTGAGAACTTGCATTATACCCGCAAGCTGTGGGTATAGGTTTATTTTAACATGCGAACGATGGTAAAGGCATCCATGTCCGAGGGTATAGTTGTAGTTTGCAAGGCTGCCAGACACAACCGTCAATACCTTATGATGATTGTAAAGGGTGTCCATGCCTTGAGGAATCACCGGGTGGGTTGATGCTAGGGTTTGGTATTGTAAAGGTCTTGCTATGATCATTTCTCGTCACACTCTATCATGTTGAATGCACTGGCCGACAAATTAAGTTGATGTGTGGGAAAAGTTGTACATCCTCTGCAAAGTGATATATCAAAACTATATGAATAACCGTGTCCCCAGTCATGACCATTGCAATGAAAGGCCACACTTAGACTTTGTTTTCAGAAACTAGTTTAAGAAAATTATTTGGGACTTATTGGGATACATCGGATATGGTGCACTAATGGCCTTATGCTACCATACTAGCGTAGGTATGTTGGGGGTACCCCTTTCAAAGAGATACGAGCTGGTCGTTAGTGACAAGGATCTGGTCATAGATCATATTGCATTAAAGTTTGTCCGATATAATTCATATGTATTCGGGAATCATTATGTTTTGCTAGGAGCCGCTGACAACTCGTGATCGGAAAGGAGTTTCCAAGTCACAACCGATTATGCATGAACCTAACGGGTCACACACTTAACTGGTTGGAATAAGCCAGTACAAATACGATTTGTCAAATGTGTTCGGATAGAATCTATCACGGACACTATATAAGGAGATGCTTGGGGTTGTTGGGAGAGAGTGAAAAAACAGAGGAGATTCACGTAACAGACAGAGTATATACGATATACGTATTGACGTGAGTTGCTCCAAACCCTAGCTGCTATCGTCTTGAGAGAGCATTCGCGTGCGATTTGGTGCTAGCACACTGACGTATGGTGTTCCTTCTCTAGACATGTGGATACCATAGAGACGCTACTGTAGTTGCTGTTGCGCTTGAGGACGATCTACAACCTTGGCGAGGAACTCAATTGGTTACTACGAGGAGACAATCGACTACGAGGATGATTGAATACGTTGGACAATCGACTACGACCACTACATTGACGCGCTCTTCGTTGGACCAGGCTGCTACAACTTTTATTCCGCTGCACTGCGCGTATGGTGGTAACGATCTATGATCTCTTGCATGCTTGGCATCCTGGTTTATGTGGTAGAATTTTTGAATTGTTAGCTAGCGTAGTCTACCCAAATCCCTTCAGTGGTAACGATCTATGATCTCTTGCTTGCATAGCATCCTGGTTTACGTGGTAGAATTTATTGAATTGTCAGCTAGCGTAGCCTACCTGTATCCCTTCACTCCAGGCAACCATTTATAGGCGAAGAGGCGACACATTCGGCGTGGGCTTGGCGACGCTCTCGGTGTTGGACTCGACAGGGTTTGGCAGCACAGTGGCACCGAGTATGGGCATAATGTGACTGTGGCCCAATCTTCCGAAAGGTAGTGGTATGTCGATTGTGGAGAACATAACGTTGATGATCCAAAGGCTCCGACCAAAATAGATCGAACCCCTCGCAATCACTACACCACTGCTCCGATGGTTATCAACCATGCCGAACGCGGTTGACCTTGCCAAGAAGGCTATCTCCTGCAAGCGAATCAAGAACACAATCAAGAGAGTAGAAGATACAATCTGAAATTGTATTGTGAATAATGATTAAGCTCACAAAGTTGGGGTTTCTCAACCGAACGTGTGGCGAAACTGCTATGCAGAATAATCTAAAAAGAAACCCTCCGAAACTAAGGGATGGCAGCCACTATGTAAAGGAGGAAAAGGGAGGGGCGGTGGCACTGTTCACGCATGAATAGTGCCGCATGAACAGTACCCCCAAACCCTAGGTGATCGGCCATATGGGCTGCATGGGCCAAAATAAGCCCATTACAAAGTTTGACTCAAACTAACACTTAAGGGGATTCGGATACAAGCCTTGTAGGCTAACAAAAAGGTGGCGCAGGACCAAGTAGAGGGTGGCCGAAACTCTTTGAGTTGGAGACCACAAATTCTTCATCTCCTTTAGGGTGGCTTTAAAGTCCTGAAGTCCTCGCTAGATTTGTGGCCATTGTTATTACCTTCTCTTTCCTTGATGCACATCAACTCCTTGCTGTCCATTCCTAGATTCCTAAGCATAAGCAAATAATCTCCATTAAGCAGCATCATAGAGTTCTTAAATAATACACTCAGCCCTAGAAACGAATTTACCTGATAATTGAGTTGACGAGCATATGCCCGAGTAATTGGACCTTGCACATCATTCATGGCAGCAGCAAGAGAAGTGTTCATATCAGTAGAAGTGATGTCCTCATCAGGGCAGGAACGAAGGACCCGAGCTGGTGCGCTACACTGTGGCATCACTGAGGGCATCGCCGGTGCAGTGGCAAAAATGCAATGACGCGTGGAAGAAAAGGTAGAGGGAGAAGGTGAGTGAGCTGCACGCTGGTTTGCTCTAGAACGAAAAATAGTTTGCTAGTTTGGTGATGGATATGGTTGGGTTGCAACAACCGGTTCAGTCAAAGGAACAGGGGGAAAGAAAGAGAGGAAGAAAAGAGAAAAAAGGAAGGGAAGAAAGTAACATGGCTTGATTTTCTTAGTGTGTGCTCTCACTTGAGAATTTTGATTTTAGAATTTCTCAGATAATTTACTTGCATACAATGCTTTCGTTAGCTTTGCTTTTGAAATTTCGATTTTAGGGTTTCTGTTTTTCACCACACGAGCTAGAAAAACCAAACGCAATTAAAATAACTTCCAAAGCAGGGGCGGACCCAGGACAAAATATTAGGTAGGGTGAGTCACGGCCTCGCCACGCTCCCCGCTCCCCGCTCTCCGGCGAGGGGCCGGCGAGGCCGTACGTATCACGGGCGTCCTTCTCGCGTTTCTTTTATAAATCTACAATAAATTATATGTAATCCATTGGAGGCCATATTCTGGAGATGGCGTCCCTCCTCCTGTTTCTTTTATAAATCTACAATAAATTATATGTAATCCATTGGAGGCCATATTCTGGAGACAGCGTCCCTGGACCTGCACTTGAGGCTATTTGTTTCATCTTGGACAGGTCACTGGTGTCTGGTGGTAAGGTTCTCCTACATGAGATCTACAATACTACAACCAGTAAACCACATTACTACAATATATTATAGCACCGATTGATCCAAAAAATTACAAATGGGCATGAAGCAATCAATCTCACATTGTCCTCGGCAAGCAGGGGAAGGTGGATGACGATATATCCATTAAAGAATTTTTTCACATATGTAAGAATGTGGTTCATTGAGGCATTGTATCAAGCAGTGGTGCATAAACTCACCTTAATAGCGGCGTGTATTGCAGGATCGCCGGAGCCGCCGAGCGGGCGGGAGAGCCGAGGCCGGAGTGGAGAGGGACCGGAGTGGGGAGCAGAGGTCAAGCACCGAGCGGAGAGGAGGCTGCGTGGCGTCGTCGCGGCTTTGTGGCCTCGCCCTTGCCACCTTGTGCCCTTGCCGATCGCCACGGCGGCGCCAAGACACCTCGCCCGCCTCGCCCGGTTATTACGCCTCGGCGGTTGTGCCATCATGGTCACGCTGTCATGCCTCGCCACATCGCCGCGCGCGTGCGTGCCTCGCCAGCCGCCACCACGCTGCGCTCCCTCGCGCCTCACGGTCCCCACTCTGCCCTTGCCTTGGCCACGCGCCTTGCGCGCCACCGTCGTGTCGTAGCTCTTGGCGTTATGTTAGCACCGAGAGCAGCAGGAGCCAGGAAGGACCGAAGGGCTCAGGTTGCTCAGCATCCTCCAGCCCCCATTCCTCTTTGTCCCTTAGGGCATGTACAGTGGGTGACATCAGTAGTCTATAATTTTTGCCACATAAGATTTTTAATGACGTAGATGAGAGAGAACAAGGAGAGAGAATGAAGCCGTCTAGCATGCAACAGACAATCTATAAAACCCTTATAGACAACACAAAACACCATTGTATGGGTTGTTGTCTATAACAAATATTTTTTCCAAGCAAAAACTAAAAGAATGTGGGATCTCATATAGACAACTTAACAGACAACTTATTATATAAGTCGTCTTTAGTGCTGTCTATAGGTGACATGGATGACTAATATAGATACTCGTTGTCTATACCATTGTATATACCCTTAGTGCTGGGCTAGGCCAGTGAGTCACTAGTGGGCTGGGGCACTGGGTGGTGTCCGCGCCTGCAGGGGGTTTCCACGCCAATTTGGAGCTCGGGCGGCTGCCCGAGCTCACCCAAAAGGATGGTCCGCTCCTGTTCCAAAGAGTATGTAATTAAGGTAATAACATGTAAAAAGTTTTAAAAATTCCGTATTTTTATTCCTGGAATTTTTGGGGTGTTATACAACTGCACAGGAACTGCGTCGTTATTAGTTGTACATCAAGCATGAGCTAGGAACACAGCAGATAGGGCGGGAGAGAGGAAGCAGTAGAGCAGCACGCACATATATACTGCGGGAATTAATCATTGACGGAATAAACTGTCTAGTGTGGCTGCTGCACACTCACGGTAGCTCCCAACCAGAGGTCCTTCTTCCTCGTGGCGGTGATTCCCATCGATTCAGTCATGTCCAGTTCGTTGGGACGAAGACCGTCCGGGAGACGCCAATCAAAATGGAACAGAAGGTTTGCAAGAGCTAGCTCGACATTAGCGAGCCCAAATGACATCCCAGGGCAAATACGTCGCCCAGCACCAAACGGTGTGAAGTCGAAGTCATTCCCTTTGAAATCTCTCGTGTCACACTCGAATCTTTTGGGATTAAACGTGTCTGGTTCTTCCCAATACTGCGGGTCCCTAGAGATAGCCCACGCATTCACGAGCACCATCGTCCCCTTGGGCACGTCATAGCCCATAACCTGGCATGTTTCTTGGCACTCCTTTGGTAACAACAGTGGTCCGGGAGCGTGCAGCCGTAGGGTCTCCCTGATGACCCAATGGAGGTAGCTTAATTTGCTCAAGCCATCCTCCGTTACCTTCATTTCCAACACGAAGGCTCCCCTGACCTCAGCTTGTGCCCTAGACATGACAGATGGGTTCCTCATTAACTCTGTCATGGTCCATTGCAGTGTCGTTCCAACGCTCTCACCCCCCGCTGCAAAAAGATCCTACATTTCCATTCAGTTAAGCCATTAAAATGTTAGAGACGATCGTAGAATTGTTGTGTTCGAGTAAGGTAAATATATAGCTGCAAGAACTCACAAAAACAACAGCTTTTATTGTGCCCATAGTAAGGGGGCTGTTATTTGAGCCTGGACTTCGGATCCTTAGGAGAACATCTATCAAGTCTTCCTGCAATGCTTCTTCCTCATGTGACCTTCTCTCTATGTGCTCACGTATGATGCAATCCAAGAATGCGAACAAGCGCTCTAGAAACGCCTCTGCCCTGTGTAATTTCCAGCTCAGGGCGCCTGCCAGCCACGACGACGGGAACAGGTCGCCTAGACTGAAACCCCCCACCAGACGAATGGCCTCGTTGAGGTCGCGCAAGAAGGCATCACGCTCCTTGACCTTGAGACGGTTCCCCATGATGGAATGCACCGCCGTGTCAACGGCGTACGCGCCAAGGAGAGCGCTGAGGTTCACAAGTGGAGACGACGTGGTGGACGACACGGCCTGCACGAGACGCGCCGCCTCCTCCTCGCGGACGGGCCGGAACGACTGGACACGACTGGCGCTCAGCAGCTCGAGGACGCAGATCTTACGGAGCTGCCTCCAGTGATCTGTGATCACCGTACGGGGCGAGCGCGATGGCCATGGCTTGCTTGGTGAGGATCTTGGTCGTCGCGGTCTGCGGCCTGGTGGCGAAAACCGCGTCGTGCGTCTTCATGACCTCCTTGGCCGCCTCGCGGGAGGAGGCGACGACGACCGGGACCTCACCGAACTTGAGGAACACAAGAGGGCCGTAGCGGCGTGAGATGTCACGTAACGCGCGGTGTGGGTGCGCGCCGAGCAGATGGTGGAGGCTGCCGATGATGGGGAGCAGCCACGGGCCCGGTGGTAGCCGCACGGCACGACGGCGGGATCGTTTGGAAGCTACATAATACTTTGTTAGGTATAGGAGTGGGAGGAGAGCAAGTAGGCAGTAGAATAGTGAACGGCTATCCATGATTGGGGAAATTTTTGTTCTATAACGAGTGTGTTTGGAAGACCCAAATGCTTCTCTATATAGAGTAATGGAATAGATTCATCTTGAGATGATATAATAATGGAACTTCCTGTGTACCGGGCCGGTCATGGGCCAAAGTCCTAACGGCTTTGTTGGTACGATGGAACTCATAATTGTTTGAATAGTACTAGAGACAACCCGTGCGTGGGCAGGACAGGCGCGAGCAGGCCCGTGCGTGCGAACCCGCGCCAGCAGGCGCGCGTGGGCGTGGACAGGCGCGAGCAGGCCCGTGCGGGGGGCCCGCGTGTGGAGGGAGGTAGCGAGAAAATCGGGCCGCAGGGAAGCGCGATCGGACGCCGCGCTGTGTGTGGCGCGCGTATCGGGCAGGGGTGGAGCTACAGTAGGTGTACGGGGGTATAGTCGTACCATCAAAATTTTTACACAAAAACCGATATATATCATGTCATAAAGTATATCTACACATTAATATACATTCTCACCAAAGACAGCTCGGCAAAGACAATTCAACGACCCATTTCTTATTCAATTTCAGCCCAAGTCCGAGTCGCAAGCCCATTAGCCTTGTCCATTGCTTACATTGCTCGTCTAATCTCTCTCGGTCTCTCCTAATTCCCCATTTCTCTCTTTCACTCACCACTCTCGGATCGAGATCGGCGTCGGCGTCGATCGCCTCCAGCCTCCGTCGGCGCCCGCCTTCCGGTGACCCTCGCCCGCCTTATGCGACCTCTCGGCTCTCGCCGTCGCTTGATCGCCAAGACCAATGACCTCCTCTGGCCTTGCCTTGCATCTCTGATGGCTCGACCTCGACCGCCGTGACCGTCCGCTCCCTCTCCTGTGCTTTGGTTAGTGACTTAGACTTAGTGCTCTAATGCTCTATGAATCTGTGATTGTGAATCAGTGAATGGCAGGCAGAATGGGAAAATGAAATGGCCAAATGGGTGATGTAGTATGCTGAAATGACTTAGACTTAGTGCTCTAATGCTCTATGAAATGACTTAGACTTAGTGCTCTAATGCTCTATGAATGATTGAATTCCCTATGCTTTGGTAATTGGTAGTGCTCTGTGTCTCTGTGAATGAGTGATGTACTAAGTTAGTTGATTCTTGATTGATCATTAAATGATTGAATCTGGAATCCCTTGTGCTTTGGTAGTGCTTTGTGCTTTGGTATTGCTCTGTGAATGGGACAATGGCCAATGGGCGATGTATTGATGTTATTGTTTGGCTCACTGGATTAGTTGATTGATCATTTATGTATGGTTAGGGTCAGCCCTCCCCCGGCAGCTGGCAGCCCTTGTTGATTCTAGATTATGTGGTTGCTTACTATTTAGTGATTTGGTTCCATATGTTTGGAATTTTCTATGATTTGCTTATTGTCTAGTTTGTGGGTTAAAATGACTTATGGTCAAATATTGTTGTGTTGTAAATATAGGTTTGTAGAGCACTAAAATATGAAGAATAAAGATCTAGCATCTTTATGGGGTGCTCATTCTGCTAAAGCTGAAACGGATGTGTCTTAAGTTCGCACCTTCATCGCCAAAAATCCTGGCTCCGCCACTGGGATCGGGCGGGCTAAAAAAAGGGGATGACGTGGCGCGTTTTTTTTGCTCTCAACTCCTACGCCGATTTACCTGCTAAGATTATAAAGATATTCAGGAGATGAAATATATAACAGAAAGATAATTTGGAAGCTGATATGCATGTCGATTTAGCAACAGATAAGCAGAGCGCAAAACAGAGTTTCACTTAACAATCACTATGATATACGCATGTAACATGCGTGAGTAGAGTCCAATTTCAGGGAAAATATATGTGAAACTGAAGGTACGCATGCTGGAAAAGCAGGTAAACCTTTCAGAACTAAAAAGTAGAGAAGACACGGGATACTTCATGCAATAGACACTCGATTTCATATATACATCCCAACCGGAATTCACATAGTAAAAGAAGTTGAATTTGGCATAGTAAAAGATTCAAGAAACTGAATCAGAGTACATGCTAGTTTCGTTAACACTCATTCACATGGTCACGAATATAGAATCTCAATATGACTAATGGAATGATCACATTTTCCCAGTATCAACTCCAGAACACAAATACAAAGTTGTACAGTAGCATCAAACTTAAAACTCATTCTAATGAATAGATACAGTACTAACAAAGACTAACCTTAATGGTTAACAAGTTGTAAGAAACGTGGTTACATAGTTTAATTTGGTTCCCATTAATGTTAGAATGTACATTGAATGCTCTTAAGGAAGTAATGCATGATTGATAACAACACATGGATAGAATTTTCAAGCAAACGCAACCAAGCTTATTTTTTCAGATTGCACATCCTAAAAACAGAACGACGTAGTCTTCATTCCACCTACTACATTCTAGGTGTTTCCCATCTTATGCAAAACTGACTACCGAATTCTAGAAATTATGCCATCATAAAATGTTTACACAGCACAAATCTTGAATAATCTTTTAATGGATCTCACATGAAGTCAGGTTACAGAAAATTATTTAATAACTCCAAAATAAATGCACTTAGCCTAATAAATAAATGTGCAAAAAAGAAACTTGTCCTATCAAAAAAATATTCCTCAAAATAGCTGAAACAAAATAAACAAGTGTGGTGACAAAAGGAAAATAAACTTGGTATTAGAGCAGACAAAAAAAAAAGAACTGATACCATCCGATGCTGTTAAGGGGAAATAGTCGCAAAGATCCGTAAAGGTTTTCCATACATTGGCATTTCCGAACCTGCGACAAACAAGAGAAATAGTTGAATGCAAGTAAGATCCAACAGCTACAAAGCGTTCATGAATTATCCACCAAACCAACCCATTGAACCCATGAGCTTTATACAACAATACCAATGTCAGATCACAACAACAACTGTGTAGGACATCAGCATGATATGACCCCAGTCACCCCACTGAAAAAAGGATTTTTTTTGCATTTCTGGCTGTAGTCATTTTTAATTTCAAAAATAGCCATCTTCCGTTATAGTTTGTAAAATTGGCTTCTGTACAGTGCTCCTACCACGGGTACCGAGGGTGGCAGGAAACCTACCCCTGGCCCCGGGCACGACAGGCTTGCCCCCTACGCCGGGAGAGGCAGTTGACCTGCCCCATATGGGGGGCGCGGCAAGAAGAGGAGAGAGGAAAGAAAAAAAAAGAAGAGAGAAAAAATTCGGAAAAATTTCAAACAAAAAAATTCTGAAATTTCAAGAAAATTATGTAAAAATCCTTGGAACATGAATAGATTTAATAAAATATTTTTGAATTTAACTGAAGTTTATTTTATTCATTTAAAATATTTTTCATTTTCTAAAATTTTGCTATTAAGCTTTAATTAATCCAATAAAATAGAAATTAAACCTTATATTATTAATCATGAATAAAAAATTTTTCTCAAATTTTTGGAACCTAATTCAACCATGTAAAAATTCAAACCAAGTTCTAAAAGCCCTTGCTGTTAATGAATTAAAATAAGAATAATAAATCTTGAATAGTAAGGTGATAAATTTTATTTGGGTACTAGATCATCGCAGGAACACCTCTGATTTTTTTTTAGAATTTTAGAAAATTATTTGCTATTTTTTTAGCCCGATCAAACTTAAGGGGTTTGAAGTTAAAATAGTAACCGGTCAAGTTGACTTTGGCCGATCGGACCGTCCAAACAGACCCGGCTCCGATTGGAACGTCGAACATTAACTATGGCCCCACCTGTTAGAACGCTCCGATCGGACCATCTAAATAGACCCGGCTTCGATCGGACTATCCGATCATTAACTACGGGCCTTACTTGTCAAAACGATTAAATTCGGGAAATAAATAAAAAAGAAATGAAAATCACGCGGGTCCCACTGTCAGCGTCTGATACTAGTGTAGTGTTCGGTACAAAATGTATTAATTCCATTAGGAAATCCCGAAACGAATTATTTGTTCCACTAGAAAATACAATTAATTTCAAAAATGCATAAATAATTCATCTCAACTCAAAATCTTGTGAAACCAATTTTGATAAATTTCATTTTAAGTTAATTTTATTTTTAAATAGGTTTCAAATATTTCATTGTCCCAAAAAAATAGTTTTTGGAAATTGATCCGTAACCGAATTATTTTTACACAGGAAAATGCTTTAAAATTTGAAAATTCTTAACTAATTCATATAAACTCCAAATGAGTTGAACCAAGTTATTTTGGTCTTATAATTTTATTATCTATTTAGCTATGTAATCCTTTTCTCCACCTCTATCTTGCAAAATTTTACTAAATAATTAATTTTGGATGAATAGTAATCGAAGCATTGTTTTTTGGCATTTTCTAGAAATCTGATTTTCAAACTGCTATAACTTTCACATACTAGCTCCAAATAGAATAATTCTTTCACCTAAATTCATATGAAATCATCATCTAGATACTGTAGAAAAATAAATAATTTCTATTTTATTGGATTAATTAAAGCTTAATTGCAAAATCTCGGAAAATGAAAAATATTTTAAATGAATAAAATAAATTTTAATTAAATTCAAAAATATTTTATTAAATATATTCATGTTCAAAGAATTTTTGCATAATTTTCTTGAAATTTTAGAATTTTTTTGAAATTTTTCCGGATTTTTTCCTCTCTTTTTTTTTTTTTTTCTTTTCTCTCTCCTCTTCTTGCCGTGCCCCCATGGGGCAGGTCACGCCTCCCTGGGGCAGGTGACCTGGTCGAGGTAAGAATCCTCTGCCCCCGGTACCCACGATAGGAGCACTCTGCAGAGGCTAATTTTGTAAATTATGGTGAAAGATGGCTACTTTTAAAATTAAAAATAACTACAGGGCCAGAAATGCAAAAAATTCTGAAAAAACTGAGCATCTTGAATATCAATTTGGTACAGAAGAACCAAAGGATTATGTGTGTGATATGTTTGAAAAACACACATGACACATCATACTATTCTGAATGCAGTACATGCATATGGTGACGTACCAAATGTTGAGCGCCAAGCAGGTGGACTCTCATCTCATCTATCATCATAGTTGAAGAGATGTCGGAGTTGTGGCCGACACTGGTGAGGTCCTACTGCTATTTTCGCAAGTTCATCGTATTGTTAGTGCAGCGATTAGATCAAGGTTTTGGCAGTTGTAAGAGGTGGATCCTCGGATGATGAGGATATCATCTTGACCGAGGTGGTAGTGGATTCGAAGGCTGTGCATAGGCAAACCGAACCCTCTGCTGTTGATCCAAAATCTTCTCAAGGTAATAGAGGTCAATCCTACATCTCATCTAGTTTTCGCAAATCATTGCAGGTTGAAGATAGGAGGGGTGCTGACCAAGGGTCGTCTTCGATGAGCTCAAAGGATTTGCTTTTTGGCGACGCCATTGCTGTGGGTTACTCTCCTGCAGAGCTTCGCTTGGTGGGGATTTCGCCGAACCGGAGTGAGCGGTGTGTTGCTGGTGTTCGGCCCTGGCAAGGGCCGGTTCCTTCTCCTCGCATTTCGCCTCCATTAACAGTGGGCGATGCCATTGCTAGAGCTCGCCGCATCCATTTAGCTCCGGTTCGGTTGCCTGTTCGAAATTCGAGTGGACCAGCAATCTCGCCGGATTTCCTGCCCACCCCAATTCCGTCAGAGTTAATGCACTCTCAAACTCAGCCGGATTTGCAGCCCAATCCTTGTCCGCCAGCCCTGCCATCCTTTCCAGTTTTGAATGAATCGGCAGGCTCTGGAGTTAATGGAAAGGTTTTGCCGGTTGCATGCTCTGGAGTTAATGGACAGGATTTGCCGGCTGCATGCTCTGGAGTTAATGGACAGGTTTGGCATGACACAGGAAAAGTGGATGCAAGGGTCAATTTTCTTCTTGATGATCAGAAGACTGATACTGAAAAATATGCCCCAGTGGTTAACATTGACAAAGTATTAACTATGCTGCTACAGGCTGCCTCATTCTTCTACTTGGCATAAACTTGAACAATGTACAAGGCTACAAGCAAATGCAAAATCTTGAGATTTAGAGTACTTAGGATTTGGTTTAATTTTGTATTTGTAATTGTTGAATTTTTGTTATAACTTCTATTCCAAATTTATGACAGAACCTCCTTATCAACACTTTTATGCCTTTCCCCCTAGGCCTTTGAGTCACCCCACACCCACAGCAGTTGCTACACATTTTTGCGGCAATATTATGAGGATTCTTTTTCGAAGGCTGCCTGTATGGTGGCACCTAAGAGCATCATCTCCTACCCACAGGTCCAATTCCTGGTGTGATCTATCTTTTCCGTAGTTTGTTGTTGCATGCTTTGCACTGATAGTTGTTTTTCACTTTTTCTTATGGGTGCCAGACTGCCAGAATGAAAATGATGACACTGACATTATATGTTATATACAGGTCTGGCAAGGACAAGGATCAAGAAAATGGAAGCTTGAGCAGAGTGATGGGTTCTTTGTACAATTTGAATCTCCAATTCTACGGAAGATATGGTTTGTTCCTAGCTCAGTAGAAAAGGGGCGAACATTGTGCAGGTAATTCTCCCTTTCGTCGCGAGATAAAATTAATGTATCTAGTATCTACATTTCCCTGTAACCTAACAATTTGAAGTTGAAATTTAACTATAAGTTCCAAATAGGTTTGTATTGTAGCTTGTTGTCAGCATTGCCCACTTTAGGCTTTTATGAATGTCAATGTTCTGTATACCAGTTGTTTTCACCATCTTGTGATGCTCAGCACTTTTTGTGACCTTTGATGCATCTGTTGTACCTCTATGTACTTTACACCCTTCATTGATGCCTTTGGGTTTGCTTTCGCAGCCTGCTAGATAACCATCAATTTCTCTTCCCTGTTCTTTATGGTAATCACCACCTTTTAGATAGTAATGTCTCTTCTCTACCTTTGTAGGAGCCCTGAGCCCTTGGACATTAGTATCCATGAAGTTCTTCCTCGTATATTCAAAGAAACTGCTTGAGCGACAAACGAACAGTTGATGGCCCCTTGATTCCACCCCTGTTACATGATCCATATTGCTCTCGGTTTACGCTTGAAAAGGGGGGTATTATCTCGTGCAGGAAGAATCACATGCCAGATTTTGTAACCTGTCGATCTGTATTGGTTTTCTGTACACCGAGACACTCAAATTTTGCTGCTCTGTGGTTTTACTGTATGCAGTTAAGTGATGTATTTTTCAGTGTATACAAGCTTTGGTGGGGTTGTGCAAGTTCATTTCTTTCATTCATCAAATTCGGCCAGTATATTTTACAAACTTCTGCTCTGAATTATGGTGGTATGTGGTTGGCCCCACATTGTTCTGATGAATTCCCGAGTGTCCTTAGTTGATATATACTTTGGAAAATTACGAATCTGCATGTGTGTTGGATGGTCACGTGGCTAGATTTACTTACTTTCCCGAGTGTCCTTGGTCCACATACACTCGGGAAAGTATTCCGTTACGGTGGGCGAAACCATTGTGCGAACTATTCTCCTGAGTGTTTATATGTTTTCCGAGTGTAAGCCCAAACACTCGGGGAAAGTTAAATCTCGGGAACACTTAGGAAACTAGTTTTTCCCTGATAAAACGATCCCGAGTGGTTTTTCTCGATGGCCGACTTTCGGGAATGAGTTTCCCGAGTGTTTTAGGGACTTTCCCAAGTGTTTCGGACACTCGGGAAAGTAACGGATTCCGGTAGTGATTATCTTTTAAAATAATATTATTTTTAAAAAAAATGATATACTGTATAAATAACATCTGAAAAGACATCATCATTTATTATTATATACCTGACCTATACTACACCAATATGTCTGTATATAGTACACTCCTGCAGGCCTGTTCTTCACATGCTCTTGCCGTCAGTACTGCTCCTTGAAGACGACGACGTAGATGATGCAGAAGACGGAGAAGATGATGATGCCGATGTCGATGGTGAGCGCGGTCATGGCCTGGTCGCTGAGCGCCATGTTCTTGCCGCCGAGGCGGTCGACCATGTCCGGCACGGACTGGTAGTTCTGGAGGTCGAGCTCGTAGGGGTCCTCGAGCCGGGACCGCAGCTGCTGCAGCCGGCGGCTCTCTGCCTCCTGCGCCAGCGTCCAGTCGTAGAACCGCCGGCTCTCCTCCTTGCTCAGCACGTTGTACGTCTCGCGCAGCCGGATGAACTTCTCCGACGCGGATTTCAGCGGCAGCGACGTCGTGTCCGGGTGGTACTCCTTGGACAGCCGCCGGTACGCCGCCTTGATCTCCTCGATGTCGGCATCAGGTGCTATTCCCAAGAACCTGGTTTACAAGGAGGCAGTGTTCTCTATGCTTAGTTACTGATTTTGCAGTTTAGTGCTTAATTCCAACAAAAGATCCAACGGGAGGACAATAAAGATCAATTGAATCTCAGCAATTATTCAGAAAGATGGATATCAACAGTACGGTGAATTTAGTTTCCATTTGCTATCTGCTGGAGCCAGTAAATTAAGCAGACAAATGTCTAAAAATTCTCAATTGGGAAGGAAGGAGCATGCATTGGAAATTGAACTCAACTGGTAGTGCGACTCGGACGGGTTGTTGTTGTTGATGAGGTCGGCGAACCTCCCTCCCAACGGCTCGTTCCTGCCGCCGCCGCCGCCTTCCTTCTTGGCCTTCCCTCCTACCCACCCTTCGTCCGGGTCGGACCAGTGTATCCTCGTGTCCACCGTCTTCTTCTTCCCCTGCCCCGCCGTCGACGCCGCCGCCGCCGGGGTCGGCTCCGCGTCCGGCGTGCTCACCGCGACGACGGCGGCCCTTGCGCGGCGCCGGCTGCGCGCTTGGTGTCCGTGGAGGAGGGGTGCGAAGGGGCGAGAAGCCGTGGATGTTGCCATGAGAAGTAGGAGGAGAAAGGACAGTGTGCCGGCGTGAAGTGCAGATGAACGTTTTTTAGGTTATGGAGGGACTAGGGAGCTTGGGGTGTGCATGCGATGGGGGTTGTGGTGGGGAGCGGATGAGGTGGGCCCCACCTGCCACATCGGCAGCACATCGCAACTGAGGAGCAGGATCCGGATCCTCTACACCAGCAAGGTCACGGGATGAACAGTATTTTTGAATGCGTGAAAAGTATGTTGCACCGGTGTTGTAGCAACAGGAACGATGTAACTATTGATCTCAATTGTTGATTTTTTTTTATCAAACAGTATAGATCGCTTTTTAATGTCACGCACTGCAAATCAATACGGTGTACCGGTTTGGGTGCCGGTATGGTATGGTTCAGCCATTTCGATTGGTACCGGAATGTAATTGATAAGTATGGTCTAAGTGCTAATGTGTTACGGTTTGACGGAGAGTAGATGGAAAAAATCATTAGTCATTACGTATGTGCTTAATATTTGTGGAAGTTAATCCTACGTTGTTTCCATCACAGAATTACCCAGGGACAGAAGAATCTCCTTACCAGAAAGCAAGCTACCTTAGCCACATAAAAAGAAATGGTACTACGGATGGAAACTAAAGATTTTTCTACCCTCAGGCAAAAATAGTAATTTCTCTGCGCCAATAATAATAATAATAAACGCTGCATGGGTTAAGTTTGCACGCGAGCACGCAAACGGCAGCCAAACTGGTGGAAATGGCTTGCGTTGGCTGGTAGTCGGAGAAATGACTTCCTCACTTCGCAAAGTTTTTTCTGAAATAATATTATTTTAAAATAAATATACAAAAATAAAGAATTTTTTTTACCGAAATAGTACCATTTAGAGCTTTATTAGCAAAAACGATGTCCTTGCCGTGGTTTTTGCAAAAATAGCTCTCGACACTATCTCTGCGTGACGCCACGTGGTCTCATCCCCACTATTCACGGACAGCGCCGTCTCGTTCGTCTCAGAAAGGGACGGAACCTGCCATCTCGCCGCTCGTCCGCCCCAAAGGAGGGACGGAGTCGCCATGTCCCTCGTCCGTTGCGCCAGGCCTGGTTCCAAGCTTGATCCAATGGCCGGCTCCGAGTCAGACCTGGTTCCGAGCTTGATCCTATGGCTCTTACACACATTAAGAGTGTGTTTGGATGGAACCTGGCGAGACGTGCCTGACCGGAGTGCATGCCTGGGAGCTGCCGAAGACCCGTTTGGTTGGAGGCCAGGACGTTTGTGCCTGGCAGGCTTGGAAGCTAGGCATAGGCGGTGAAAATCAACGCCTAGCTCCCAGGCTGCATGTGCATTGAGATTAGTTAATGAGATTAGTAGTTAATGAGATTAGAAGCTAGTTAATAAACCATTTTTATTAGTTAATGAACCGTTTTCATGCTATTTATTTTTAAACCATCTCTAGACGTCATTTTTTTTAACTCTATATTTCTCTAGGCCCAGGTCTTCAACCAAACACCATATCCCCAAGCTTACCTGACCAAGCAAAAATTATCTACTTTTTAGGCTACCTTCAGGCACCAATTTTTTTCGGACATGAAGCCCAGGTCTCAATCCAAACAAGCCCTAAATATTTCCACAACGGCAGATTCGTTCACATCCATGCTTGTGCTATTGCTAGATTCCTTTTTTTCTCCCCCTCTTGTTAGGCGTTGAAAACCAAATAGTTATGGGCCGACAAGGACGGAATATTTATTTATTTATTTTTTAAAAAAATTATTTAAAGTTAATTGCTCGTGAACTTTATTTCCAATTCTGACTCCTTTGGCTACGCCACGACCCGTGACGTGACCAAACCGTACTGTCACATCACATACATCGGCGTGACAAAATATGCCACGCAAGCCCTCATCCACCTGTCGTGCCAGTGTGGAGGCTTGCGTGACAGTAGTCACGCTAGATCTTATGGCGTGATAAGCCTGCCTTATCACGCCTTAATATGTGGCGTGACAGGGACTAACGTGATTCGCTTTTGCATGCGTGATTGCAGTTGGTTTTCTAAATTATGAATCGAGCTCATGGTTGAATTTAGTTCCGACTTGATTTATGGATTTGGAACCTTAGGATTTGGTGATTAGATGGTAACAAAGGGACTTCCTTTTGAAAGATCAAAGACAATTTAAGCTACGGTGATACATAACACCATGTGCATGTAACATTTAACAATCCATAACTTAAAAATAGAGAATCTATCTGTGAACCAAATATAACACCGTCCTTTTAACTGAGAGTAAATACATAAATGGACCGATAATATTTTTGTGAATTGATAACTTTTGACACTTCAGTGTATATATCCATCATAAACACTTGCACAATATTTTCAGGTCGTGTCCCAAAAGGCAAGCACCCAAAAAAGACAAATATTAGAACATCGACAACATAGGGCATGGCATATATGTAGGAAGAAAATATAGGGTATGGCATAGAAATGTATTTGGTAGAAGTGATACATATTACATAATAAAAAAAATAACTAATATGTGGACTGTGTGGTACAACATGAGGCACAAGGATGGACATATGGTAAACAATACCGCTGATGAAAGATGCATAAACATCCTACTGGAATGATAGGTGGTGCTCGTCATCACTTTGGGGTCATAGACCATTTTGTGCCTACTCCCAGAACACATAGTTTTTTATATTGTTGGATGCCTTGCTACGCGAAGAATTGAATGCGAAAAGACAACGAGATTTGCAGTTGCGAATTAAAATAGACTTTATAATAAAGCTGGGAATTATACAGCGCACAGGGTTTGGTTACGTGGATAAGAAACAACATCTTGCACGATGCAACAAACCAAAGTACTTTTACGATACATATGCGCCTTTTTGGAATAGAAATTAATTCGACCATTGGGGCCGAAATGGCCCGACCTACTGCGTGGACCGGGGCCATTTGCCTTTCCTTGTGAACTCGGCGTTGAACTCCTCGCCGGCCTCCTTGGCCTTGACCATCATTTCCCTCTTTTTTCGCGCCCCCTCTCGCGAGCCTCGTGCTCTTTGTGCCTGCACGTCTCGAGATGAGCTTTCATCTCCCGACAGATATACTCGTTTTGCTCTTCGTTGCGGCACTCCTTCTCTCGGATCTCACGGACCCTTTTGGCATCCCACTCCTTGTAGTCGAGAGTCCACTGGTCGTGTAGGTGGATCTCTAGGTCAATCCACTTACGATAGCCACATAACGGATCTAGGGATTACGGGTAGACGAGAGAGGTTGTTGGTGCGTACTTTGAAAGAAAAATGGTGGAGGAACATACTGTAAATGGTCCTTACCGGCTACCGATAGCTGCTCGTGTCCCAACGGCAATCGGGGTAGTCATAGGAGTAGTTCGCGCAACCCCAGTAACGCATACCCAGGGGGGCATGATTGGTAAGACTGACGCCAACGAACTCTTCGGAAGGTTGCTCCTCTGTGTTGCCATTCACCACATCTAAATTGTTTGGCAAATCCTCAACAACGATTGTCATCTCAACCGCCACCTCCAACAACTGGACCTGAGATGCGAACACAATATCCTTGTACATATCCCAATCATCGGCGGATAAGATTGGCACCAACAAGGTGTGCACCTTAGAACCTAGCCCAGCGTCATATCACCCTGCATTCCAACAACGACCGGGCTCATCCACTA
This sequence comes from Phyllostachys edulis, assembly GCA_036346405.1. Lineage (NCBI taxonomy): Eukaryota > Viridiplantae > Streptophyta > Magnoliopsida > Poales > Poaceae > Phyllostachys > Phyllostachys edulis. The sequence continues at coordinate 14,830,945 of CM070566.1, forward strand.
CTCTGAGAAAAGGCCTTCTGAGCGGTTCAAAACGCCATCACGCGGTTCGCCCGTGGTAAAATGCGAAGTTTATGGGTCGATAATGCTAATGGTCATCACAGACGGTTCAACCGAGCGTAATATACTATCACGGGCATGCGTCAGATGCAACAATGCGTGATGATCGACATCATGCACGATGCAGATAAAACCGCTGCGATGATAGTCGACTACCACGAGCGATGCGTAGATAAAACCAAATGCGTGATATTCGACTTACCTGCAGGCGGTTCCGTAGATAAAACCGTGCGTGATGATGCGATTACCGCGACGGTCCGTAGATAAAACCGCTCGCGATATTGACTACCACGAGCGGTCCGTAGATAAAACCGTCTATGATAGTAGACTACCATGGGCGATGCGTATATGAAACCGTCGCGATAGATCACTATCACGAGCGGTTTCATACGTCTCGCTCGTGGTAATCGACTATCGCAGCGGTTTCATCTGACGCACCGTTGCTGTGGTAGTCGATATCACGAGCGGTTTCATCTCTGAATCGTCTGTGGTAGTCTTTTGCATTGCTTAATCTATTTACGTTTATTGGCTAGCCTCAGAAATGCTAGCCATGCCCTCTGAAACAAGCACATCCAATTCTCATTCATTTGAAGCACATCAAAATTGCATTCATTTGAAACAAGCACACATCCAATTCACAAATCAATTAACTAAAATTAACCATTAATGTACATTAATTTACACACATGTACCATTATGTTCAATCTATCTCAATCAAGTTCAATCGCTACATCGTGGAAACTCCCATTTGGATTTATGACCGTCTGCATTTAGGAATGCCGCAAGGTGTGATCGAATTTTTATGAGCTCGCTCTGCTTCAACGCAGTTTCAAATGATGTTTGCAACTTTGTCGATATGAAGGTTAAATTAGGGCTTATATAAATTGGTAAGTATATATGAAATAATTGTTGAAAGATTGACAAACCCGAGGATCATTGGTGATCGCGAACCAAGCGAGTAGTTGCATGTTGTGGCAAACATAGTATCCACAGACGTTGCGACGGCGATTCTTTGGTGGCACCGCAAAAATAGAATTGGTTAGTTCAAGAGGCATTGCTACGAAGTGTTATATAGGATTAATGTGTACTAGCTAGCAAGTACAGGGAATGTTTGATCATGTTGCGGCGTCCTTCCTTGATATTCCATCCTCTAGCATGTAACACGTCGAACACCCCACGTGACTCCAAGAAGTTAGCCTTAGCCATTGCAAAGGAAGGAAAGACTACAATAGAGTTTCTATGGAGAAATGTGTTTACGATGATTAAACTCCGGATAGTGTGAAGTTGTGGTGGCCCTCCAGAGGGAATCTAGGTATATTACGTATTTCGTTTTGGTATAATTACAATTAGAATCCAATGGAACCTACGGTATGTCGGCATGGTCATTAAACCTAAGTTCGTGTTGCTTATAAAGTACAAATCAACATTAAGTATAGCGGAGTGCAACACTACTTACTTACGGTTGTAGGGCAAAAGTATGAATTCCTTGTTGCGGTGAGCCATGAAAAAATCTATAACGTAATTCTCGACGAATGTTGCATTCGCCGTGATGCTTTGCTCGGAGACAACGTGTGGGTCGAGGAAACCTACCGGTGATTTCCTTCTTTCGGCTTCACAGATCATGTATCTATTATACAAAAGCTAGGAGTTATATATAACATTTATCGATATTACACGAACATTGACCGTGATTGTACACACTTACAGTGTCCAGCATCGTATGATTGAGACGTCGAGCTCGTCGAGGTTGAAGAGACAGAACAAGTCGTCGAAGGTCACCGTGAAGACAGCGTCTTGATACCGTGGTTAAAATGATGCTCCTTGAACTTGGCGGTGACACCGAGCATCGTTGATCAGCCGCTTGTTGGATTCCATGTACCATGCATGCAATTCCGTGCAATCCAAATCCTAGGGTAGGGCTGTCTAACTTCTCGAGCAACGGCTCTTTGGCTTGTATTTAAGACCCAGCGGCAAGAAGGGATATCGAGAAGACTCGATCGTCTTGATTTGCCCTTGCCCTTCTTTGCCTCGCTTTGTATAGGTCGACTTCACAAGAGTCGATCGAGCGCGAGTGTAGATGCATGTGATGCGGCGGGCCCTTGCCATGTCGGTCTGAGTAGCCGGTGCGATCAAGTCCCGTGGACTTGATGCCGATTCTGAGACATTCCGTGAAGTTGACACCGAGCAGGTAGCTCGGCAGATGTCCTCCTTGGGCCTTTGGATGAATGTTCCAACGGCTTGCCCTAGAGTCATGACCTCATCGTTTGGGGAATTTTCACGAGACGGCCTCGAAATTGGCACAAACACCGTCCACATTCACTTTTGCGAAACCCGAGCTAGATTTGCACCGTGCACCAAAGCTCAAATCTTGGATGGATACACCCGCCCCAAGCGACATCTAGGCAACAGAGACATATCTCACTTGGAGCTTGCACTTCAGAGCCACCTACGCACATAACGGTACAAAATTAGCTACTCCAACAAAGCTTATGAATGGATTGAGCATTCCGAGATAATAATTATTACGGATGTCATCGGCGAAAAATCTGTCATCACCTATTGTGGTAGGGTTAGGGTTGGACGCCATGACTACTCGGATGTTTGGGGGCTAGCTAGCGGTATAGTAGGGGCGGGGGCTTCCAACCGACTTGGCATTTGCAATCCCTAATCCTTTCCTCAAAAGTCTCTTCTTTGCTTTTGCTCGAACGCATCGAATCCTTTCCTCAAAGGATTGGTGACTTTTTCATGACCTCGCTCTCGATTTTTCGGTGAGCTCATCTCGAGGATGCACGAAGATCCTCTCGTAGCTTTGCATCGTGCTCGGCTTTGGCTCTCCTCCTACTCGATGCGATCCTTTGTCCGCTTGGAACCATTGTTCCCATGTAACAAAAACACGGCGCCTCTCGTGCGACCGGATGCTCTTTGTTTCCTAGGGCCGCAGAGAGTATATCTTTCTCCTATCTACCCGAATGAGCCTTGGGAAGATTGTGCACTCAATATATCGCAATATAGCCCGACATGTCATTTCACTTCCTATGAAGTTATGGAGTAATTACAAACTAGGTAGTTCGATATCTTACGAGCGTTGGGACACTTCACGGTCTTGGGGTTTGGAAAGTACACTTCCCGAGGGGCGAATAGCTAACCTCGCAAATAACCCTTTCGGTCGCGCGCGCATCGGTGATCTCGAAATAGCAGGAGAGATTCAAACCGCTTTCTTTGTTCTGATCCCTCCATATCGGGCTTTACCGCATACCGTGATGCCGATGTCGTGGGGTGCTTGTTTTTACTGGAGGGCCGTGTCGCCGACTTTCACTCTTAAATTCATCTGTCGTCTTCTTCGCCACAAACTCGGCCCAGGACTCTTCCAATAATAGATACTTGTGGAAGGGCGGCTTCAGATCCTTCTCCACGTAGTTCTTGACAAGCGTGCTCTTGAAGTTCTTCCACGCTTTGCACGCTTGTAGCAACGCGTGTCGTCGCACGGAGTCCAGGAGTTCTACCGGGATCTCGAACGATGCAAGAATTTCCGTCAGCACAGCAGTTTTCAATGGTCCGGGCACCACCTTCCACGAATCGTAGGTGATCTTGACCCGTTCCCGTGCAACTATTCCGACCATTCTCCGGAATGCGGCCGCTGCTCGGCGAGGATTGATAGGGGTCCCAGACTGATCGACCTCCGTGATGGTAAATCGGCCGTGGGCCTTTTCGATATTCCTCTTCTTCTACCGCGGTTGGATATTGTTCCAGAGGATGGTGCATCATCAGACACATGGTATTGACTCGAGAATGAGCGGAAGACATCTTCACAAGAAATAGAACATCATGTGAACAAATGAAATTAGCATAAAGCTAAGATTTAACATTTTGATATTGCTATCGAATGTAGAGTAAGCATTCCAATTAGAGCTCAAGTACAAACCCGATTATCAAAACAATTTCAGTACAAGACTATTATCATCACAGAGCATTCATCTCAAGCCCAACACACCACATTGCAATGTATTCCAGTAGCAGTATCAAAACAAATACCATATGAATAACCGACTAGAACAAATACAAATTCCTAAAACAAGTACAATTATCATGAAGGACCATGATGATTATTGATAGAAATAGTTAGGGAAAGGGCATGGGGGTCGATCGGTAACTTCGGCATTGGTTACCTTTAGGCGTCGAGAAGAAGGACGAGCAGGAGCAAGATCGAGCAACAGGCGGGCGGCTGGCGTCGAGGCTTAGCCGGCTCGAGGGAGGCCGCCGCGGAGGAGGAGGCGCGTCAGACAGGATCGGGAGGAGAAAGCGCCGGGCTCGAGGAGGCGGCGTCGAGGACGGTGGCGACAGGCTCGGGAGGAGGAAGCGAGAGAGTTGAGAAACTTAATCGTTTGAGAGTGGCGGCGCGGCAAACCCTAGCTAGAGTCCGAATGTAAATAGGGATGGACATCACGACGGTTCTAAATTAGAATCGCATGATACACTATCACAGACGGTTCTAACTTAGAACCGCTGCGTGATATGTGATGTATCCTGACGGTTTTAATAAACAAATCGTGATATTGATGAATCGCAGCGGTTTTAATAAACAACAAATGCGTGATATGTGATTATCACTCGCGCAGGCGGTTCTAAGTTAGAACCGTCAGTGATATATGATGTATCACTGAGCGGTGTTAATAAACAACCGTCGTGATATATATGTAACATGCGAGCGGTTTGATAAACAACCGCCTCATGTGATACACATGTGAGACGATTCGTAGTTCAAACCGCTCGTGATATTATTTTGTATTGGTTAATATCTAGATCGTTACGTTTATTGGCTAGCCTCGTGAAATGCTAGCCATGCCCTCTGAAACAAGCGTAAAAGACAACAAGTACATGTATATACATCCAATTCACATTCATTTGAGAAACAATCACATCCATTTCACAGTACAAATCTCAATTAATTAACTCAAATGAACTAAAATTAACCAGGATCATCAGAATGTATATAGTACATATACACACATTGTTCAATTAATCTTTAAAATTAGCCCTTCATGATGATCGACGCGTATGTAGCTAGTTTCGTCATGTTCTTCTTCCTCGACCCTTATGCCGTTTCCGAAAGAGGCAACTCGTCAAATTGATTGTATTCTTCCTCGTCCACTACATTCTCAACTCCGACAATCCTCCTTTTTCCATGAAGAACTACGTGGCGCTTCTTATTTGCGGTCGGTAACATAGAAGACTTGAACAACTTGGTTAGCCTTGATCTGAACGGTTCGTCTTTGTATCCGACACGTTCGAGGTCCACGGTAGTGACGCCGCACTTATCGACCTTCACCTGTGGGAGATGGACCCAACACACCAAATAGGGGATCTTGAAAAGCACGAGTCGAGCTCCCATATCTCCTCTATTTGCCCATAGTAGGAGCTCCTCGACCCATCGGTCTTGAATGCATCTATCACGGACACCATTGATACGGTTAGTGCTTTTTATATCCCGAGCTGCGTATAGAATGTGTACCCATTTATGTCGTATCCTCGCCATGTTACAAGCTGTAAATGTTGGCCCTTTGCCAACCATGTCGACATATCACTTGACGAGCTCCTAGCAAGTCGCTCCTTCAACCATTGGTTGAACCGCTCATTGTGTTGTCTCGTGATCCAAACATCCGCCGCAGCCGATTCATTGCGTCACGCACGCCCCAGCCGGTCGATATCTGAGGACACTTCAGGTCATGTGTTGCAAGACGTGAAATGGGCTTGAGCATACGCATCCATATTTGGAGTGATTGCTTTCCTTCCGATGGTCCGATACCCTCGAGCCTCCCTCATGGCGAGATCGAGGCACACCTATCGGCTCGACTCGAGCCATGTAATCGGCGTAACTCAATGACCTCTTCGGTTGCATAACCTTCGACGATCTTGCCGCCTCCGCCGAGATCGATTTCAGACATATGACTTGAGAATTCCCATGAACCTCTCGAACGGGTACATGCTACGAGGAACACGGGCCCGCACATCTTTATCTCCTCACAATATGAACAATGAGATGGACCATGATATCGAAAAACGACGGAGGGAAATACATCTCAAGATCACATAGTGTCGTACCACCTCGCCCCGCAGAGCATCTAGTCCTTCGAGATCGATGACCTTCGAGCAATTGTGTTAAAAAATAACACGTACCTCATGATTGTCTCTGACCTTGATCGGCAAAATACTTCTAATTGCAACAGGAGCATTTGTGTCATCAACACATGACAATCATGAGACTTCATGCCAATTAACTTCAAATCTTTTATCGAAACAAGTTTCTTCATGTTGGCGAGTAACCTAGGACGGAACTTTCACGCCATGCAAGCACCGCACGATTCGGTTCTTTCGGCCTTGGACAGAGTGTAACAAGCGGGGAAGGTACGTTCATTCTTTATCGGTCCTTGTTGGTGCTAACTCAGTCGATGTCCATATCAACCAAGTCAAGCCGTGCGTTGACACCATCTTTTGTTTTGTCACGAATGTTCAAGAAGAGACCAATCAAGTCATCACATACATTCTTTTCTACATGCATGGCGTCGATGCGTTGGCGAACTTCTAGGTGCTCCCAATAAGGTAAGTCCCAAAATATTGATCTCTTCTTCCACATGTTCTTCTTACTTGTCCTCGATTTACATCCCTTTCCAAGCACAACATCTAAATCCTTAACCATATCATAGACCTCTTTTTCGCTTAAATGCCTTGGAGGTGAATTGTCCTTCTTCTCTCCATCGAATTGTTTCTTCATCTGCGGTATGGGTGAGCCCTCGAAGGAACCTACGATGACGCATGTACACGGTTTTCTGTGAGTGATTCACCACACACTGGGTATCATCTAAGCGGTGAGTACAGTGCTTTGGCCCTTTTGTACTCGCCCGACAGATTAGCAAGAGCGGGATAATCATTTATGGTGCGAGAACAACAAGGAACGTAAAGTGAAGTTCTCTCGTTGTACGCATCCCATAATTGCACCCCTTCAATCCACAAGGTTTTTAGATCTTCCATCAATGGTGCTAGGTACACATCAATATCATTCCTGTGTTGCTTGGCCCTTGGATAAGTATCGACAACAAAATATACTTCCGCTTCATACACAACCAAGGAGGAAGGTTGTAGATACAGAGCGTCACGGGCCAAGTGCTATGTCGGGCGGCTCATATTACCGAAAGGATTCATTCCATCTGTACTCAATCCAAACCTTATATCCTCGGTTCCGCACCGAAGTCTGCAAACCTCCTATCGATGTTTCTCCTTTGGCGGAATCGGCAGGTGTCTTAACTTTCCGTCATTCTTACGCTCCTCCGAGTGCCAATCTAGCTTTTGCATTCTTTGGGTTACATAAAAACCGCTTCAAACGGGGAATTACAGGAAGATACCATGCCACCTTAGCAGGAGGTCCTTTCTTCACCTCGATTCCCTCATCGTCATCTGATTGCTTCTTACGCTTGTATCGGGATGCGTTGCACACCGGACATACATGCATGTTTGTATACTCGTTACGGTAGAGGATATAGTCGTTCGGACATGCATGTATTCTTTCTACTTCCATTCCCAATGGACAAAGAACCTTTTTGGCTTTGTAGGTGGTTTTGGGCAACTCATTTCCCTCAGGAAGCATGTCCGCTAAGAGACCTAAATACCTGCGTGAAACTCTTGTCGGACCAACCGTTGCTTGCCTTCAATTTCAGTAGGTTTAACACGGATGACAACCTTGTGTATTCCGACTTGCGGCCGGGAACAAAGGTTTCTCTGAGTCCTCCATCACGCCCGAATTGAACATACTCCCTCTCATCACGGTTCCTTCGCATCGCGAAGCATCTCGATCTAGATTGTCATCGTGCGACTTATCCGAATCGGAACCACAATCGACATTCGCGGCATATCGTTGACTTCTGTATAATATGCATATCGTTGACTTCAGTATAATATGCTCTTCACCGTGGATTGGTCCAACATGTATAACCCTTTTGAAACCCCTTCGAATCAAGTGTGCTTCGATCTGCGCTCGGTTGTTAAACATCTTGATTCTCGCAATCAATGCATGGGACGATACATATAATCCGCCCCTTATTCAACATATCCTCCTCGGCGGCTCTTGTAAGCGACACCGCCATTAATGTACTCTTCACTCACACGGTTCTCGGTGTACATCCAATTTTCGGTCCATCACACGGTTCAGTATTGAAAACCACGAAAATAAATAAAAGGGTGATGACTTTCGAAAGCATAGTATTTTCTGAGGCTTAATTATGATTTTTTTATTTTTACATTTTTTCGGATTTTATTAACTTACATGTGGGCCCTACTTGTCGGTGACTCATTTTTATTTCATGATTTTATTTATAAAATCTATGGCGTCCCACATGTCATAACTCGTTAGTTTATTAACTAAATGATTAAAAAGCAGTGAGGATTAATTAATTTGAAGCTCAAACTGGGCTTAGGGTGACATCGCATTGCTATATAGTCGTGGCTCTCGGCCTAAGGTCTCGCCGAGGCGAACCGACAGACGATGTCCCATGGGCGCTGAAACTAGCGATTTCACAGTAACGCTCAAACTACTCAAATTAAAGGATGCTTATGCTTGAAGATCTCACCTCGATCACGAGGAAGGTGTCAATGAAAGTCGGGAAGGTCCAAGGCCGGTGGGTCGTCGATCGGTGAATGAGGCGGCGGCGGCAAGCTCCTCGGCGACAATATACAACCGAAATGGACGGTAGCCGGCTCGGTGAGGTGAGGCGATGTACTCAAAGACGCAGGAACGGCGATGGACCTATCGTGGCGCTAGAGATATGGAGATCAAGAAGACTATATCTGTTTTGGCGGGAGGCGAGCTATATATATATACGTCGTGGTGAGTTAATTATCACGGACGCTTTTAATAAACCCGTCGTGATATTGGGCAATATCACGAGCGGTTCTAAACAAACCGTCTGTGATATTGTGTAATATCACAAGCGGTTCATGTTTAAGAACCGTCGTGAAGTATCACAGACGGTTCCAAACATGAACCGCTCGTGATATGACATCTTCACGAGCATTTTTTAGCGCGAGAATAACACGGACGGTGGGTAACAAAAACCGCTCGAGATTGTGTTTATCTGAGCGGTTTCGATGAACCGTCGTGATCGGCGTCGATATTAGCATTTCTGTAGTAGTGATCTCATCCAAAGGTCAACTTAATCCTAGTCAGAAGAGTTCGAAAGTCTGGTGATTCGCGAAACAAAAGAATGGTCGCTTCTATGCCACCAAAGTCAACAGAACTACCCGTTTGGCTGATCGGCTCATCAATAAATATACGTACAACTTTGTCCATCTACATCCAACAAGATATTGCAAAGTCAGTACTACATGCCATATGTACGAAATACCACAAGCACGAAATATCACAATTGACATTGCACATAACAAAAGTTGTGTTTCAGTGGACACATGCTAGCAGTTTGAAGGTACAAACTTATGGTTAATTACATCTTATTTCCTCCATGTTTTGTATTGCGACAGTACATTACTATAGCTACGGTAACGAGAATGATGGTTTACAGTAATCATGGAACAGACGTCTTGCTAAATGAAGTTTTCGGGTTGTTTGACAAAGAATGAGAAAGAGATACTCTATAGTAGTCTGGTTTATGTCAATTTTGAATTTGGGGGGGCAATTGCGATCTGTAACTATTGTATTTCTCTGGAAGAGACTAACCCTTCATTGAGGTGTGTTAGGTCATACACAGTTAGCGAATAACACTAAGAAACAATGAGAGGTAAAAATATCCAAATCCTACACTATCTGAGTCTCTCGTGCTCAGTCACGCTCGAGATCCTGTTCTCAATACCTCCCAAATTACGTGTTTGGGACTGTTCAGAGCTTGCCTCCAAGTGTGAACCTACACTACCTTGGATCCACGTGCCCAGGTACACTTGAGATCCCGTTCTCGAGACCGCCCAAACCACGTGTTTGGGACTGCTTAGAGTTCATTCCTGAGTACGTCCAGGACTTCGATCCGGGGTACGCCAGAGCTACACGCTCGGAGTGTCACGAACCACTCGTTCGGGAAATTTGGTATTCAGAAAATTACCAGGATGAACTATCGTCTTTTGATTTGGAGGAAAGGATATGAGAAGTTTGGTAACCAATGGGGCTATAGGTGTTGGGCTGTGTTCTTGGCAAAAGTTGATAAATCTGCAAAGAGCTTAACACAACTTTGCTTGTTGTTTCTCTCGACATATAGGTACCTTCATGTTGTAGAATCAGAATAAACCTTTTGTCAGTTTTGTCTGAATCTGAAAACTTTTGTCTAAAGTATCTTTGGTTCCGAGCAAAGTCTTTACTTCTATATAACAGATCAAATATGGTTAAGAAAACATCCCAACTCCATGGAGCAAGCTGCCCACCACCTTTCTTACTTTTAAGTCCAAGTGCACTCTGAGAGCAACGTCAATTCAATCCTATATTCTATACGCTTTCACTCCTCAAATAATTCATCAGCTGTCCAAGATGGAATGCATAGCAAAGAACAAAATTCAGCAACAAACTCAGATTTATTTACAGTTCTAGTTTAATTAGTACAATTGGTCTACTCAAAATTAAACTATTCCACTACATTAGTTTAATTTCAAGTGTTTTAGGCCTATCACTATGAGAGACATGTTAGTTTCAGGACAACAATAGGCGTAGTTTCAGTTTTTCTGAAACACATTTGTAAGAACGCACATATGTTCCAAATTAAAACAACAATCTCATATTCTCATGGACCTCAGTCAGACAGTCATGCAAATTTTATGTTTTAAATATATCCATACTATATAACAAAGAACACATGCAAATAATTTACATTTCATGATAGCAAAGCCTTGGAACTTCAAAAATGTAAGCATGCCATACTAGAATAAACAACTCCACACGGATATGCTCACATTTTATGATAGCAAAAAAAAATCATAGAGGAGGGATATGCTCATCGATTCATACATCCATGGGTCCGAAGAAGCAAGCCGGTCGGAGGATGCCAGGAGGAGAGTGGATGGTGGGAGCAAGCCGGTGCTAGAGGACACGGGGAGAAAGCCGGCGCAGGGAGGACCGGGGCCGTTGGGACTCATCAGGGGTGAGGCGGACCGTGAAGGAAGATGCCCGGTAGGGAGGGTTGGGGCCGGGGCGGAGGAGGCGAAAGAAGAGGTTGGCGATGGGTGGGCGACGTGGAGGGGGCCGGTGGTAGGGAGGATGAGGTCTATGGAAGCCGGCGGCGGCGCGCACGAATTTGGGAGGATAGAGACAAAGCTCGGGAGGAAGAGAACGTGGGGGAAAATGAAGAACTGGATCGGCGTCCGCACCTAAGTCACTACTGTCACGTCAACTCTAATGGCATGATAAGGAGGCTTGTCACGCCATACGTGAATTGCCACTAAGCCCTCCATGTCGCCACGGCGTGAGATGAGGGCTTGCGTGACAGCTTGTGCCACGCCCGCAATAGGTGGCGTGACAGTATGTTTTGCTCACACCACGGCTAATGGCGTGACTAAAGAGGTCAGAATTGGAAATAAAGATGGTGATAGGTTAAGTTTAAAATATTAATAAAAAAGATTAAATAAAAAAATTTCACAGGGATGCGACGAACCATATGGTGGAGAAGTGCCTAGCTACGTGGAAATTGTATTATTATTTGGGACAATATTTCTGCATCGATCTGCAGCCTTGTTTCTATATCAACGTGAGTATAGTTGTGTAAATAGTCGTGCGAAGTTAATTAATTAGTGTCGTACTGGTTTACAAACCTTGTTTACATGTGATTATTTCTTCAATTCCCACTAATAAAATAGGACTACAAAAAAAAATTACTAACTAATTACGAGTATGTAATTTTTCACTAATTACTCACGACATAGATAATTACGACGTATAACACACAAGAGATCAATTAAATGCGAGTAAGTCAATACGAATAATTAATTAATAAGCAACAATTTGATTACTAAGCAATAAATTATTTACGAGTAATGAATTAATTACGATTAATTAGTTACAACTAACTACTAGTCATTACGTACCAACAAATTAAATATGGTCACGTAAATTTGACCAGCTATTTTGCACTATAGAAGGATCAGCACTACTCAACTACGTGAAATTTAATCACGAAATATTAATTACGACTAATTAACTATGAATATTTAATTACGACTGCTTGATTACCACTTACAAACTACGACTACATTGCCACTAACTAACTATGACTAATAAATTACCGCTAATTAACTATGACTAAAATTATTACAACTAAAGCATACAAAATAATTTTACCTTGCCTTAATGTCGACCTCATGGTACTTGTATAGTCCTAACCACGGCTCCCAACACTATTTTCTCCGCAATGTATTCCAAACAGTTTTTAGTTTAATTATCTTTGCTCTCAGCAACGAGTACGAGAACGAGGACGAAGAATTTTGAGAATGAAATCAAGAGTGATAGCGAGAGCAAGCGCAGTGCCAGTTTTTATAGACGTGCGAAGGAGCAATACATACCAACAACCCTGCGGGTGGAGCACCGCTACAACATCTATCTATGTCCACTTAACTTAAAAACCGGCTAAAATCCTAAATATTTTTAATCGATGTAACATAGACCATGCATCCTCATTTTTACTACCAAATAAATGTTACTGCGACAGTAAAAATGACGTAGCTAGTACCCACCACACCAGCAACCTACTGCTACAAGTAAAAGTCATGATCTGGTGCGTACCATAGTTATTGCTACGCCCGATGCGGAATGGCGGAATGCGACGCGTATGCGCGCCGCCTCCTCGCAAGCGCCCTGTGGCAAAGCCAAAACCAGCCACACAGGGCCAGTAATTCTGCATAGCCAGAGCCCCCACATTGATGTAGAAACAAGGATGTAGATCGACGCAGAAATATTGTCCCAATTCCCAAATAATAATACAATTTTCCACGTAGCTAGGCACTTCTCCACCATATGGTTCGTCGCGTCCCTGTCGACCCATAACTATTTGGCTTTCCACGCCTAACAAGAGGGGGAGAAAAAAAAAGGAATCTAGCAATAGCACATGCATGGATGTGAACGAATATGCGGTCGTGGATATATTAAAGGCGTGTAAGAGCCATTGGATCAAGCTTGGAACCAGGCCTGACCCGGAGCCATCGGATCAAGCTTGGAACCAGACCTGCCGCGTCCGTCGTCCGTCACAGGGAAGGATGGACGAGGGGCAACTCAACCGTCTATGGAGTGGTCGGACTAGCGGAGGTAGCAGCGATGTGGTGATTCCGTCCCCAGGGAGGGACGGACGAGCGGCGAGATGGCAGGTTTCGTCTCTCCTTGGGATAGATGAGGCGGCGGCGTCTGTGGATGGTATAGACGGGATCACATGGCGGTACGATAGTCATATGTGCTATTTAGAGACAGTGTCGAGAGCTATTTTTGCAAAAACCATGGCTAGTGCATCGTTTGTGCTAATGACGTTCCAAACAGTGCTATTTTGGCAAAAAAAAATTTAAATAAAGTCTTTTTTTTACAAAACTAGACTACTGTTGTCATTTGAAATAGCGAAATTATCCTATCGCCATTCCAAAAGGTGACAATAGTCCAGAATAGTGCAGAGAGGCCCCTATCGCCAGTTGAAATGGCAACATGGCCCTATCGTCACTCAAACTAGCGATATGGTACTGTCGCTATTTCAACCGGCGACAAAACCTCTACCTGTTTTTTTACTGTCTATTTTCGACCACATATTTTGCAGATAAATTACAATGATATTACATAACATTCAGCACAATGTCATCATATTTTTGTCGACAAATCACAATGATATTACAGAACATTCAGCGCAATGTTCTCACATATTTTGTCGACAAATCACACTAATATTACGAAACATTCAGCACAACGTCATTACCAAATTTTTCGACAAATCAAAACGATATTACAAAGCGTTGAGCACCATATATTTCAACAAGACAAACTTTTCCCGTGGCCGCGACCTCAACGTCCGCCATGTCAACCGCCTCGAGTGGGGTGGCTGTGGTGCCGTCCAGACTGCCGATGTATTTTTTATCCTGTGAATTTCTCGTAGGGCATTTTTTGAAGGTATGCTCAGACTCCTACAAATGGAGCACTTGTTTGTACGACGCTCGGATTCTTCTTCGTCCATGTCGTTCCTGATACGTCGTACATGTCATCAGTCAATCTTTCCTTCAGCCTATCAATGCCCGCGGTCCAGATAAGTTGCTTCCAGGTCGGATGGCTAGTGAAATAACCAACCACATCATAACCATACAACTCTGCACTTTAGGTTTGCATCACCCCCTCGTTGTTGAAATAATCAGAGGGTACTAGCCAAGATGCTGTGCCACCGTCGAACATGCGGCCATGACATATAAGCAGGGCCTATGCAGAAGAAGATGCTTGTTGCAAGTGCATACACAACTAGCGTGGCGTAGCGTGCACTCGTAGGTGATCCTCTTACGGCTCGTCACATGTCGTCCTTTATTCCTACATAGCATCTCGAAGTGAAGCTCCCTTGTGCCCATCTTGAATGTCCGGTGCATCTCAATCTTTTTGCTCTTCTCCTCCATGTACTTAGTGATCATGGCGGAGTACAGTACTTTGTCATTTGCCATAACGAGCGACGCGTTGTTTCTTTTGTCAACAAAGTAATTTGTGGTACCACGGAGAATTGCCTCCATAATACCAACCAAAGGAAGGCACCTGGCGCAGCACGTGACACAATTGTACACCTCGGCTAGATTGATTGTCATGACACCATATCGAGTACCACCCCTATCATGTAGCAGCGACCAATTCTCTTTAGGCTCGTGCTCAATCCAGTCGAAGAATCATTTTACCTGCGCCTTCGTCTTCCTCACCACACTAGGATCATCTGTGGGTAGCTGTGGCAATGTTTCGTTGGCCTGATCAGTGCTTGTAGCAGCCTTTTTCACTGCCTCCCTTCTCTGCGTCCGGGTCCGCTCATCCAAAGTCTTCTAGAGTGCTTCAAACTTTTCACTACTAGTTCTAGTTGCACAACCGCTTGAACAGGTTCATCAAGTACTTGTTGTGGAACTGCTTGTAGAAGTTTGCACCCAAGTGCCTCATGTACCAACTGCTCTGCAGATTTGCCCATGGAAGTGGTTCATTCTATCCTTGTTGTAACTGAGTTATTGCACTTAGCAATCCTGAATACCGATCATGTATGATGCATACGTTAGGATAACCCTGTACAACAAAATCCTCAAATTCCCTAGGAACCACAACTAGTTGTCTGTGTTCTCGCTTTTAACGAATGTAAATGCCATGGGAAGAACTTGATTGTTCCCATCCATCACTATTGCAGTTAGTATCTAGCCCTTGTACTTTCCAGTCAAGAACGTGCCATCCACGCACAAGATTGGTGACAGCGTCAGAATGTATTGATGCATGGACCAAAACGAATAATGCTCGTTTCAGTACCCTCTTATTGCCCCCACTTTGGATGCGTGAAATCTTCAATGGTGACATGAATAGCAGGATTCCTGTCCTATATGACCCGGAGTTGGCCGGGCAAGTTTTGGTAGGAGTCCTTGAACGTACCGAATCTTTATTCCAATACCTTTGTTTTGCCCTCCATGTCTTGACATAGTTGATTGTGTATTGGAATATTGCATTAATCGCCCGAATGATGAACCATGGCTCAAAATCTAGATTATCCATGATCGCACCATACATGATGTTCGTGATGAAGCCTGATGATAGGTTCTCGTGAGATTGCACCGACTCAGCAACGACACATGTGCGAGGGACCACTGTAGAGCATTTCCAGTATGTGTCCCACTTAGGCTGAAATGCGTGCACTCTCTAAGGACATCCCTCTTTGTCGCACTTCACGTCATAGCATTTTGGGTTAGACTTGAAGACTGTGAATATACGCCGCACCGACAAGGCCTAGAATTTGATCGCCTCCTGCACGACCTCCTTGCATTTGTACATAACTCCTTGCCTGACCTCGCTCTGCTCGTACTCCCACGACACACGAGAGCCTTCGTTAACGACGATGTTACCGAACTGGTGTGTGCTCCACTCCGATTGAACCGCTTGTTGTTCCACAGTATCCTCATCGTTAGATCCTTCATCTTCTGACAATGCTATGTAGTCCTAGACCTTGAGATCTATTCTTTGGACTATGGTTTCCAGCTCCTTACCCTCGTCAACAAGCCTGTTAGCTTGTCTGACTGAAGGAGCTCCTTCCATATAGTCTTCATCGACAGCATCAACAACTCCCGGACCTTCTTCGGCCATTATGTGCGCCGCGTTGTGGATGGAGTTCCCGACTTCTTCTTCACCATCACTACCTCCTTCTTGTTCAGCCGCCGATGCAAGAGTGGACTTGACATATGTCTGGGCTAGAAGGACCAAACCCCACCGTTCCTCCCTCGCTCTGCGTACATACGACTGCTATGACCTTGTTCCCTCAAGCTTTGCTAACTCCCAATATGTACCCTATGGTGCTTGGTTGGTAAGGCAACTCAATCTCATATCATACACAACATGGTCCAAATAGAATGTGTAAAACAATCACCGCTTCACAGCGCCCTATGTATGCTGCTCTGATCTTATTAGGGTCATGGTCACCGATTGAAATAACACAAATCAATCCTCGAGACCCTCAAGAATAGTCCCCGGACCATAGTAAATTTTTAAATTGGTAGCGTCCGACATATTTGATGTATTGTACAGTAAACAAGATTTTCACGATTAACCACATATCTAAAACTAAACTATCCACTGAAAAATATTATGTACAATATACTACACTACGTAACCATACATCCAGAACTGTGTAATCCATTCGGTTAAAAAATTACGAAGGTGGGCACGGATAAGAAGACTTCGCTAGCTTCTCTCCTCCCCTCTACTCCTCCCCCTTCTTTCTTTTTTTCTGAATAAAAGTGAGTTATGCTAGAATTTTGGAGTCTTTTATAGGGTAGATTGTGCCACCATCCCTGTCACCATTCTAAATGATGATTTTTCTAAATTTTAATATTAAAAAATTTAGGGACTTGCAAGATTCCTGTTGCCATTTGAGTTGACTATTTTTCTAAATTTTAATATTAAAAAATTTAGGGACTTGCGGGATCCCTGTCGCCATTTGAAATGACGGTTATCCTAAATTTTAATATTAAAAAATTTTAAATGTGGGGATTCCTATCGCCAGTTGAAATGACGACAGGTCCTGTCGCCAGTTGAAGTGGCGATATGGCTATATCGTCATTTCAACTGACGACAAAGACCTCTCTGTACTGTTCTGGGTTATTGTCGCTATTGCTTAGGCTACTGTCTCTATTTGGAATAACGATAGAACAATTTCGCTATTTTAAATAGTGATAGTAGTCTAGTCTTGTAAAAAAAAATCAACTATTTATTGTTATATATTTTTTAAATAATATTATTTCAAACGAAATCCTCACTTCGCACCGTCGTAGTCGGAGAAACGACTTCCTCACTTAGGACTGAGGATACATAAAAGGGCAAAAATAAAAAGGGTAAAAATGAAATGGGTCTGCGGGGGATGGAACCCCGTGCATCTCGCATGCAAAGAGCGAGAGCTCTACCATTTGAGCTACATCCCCTCCAATTTCATCTATCCCTTAGTTTGCTTAATAAAGAGGCAACCTAGGCACCCAAAAGACCAAACCTACGTTCCTCTGTGCAATGCACCGGACTGGATAACTGCCCGACAATGGGCCATGTTACCTCTGTGCATACTGCATACAGATTGCTATTAGAAATAGATTATCTGGATAGTTCTGGAATTGTTACGGGCCAAGGTAATGGTAAAAGGAAAAACAAGTATATCACTGGCCAACACACTTCAGCAACACCGAAGAAGCATATAGAAAACAGAAGATAACTGATCCTAGTGTGTAATTTTATTATTGATGTGTACACCTACTGGCTACTGTATTCCAGATTACAAGCTCAATTTATATACAAGTTCCTTTTCCGCTATACAAATGGCGTATACAGAGCTGTCGAAAAGATCAAAACTGCATATTCAGGTTTTGCTATACAGTAGTACATCGAAAAGGAATAGAAAAAGAAATTGTATACAACAAAGAGGAAAGCTTGTCTATCTATCTATTTGATGCAGATTAACTCCAGGAAGCATGATCTTGATTGCAGGACCAAACTTCACTCTGCTTGCTGTTCTAGCTGTTAGGGTGGGTCAGTATTGGCGATCTGACAGGACGGAGTCACTCCACGAAAGCATAAAATCACGTGCGACGGATGGTAGATCTGCAAAGAAGAGTAAGGCATATACACATTGAATGGATAAGCTGAAGAAATGTTTGCAACAAATGACAAGATCAAGTATACAGAATTTGATTAACTTACCTTGGAGAACCTCAAGAGCAACTGAAGGTATATCTATTTGATCTTCGACCAGTCTGTAAACATCGAAAAGCTACAAAAGAGAGAAATGAGTTACATTAATCCATCAAGCAATCTGTCTTCTATCTTTCATAGGTACATTGCCAACTTGAATGAACATCGAACAATCCATGTAGAGTACCTCTTCTACATGCAACTTAGAGTCCTCAGTGAAAGCCATTATAAGTTGTCTCCTGATCCCAGCATCAATAAGGAACAGACGTGTTCCATCTTTTATTGTTTCAGTGAGATCTAACTTCCTATCCGTTTGTCGACTTCTCACAGTTTGCCTGGCAGTTCACAAGATCAGAAGTTCAGAACACTTCTAGGAAGACGATATATAACATGACACAACCAGTGGTTGCAATACTCACGAGCTATTCCTTTTTAGTGCAGGATTGCTGCTCATCTTGGACACATTTTCCTTGGCAAGAACTATAAGGTTTTCTAGTCGTTTCCACTGGAACACCCCATCTTTGAATAATACCTGCATAAAAAAAGGATGAGGAAATGGTGGTAATATCTCAAAAATGCCATAAATAATGGTAAGGTCACAAAATTGTATGCATAGTGCGTTGGACCATGCCCTCCAAATTGTTATTAACGGTTAAGTGTTAACTAATAGGTATAACTATCCAAAAAAAGAACTTGCTGCTTTCCTATTTTTGACAGAATAAACTTGCTGTTTTTCCTGTGCTGATGCTTCATTTCACACTTTGGCTCATAGAGTGGTGGATCATATGGCAGAAACTACTAATGGATGATAGTACTTGCAGGTGTGTTAAGAGGGTCTTCACAAGTTACCTGTACCAGGCGTTCACGCAGAGCAGGGTTTGGATCTGTCAAAAGACGCTTTGCTATATATGGATATGCAACCTAAAATGAAGAAACATACGTTGAAGGGTGGGTAAGTAAACAAACGAATGTATGTTGTTGTTTTCTTGAGAGCTGAAAAGGGTAGCACATGTCATACCTCAAGAAACTTAAAATCAGGTTGTAGAGTAAAGCAAATTCCTTCTTGTGTCAACAAAGAACGAATAACCAAAGAAAACCTTTCCGGGATACGGATGGGGTAATTATACACGAGCTGATTAAACTTCCCTGTGATTTTGATTTTCATTAGACATTAGCAACTGAAGTATATCTGAACATACATGGCAGTGCTACACTAAGCATTCATCATTAATGGAAACAAATAATCAAGAATATTCTTCAACATGAGCGAGCATCCACAACGAATGCCTTCAAAAATAATATTCATGAATCATGATCAATAACTTCCACTCCAATAAACATGTAATCTGACCACACATCGAGAAAATATGCTGATATAGAGCATGAAGAACAAAGCAAGCATGCATCCATTTATCAGCAGTAGATAAAATGTTAAACAAATTTACCAGTCACACTCCGAAAATTGAAGTCTGCCAAGCCTTTTCCAGCTGAATTTTGCCAAATGGCTTCCAGAGCTGGGACTATTGGGGATACATCTGTTCCACTAGCAAGGAAACCAAGCCTTGTGAAGTCATTTGCCATTTCAGCATAGTCTTCATTTACAGCATGAACGACGGCATCAATCAGGATTTGTTTGTTTTGCTGCATAAAGTACAAACGATGACAGAAAAACATCTTAACCAATTTCTTATCTGCAAATGCGACACACTACAAGAATGCATTCACTACACATAGGGATACGTTTTCTTGTTTCTTGCTAAGAATCTGATTAGTTGCGAGTACAAACATGAATTCTGTCACTGTAAAATTTGCAGACCTGGCTAAGGACGGCCACATTGCCAAAGTCAACATAAGCAATACGGCCGTCACGCATCGCAAAAATATTTCCAGGATGCGGGTCTCCATGGAAAAGTCCAAATTCGAGCAACTGGCGCAATGCAGCACTCACTCCAACTGTGAGAAAGCCATCCATATCAATCCCAGCTTCTTTTATAGCCTGTGTGAATGAACTTGAGTACTCAATGATGCTACAAATTTACAATGAACTATTACACATCAGAAATAAGCAAAAAATGATATGATGAATGTTATAAACCTGTGGATCGGTGCATCTGATTCCATCTATCCATTCCATAACCAAAACACGAGAACCAGAATACTTCTTATACACTCGAGGGATCTTGACAGTTGGATCGTCCTTAAAATTTTCTAAAAAGTCCTCAATGTTTCTAGCTTCCTAATGCGTTGCAGAGAAAAGGAAAGCCATTAACATTCCATCCATCATGAAAATAAACCATGAAACATAAAAAATTTATTGCTGAAACAAAAACACCTCTAGTATGTTAAGAAGTAAGAACACATAAAAGGTAGAGATACCTCCTTGCAAAGGAAAAAAAAGGTTGTAATAGGTGATTCATTATTTCGGTAACTTGACAACGACATTAAATAGAACAAAATGCTTACAAGAGTGTAATCAAGTTCTTCCAAAAGTTTTTCACCGAATTCATCAACAATAAGCTCTGCATTGCAGCCTAGTTTTTGAAGGCTAATCCCATTCAAAAAGGAAGCCAGAGTGCGGAACAGAAACAGATCTCGGTATATTATTGGCTCAATTCCTGGTCTCTGAACCTGCGATTTTGAAGCACAGAAATTAATGAGATAAGCATAAAAAAAGCATTTCATTTTGTGTGGAAATGAAACAGATGATATACTAAGAGCACAAGACAATCCTTGGTAGTGTCAGCAACTGGACATTCTACTGGAGCGTATATAAGAATTTGGCTCATGGTCATGAGGTCTAAAAAGGACATGAATTTCATCAGGGTGAGAGTGTGTTTATACTCATCCTTGATAAAGGACCATACTCAGAAAAATGATGCATCGAGACATAAAACTTCAGAGTACTTCAATTAAGAAAATAAGTAAACTCATAAAAGAAAACGAAATGAGTGAACCTTAATAGCAACATCCTCTCCAGTTTCTCTAAGTGTGGCACGGTAAACTTGGCCCAAACTCGCAGCTGCTATTGTCTCTGACGAAATTCTGATGAACAAACTCTCTAAAGGTTGCCCAAGTTCCTCCTCAATTATGGCAAAAGCCACCTACCAATTATCCCGCAATAAGCAAAGATTAGTTAATCATCCCGATTTCATCTGCACTACCTTAATATGTATAATATTCCAGAACTATTTGCAAGAAACTTCTGTTGTAACCATGTACCTGGTTAGGAAATGGAGGAACATCGTCTTGCAAGATGCACAGTTCGTTCATATAATCCTCACGAATTATATCAGGCCTATTAGCTAGAACCTAATAAAAAGAATGAAGCCAAACAAGGTTAGGACAGTAATATAGAAAGATAGCACCAGTGAAGTCATATTTTCCAATGAGATTTATCAGAAAGAGTAAAGAATATAACCTGTCCTGCTTTTACGAAAGATGGCCCCAGATCACACAAAAGATTGCGGAGCTGGCGGGCACGGAATGGAACAATCTCTTCATCCCGTCCGACAAAGTAATCATACGTTAAGGCTGACCAGTAAAGGCCTAGGTTCCAAATTATCTCCAGCCCCCGACTAGCAAGGGAAACTATGGAGCCTCTTGATCCCAAGACTTTATTCCTGACCTAGCAATTGTCGAAATGAGCATAATTACAATAGCTTTCAGCAAACCAATCCTGTAATTCTGTAAACATAAACGCTTGAAGAAGAGTGTTCCGCCCAATAGCTTCCATACCATTTCTGGAGTGTACTTTCGGAACGGGATACAGACGCCACGCTCGATATCAAGTTGCTCCAGTGCACTGCTGGGCTGGTTGCTGGATATGCTTTTGACAATTGCGCCATTCGTTCGTGGAAGTTGGCGTATGTTCTGAGAAGAGGGCGGGACGCTAGTTGACGCAGCATTCCTGACATAGAGTGATGATTGCCTTCTCCTTTGGGAAACCCAGGAACTTGATCTCGCACACCCATGGCATGGCACTCGACAGTCAAGCGTTGATATATGAGAGTGCTGCGCTGACCTCGATATAGAAGCTGTGCATAGCTCCATGCTCAAGGAGCTGTAAGTGCTGATATCTGTAAAAAATATATATATATATATAGCAAGCTGTATCAGCACACTCCAATTCCTACCTATGGGACACCATCACAGCCCTATTTCCTAAAATTTAACTGAAAATCAGAGTTCTCTCGATCACTCAATGAGTTCTTGTTGGTCTTCAACATCAACTACCCTCAACTCGCTACCGCCCACTTCCTGTATACATATCCCTTTCAGAGCCTTACTTTTTTTTTAAGATAAACAATCAATTCTCCTATGCTTCTAACCTACATATGCGATCCCAAATTCTTTCGTCTGGCGTGTAATTACAAGAAAATTACGCTATCATAAGTTAAGGAAGCCAATAATCTAGGGGCAGTAAAAGGGAGGAAACGATTTCTGATTAAAAATCCAAGTCAAGCTAGAGATCCAAACGTCTATCTTGAACAATGAAGAAATTCCCATCCCCAAAACGATCCTAGTTATCCTAGAAAGAACCATCAAGAACCCCAAGAACCGCAAAATCCGTGCAGAATCGAAACGGGGAACGACTCCAAGAAGACGGCACTGACAGAATCGACGACGCGAGGGTGGTAAAAACCTCACCTTTCTGACGAATTCGTGGTGGGATTCAGGATTCAGGGATTCCTCCGAGCCGAGCCCCAAGTGCTCTATGCGTCTTCCTTGATTCAGGGTATTTAATATTTTTGTGGTGCGAAATAGACGACCACACGTAGCCATGGAGCGAGAGAGAGAAGCAGAGACGTAACGCTGGCCATCCAATGCTAGCGCTAGCGCTAGCGCTAGCACTAGCACTAGCACGGCCACGTCACGCGTCTCCAAATGCACTTTGCTATCCACAACCACGAGTACGGAGCATTGCCATCTGTGATCACTACATCCATGGGAAAGTGCCAAAATGGGGAAAAAGAATGGGCTTCGTGCTTTGGGCTGGAGCAGTGGTGGCTAGACAGCGACCGTGCCGACACGGCCCGAAAAGGTCCGACTGCTAATTGGCCGTATCATGCTGGCTCAGGGCTGGGTGTCGATCGAGACACCGACATTTGGGTTGTGTCAGACTGGCTTGTGAAACCCGTTTTATTCTAAAAACAATTAAAAATTCAAAAACTCTCTTTACCTTTTTCTTTTCTCCTCTCTTTTCTTTCTTTTCCCTCCTTTCCTTTTTATCTCTAACCAAACAGGATTAGGCGCGCAGCGCACTAGCTTATCTCCTTCCTTCTTTCTTCCTCTTTCTTTTCTTCTTCTTACTTTTCCCCTTCCTTCCTCTCTCTTCTTCCTCCGACCGGGCCGGCAAGCTCTACCACAGCCGCAGTCTCGTCGGCCTCCGGGCCGTCGTGCCCCTGCCACGGCCACCATCGCTCTCTCTCCAAGCATGCGCGCCTTGGCTACCATCTTCTTGTGGCCTCCTCCTCCATCACAAGACGCCGGCCATGCCCGTCGTTTCCACGCCTAGCCTCCTCCTCTTCGCGCTCAAGTCGGCCTCCTCCTCCACTCCGCGCCCAAGCCGGTCTCCTCCTCCCCTCCGCACTCGAGCCTGACTAGCCGGTCTCCTCCTCCTCTCCGCGTCCGAGCCGGCCTCATCCTCTCTGCGTCCACGCCGTCTCGTCTTACCATGATTCTTTGGTTGTTCTGTTGCTTCCCATTGTGCCGAGTCGACCCATCGTCTTTGGGTGTGGACCAGCGTGGCCCAAGCTTTCGTCTTTGGCTTACCGCCTATGAACAGTCTTGTGGGCCAACAAAGGTTGCAGTCTTGGTCGCACGGCCCTTCTAGCTACCTCTAGGCTGGAGCTTGTCCGTAGGCATAATGGTTTTCATGGCGTGAATATCTCTAGATTTTTTTCACGATTTTTTTTGTATAGGAAAATCCCTGTGTGAAAAAAAGGTATGCAAGATCTCAACATTTCATGAGCAGGGCATGTTTGTTTAACTGAATGCTTCTAGCTCAAAAAAGCAACCATGCTAGACTAAGCTAGGCTATTGGTATGAAAGTATTGGTTGTTTGGTTGTGTGGTTGTGATCAGCCTGCTTCTATGGAGATGTTGTTTGGTTGGTTGCAAAGGAGATGCAAGATGCATGGTGTGAAGGTGGAAAAAGTTGTTAGCAAATCTTCTAATTGTCTTAAAATACTATTATAGCCATTACTTATATTATGAAGCCTTAATACACTTTAATATACACTTATCACTTCTAAATCCACGCAATTTTCTTAGGAGGCACTAGAGGAAAGCTCAATTCCTGCATTTCCAACGAGTCTAGCTCTAGAGGGAATCTTCATCCCATGGGCCTAGTTGCTTTGTGCATACAGGCAACCAAACAAGCGTTGCAAAAAAGATTTTGCATCCCATGAATCTACCCCGAGGCCATCCAGGCAACCAAACACACCCTGTTGTTATTGCAAACTCTATTGGTATTGTCATAAGAGATACTTTCATAATATCATCCTTTCACAACTTTATATAATAGTACTAATGTAAAATTAAGAGTCAAAATTTAACTTTGGAGGTTGTGTCAAAAGTGTCAAGTATTTTGAAACAGAGGAGTAAGACTACTACAACAGTGTTTAGGTCAACGGTGACTAGTACAACAAATGTGACACCCGTATTGTGGTTAGATGCCATGGTTTGATTTAAATCTTACTAATGTGAAGGTTTATTTGTAGGTTTTTTGAGTTTTTGGTTCCGTGGTCTCTAGATTGTTGAGTCCAAATAACCGACTACGCGGTTAGGTGCCATGGTTTGATTTAAATCTTACTATTGTGAAGGTTTATTTGTAGGTTTTTTTGAGTTTTTTTGGTTCCGTGGTCTCTGGATTGTTGAGTCCAAATAACCGACAATGCCTCCCCTTAAAAAATAACCAATTGCGCCCATTCGAAAAATTAGGTTGAGAATCGTTGTTGACCGGTTTCTTAAGACATGTGCTAATGTCATGAAGACTTTGTATGCTAATATTTAAAGAGAAAAGGAGAGTCGGAACACTAGATAATTATTTTATTTAATCCTTTTTAATAATATTTTAAAGTTAACCCCTTGCTAACTTTATTTTCAATTCTGACCCCTTTGGTCACGCCATAACGCGTGGCGTAGCCAAACCATTCTGTCATGCTACTTTTCTCGATGTGGCCAAACCTGCCACGCAAGTTGTTGTGCGCACGACGTGCTAGTGTGGAGGGCTTGCATGGCCCATTCCTTGTCCTTGTCACGCCAGTACTAATGGCGTGACAAGCCAGCATTGTCACGCCAGCGCTCGTGACGTGACAGAGGTGACTTAGGAGCTGTCAGCCCACCTAGTTCTTCATTTTTCCCCAATCTTCCTCTTTTCCTCCCCACGCCTCTCTCCTCCCCACCCCCAACCTCTTCAAATATGACGATTTGGAGCCAATTCGAAGTCCATAAACTCGTGGAGATTATCCCCAAGGTAATCTCACCCATTCCCTCCCTTTATTTTGGATAAATTTGGTTAGATTGATGGATTTAGGGTTTTAGCCGAATTGCATGTTTGAGCAAAATTGGTTTGAATCGTTGCACTTTGAAGTGAATTAGATAGAATTAGTACACAATGGTACTTGAATGTGTTCATATTTTGTTTTGTTCATGCGCTTTTTAGCGATTTATGGATGGAATCGTTGCACTTTGAAGTGAATTGGATAGAATTAGTACACAATGGTACTTGAATGTGTTCATATTTTATTTTGTTCATGCGCTTTTTAGCGATTTATGGATGGAATTGGATGTTGTGGATATGGTTTGTTTGGGTAATCCAAATAGGATATGTCATTGTAGTTTCATGTAGTTGTGATGGAAATGTGGCTGTAAATCATAGTTTTGTTATTTTTGTGAGGAAATAATTTTTTTAGTTGCCATGTCCTAAGTGATGGCATGGCCAAAAGGGTCAGATTAGAAAATATAGTTGGCGGGGAGTTAGTAATAAAAAATTTCTTCAACAAATACCTATTTAGTTCAAAAATTCAATTCTCAGCTTGTAAGACCTTTTGGCATAGTAGTCAGCAAATTTTATGTTTGTTGTATACCGGTCAGCAGTAGTCATATATGGAATGGTTAGTACTACTTTGAAGCATAGTTGTTTGTTAGTAGTATGTGTGGTAGTTGGTATCTATGGCATGCAGTGTTGACTTCGTAATATTTTGTTCGGATTGTTGGATGTAGATAGATAAAGTTGTACGTGTTTTTACTAGTGGGCGGTTAGCCAAACGGGTAGTGGTGTCGAGTTTGTTGGCATGGAAGTTATTGTACTTGTGTTTCTAGAATCACTAGTCTTTCAAACTCTTGTGATGAGGATTAAATTGACCCTTGGATGGAGGGGCGGTATGATGTTGGGTTGGGTTCAAAGGTGCACTTCTTGTTGATGACAATCTCGTGTGATGATGATTGGGACACGTACAAGGAGATTGTGCTCGCTTCTCAGGTGCGGTCGTTGGAGGTTGTGGTAGAGAGGACAATCGCCGGCAGGGACATGGGAAAGAATGTAGATGTGGTGAACGACACCATGGAGGAAGTTGAATCCGCTGTGGAACTTTTGCAAGGCCCCCAATGGAGGAGCAACTGTCTCAAGAGGGCATTGGCATCGGTCTTAACAATGATGCCCCCCCCCCGGTTGGTAGATTTGTCATATATGCTTGTTTCCATCTTAGTAACCCCGTGATTGATTTCAATAGCGCTGTACTGAACAATGAGTTTGACGACGAGGTGTACCGAGATGGAACAGTTTGTGACGTTGAGTCCGACGAAGGCTGGAGCTCGACCGAAAACGAAGCGCCCACTCTGCTTTTCTCCTCTAAGGAAGGCTGGGTTCTTCAAAGTGTAATGGGTGAGATTTCGTCGGTGCATGCATTCGAGGATGTCAGAATGGTTAGTAACGCTATCTGTGCAAATAGGTTGAAGAGTAAGGATGGCATTGCGGACCCGGATAATGATGCCATACGCAAGGACATGTTGTTTTCAAGCATGGAGGATATGAAGGTTTGACTGCAAGAATACTCCGTGAGGCACCATCGTCTGTTTGTAGTTCAATACTCCGATGTGAACAAGAGGTATACCGTGAGGTCCGAATGGGGGTGTGGGTGGAATGTATGAGGGTAGAAAACTAGGGATAAACAATAGAAAATAACGAATATGAAGCAACCTCACTCTTGTAGGATTGCACGAGTGTCCGAGGAGCACCTTCAGGCGACCACTAATTTCATTGCTAGGTGCATAACTAGGGTTGTGGCTGTCAACCCTGATGTGACTGTCGCCACCCTTATTGAGGCTATATTTGGGTTCATTAAGTACCGCGTGATATACGGGAAAGCATGGAGGGCAAAGCAGAGAGCGATGCTTTTATTGTGGGGTGATTGGAAGGAGGCTTATGGGATGCTTCCTCAAATCCTAAGTGCTATGTAGGCCAAGAACAATGGCATGGAGTTTTATCCTTGGCACGGGAATCGAATGGAACCCGATGAAGGATTGTTGAAACATGTTCTTGGGCAGGTGTATTGGTCTTTTGGGCAATGCAAAGAGATCTTTAAGCATTGCAAGCATATCTTATCAGTTGACGCCACATTCCTAACTGGGAAGTACTACGGTGCCTTGATGGTTACCGTGGGTATTTATGCGGACGACCAGTTGATTCCAGTAGTATTCGCACTTACTAAGGGTGAGAATAATGCCAGTTGGCAATTGTTTATGGATATAGTTTGTCTTTGCCTTATTGGGCTTGGACGGAAGGTTTGCATCGTCTCGGATAGGCACCGCGACATTATAAACGCTGTGAAGAGCAAACTTGATGGACACCCGGATGTGTTTGCATAGGTGGTGCATGTGTCACTTAGCGGCAAATTATTTTAAGCAATGCAATAGGGAAGATCTCACAAAAAAAAGTTCAAGTTGTTTTGCGGATGCTTGGAGAAGAGGGATTTCAAGGGCAACCTGAAGGAGTTGAGGGGACTGACCAACCAACGAGGAAATAAGTGGTTGGACGAGGTCTTGCAGGACAAGATGACATGGGCCTAGACATATGATGAAGGTGGATATAGGTATGGTATGATGACCACGAACATCTCAGAGGTGCTCAACAACGTTCTAAAGGGCATCCATGCTGTGCTAGTATCAGCCATCATGGAGTACTCATTTAGGAAGACCAACTCATATTTTGTGGATTGGTGGACCCGTGCAAGGGATGCAT
The DNA here is from genome assembly GCA_036346405.1 of Phyllostachys edulis. Lineage (NCBI taxonomy): Eukaryota > Viridiplantae > Streptophyta > Magnoliopsida > Poales > Poaceae > Phyllostachys > Phyllostachys edulis. The sequence continues at coordinate 14,859,635 of CM070566.1, forward strand.
ACAACGCCAGTGAGCGTTGGGGTGCGGCTACTACTAGACACCTTGCTCTAGCGGATGATGAGTCATGCAACCAGGAAGCAAATGAATACGATCCGACTTTGCATATCTATGCCGTCAGGGCAGCGAGGGGCACATTGATAGGGGGTGAGCATTATGGAGACTGAAACTATAGAGTGAACCTGACTGTGGAAGATTGCACTTGCATGGTCCTGGCTTTGCTACATGTGTCATGCTCGCACATCGTCACCACATGCCGCATGCGCGGCGTGAGCCACATTTCAAACACCTTCATTAGGGAGGAATTCTCAAAGGTAGCCATGATGTGGACTTAGGAGAAGAGGTTCGAGCCTTATCTTGATCCCTCGCATTGGCCACCCTACATTGGGGAGAAATACATTCCCGATAAAGAAATGGTGAACAAGCGACGCGGTAGGAGGAAGAGGAAAAGACTTCATAACGATATGGACCGCTCACAGCAAGCTAGTAAGGACATGTATAGCCTAGGGGACTTCGACGATGCCACCATAACCAACAGGTGCTCGGAGTGTCATGAGCATGGCCACACCAAGGCAAAACACATGAATAAGGATTGCTAGCAGTGTAGGGTTAGGCAACGTCGCTCCCGTGTCCAACAGGATGTGTCTTGCACCCCTGAGGTAACCGCCATTGTCATTGTGATAATCACTCGTTATTTGGTGTGGAGACCAGATTGCTAGTATAGGTTGCCGTACTATTAAGATGGGTCTTGACTAGTTGTAACACCCTGGCTATTTGGAAGCCAAGATGTCACTTAAATACTCTAACATACAGCCACATTGCGGAAGAATTTGAATGATATAACATCTAAAGGCATAAATAAAACAACCCAACATGCAGAAGGTATCATTCCTTCACCATTTAAATATATTTATTACAGTTCATCGTTAAACAAGGTTCACAAGCAATAATAAATCAACAGTATCAAGGAGAAGGTATCCTTCCTTCTCCATCTAAACTTATTTATTACGGTTAAGTCAATAATAAGTGAAAGATAGAACTAATTTATAATCTTGAACTTGAATAGGATCTTTGTGAATGAGTAGTGTGTGTCTACTCCCTCCCAAATGAGCCAACATCGGTGATTACCTAAAACAATAAATAAACAAACAAGTGTGAGTCCAAGACTCAACAAGTACAGATGAATAAATGGAACATACCACAAACATTAACAAGTCAACATCATTGAACCATATGAAGAAATCACAGAGCAGTATTTGAATGAATGGAATGAATGAAGTGAATAGAATGGAGGGACTACACACATGCATATATGGTATTGCTAGTGACATACCCGTCGGTGTTCACTTAAGCCCGCATGTTAACAAAAATACGGGATCCAAGTCCCGTATGAAGAACATTTCATACGGTGTCCCAAAACGCCCACATTGGAATAGTGGGGCCCACATTGGAATGGTGGGTCTTACGTGCCCATCCCGAATTGATGGGTCTTTTAATCCACTCCGTGGATGGAACATGAATAATGAATGCATGAAATGAAATATGTATATTGAAAAGACACGCCTCTAATCATGGAGATAACACACATATGGAAGAAACATGAACTTAAATATTATCATCTCCAATCATAGATTCAACACATATGAAAGACCATAGACAATCTAACTTCTCTTGAATCATAAGAACTCACAGTATAATCATAAAAGCATTCATCAATCACCATCATTAAGATAAGCAATGTACTTGCCTCTCGCGATGCGACGTGTTAGCAGGAAAAAGTGGTGCTCCTAAACCCGAAGCTTCACCTCCTAAATAATTAAATAACTGAAATAAGAACGCGATGAATACGACACTACTTAACAACGTTCTACATCACTTCCCCGGTGAATCAAGATTTATCTAGAAACCCTAAACTGAAACCAATGCATTCAGTCAAATAACGCCACTGGACAGCAGCACGGTAAACAGTATATCTCTTGATCTGAAACTCCGAATGAGGTGAATCCAGTTTCTGTGGATTTTTAACTAACAAATCTATAATACTCTAGTTGACAAGATGATCCAATTCGGCCAAATTAGTATGCTAACAGACAGATGAACTTTCAGCACAGAAATTGTCTAACAGCATAAACAGCAGCACTAAAACGATCATAACTTTTAATCTATAACTCCGAATTGATCGTTCTTTAACAATATGGAAAGATTATCAAATTACCTACAATAACCTAGTTGGGTGAAAAGCCAGATTCTTCCAATTACATTTTCATATTTTATGAAATAACAAAACAGATTAATCTCGTCAAAAATCTGGACAGCAGATATCATAACTTTTGACTCGAGCGACGGAATCAGGTGAACTCGGTGGTCACAGAAAGTTAAGAACATAATCTAGATATCTCTAGAAGATCAACACTTCTGATTCGGCCTCTAAGACGTTGAAACAGCCCGTGCAACATACTAGACAGATTTGATCTACTGCAGACAGACTTTGATCTAATCAAATCTAATCGGTTTTGCATCTATTCTTAATTAAACAGCGAGAACGACTCTCATTACCCTTGAAGAACCTTAGGAGACGCTGAGCGATCCCCATGAAGAATATCCTCGTCCCTCCTTTCGCCAACCAATCTGCAGTCCCTCCTTCTCCTTCCTTTGCGAACACCGGTAGCGGGAAGAGGCGGCTCCAAGAGGCAGGGCACTGTAGCACCGCGCACTGTAGCGGCGGTTACTGTAGCTACAGTGCCAGCCTAGGGTTTTCCCCTTCTTTTATAGGTGGCCGGCCCCCCATGGGCCTCCTAGGCCAAGGCCCGAGGCTCAGGTTGCCGAAGAAAAGCGAAAAACTCCTCTTTCTTAATTCTATTCTTTTCTTTTGAATGATTTCTTCTTTAGAATAAATCGGGGTATTACACTAGTAGCTTGAGTGTATCATTTGTTAATAACTCTTAGTGCTTGCTCTAGCTCTCTTTAGCATGTCGCTGATATTTGCAAATGTGTTTTGCAAATAGTTGAGGCTCATGCATAATCCTTATAGCACGTGACTTTAGTTTACGAATGAGTTTTGCAAACGGTTCAAGTTCATGTACCAAATTTCTTGTGGCGTGATTCTAAAAGTTGGCAAATGTGTTCTGCAACTTGCTAATAATCATGCTTTCATGCCTTGTTTGTATCCTACATCAATTAGCAAATGTGTTTTTGTAAATTTGAGTAGAAGCAAGATGCAAAATCTATTTTTCCTGTCTCTAGCGGTTTGACCGCAACCTAAGGGTGGTCCGACCAGCCCCTTTTGGGTGAAACCGAGCTAAATGTTGGTCCAATATTCTTGGCAGTCTGACCGCCATGTTTGACCGATCTGACCGATGGGCAACCGGTCAGACCACCATGTGTTGGTCGGTTTGACCGGCCCCATGGTCAAAGTTCCCCGATTTGCTTTTTCCAGAGAGGGGTGTTTTTCGCTCGGCTATCAAGCGGTCTGGCAGCCCACTAGCGGTCTTACCGGTCTTGGTCCATTCTAACCAGCCCTTGTGAGGGTGGTCTGTCCGGCTAAGTGTCTAACAGTAGTTTTTATAATCGTTGGAGCTAGGGCGGTCTGACCAGCCATTTGTTGGCGGTCAGACCGGGAATCCCTGTTTTTCTACAGATTTTCTTCCAACGACTAGTTTTTGTGTGTTGGTGTATAAATACCCCTTGTGGCCAGTTGTGGGAGGATGCTAGTGCCATTTTTGTTCCCCTTGAGCAAAGAGCAAGCTCTCTCCTCTCTTTTGTGCATATGTTTGCACTAGAGAGCAAAATCCTAGTGCATGTTTTGCATTATGTGTTGGATTTAGTATCCGTTGAGCTTAGACACTTGATTCGTTCAAGTGAGCATCTCTGACTTGTTACTCATGGTGTTTGCTGATACCTAGACATCTTGGAGGAGTTGCACCGATGATCTTCTCAAAGAAGGTTGTGAGAAGACCAGTGCGGTTATGAGTGGCTTGGTGCTCGCTATATCTGGAGTGGAGGAAGAGCAACCACGACTGGATTCGAGGTGTAGGCTTAATTTGTGGAGCCGATCCAATTCGTTTGGGCTTATCTCAATGTGGACTCGGGGAAACCGGCAAGTTTTCGATCACCATGGGAAAAACTCAAGTGTTCTTGTGGTTTGCTTTCTTGAGATTTACTCTCTTGCAATTTTTATTTATAGAATTAAATTGCTTGCTTGTTTCCTTAGGATTGCAATCATTGTCTTAATCTGAGCTTGTTGGTGCACTTTGTCAAGATTAGTTGATTTAGGTTTTAATTGAGCAAAACTGAATTGATTTACAATTTCGCATAAAACTTGGTTTTACCCAAAAGATATTTTAAAACCGCATATTCACCACCTCTAGTCGGCCTCCTCGATCTTACAACATCTCATCCACCAAGTGAACATCACATTCACCTTCCGACACATTTTTATAAATAAACTCTACCCCTCGTGTGAAATCCCTGAGCATTGTCCATAACCGAGGACACAACTATCTAAATAGTTTTAACTCTGCAGAGGTTGTACAGCTTTACCCACAAGAGATAAATCAACTTATAATGTCCGTTCACACACTTTCGTAGGTGCGCGACTAAGTGATTATCACAAGGCCTTTACAAAACTCCTTCTTAACCCAATTCTGTCTACTAAGGTTTCAACACTAAATGTCATCACGACCAGACAGCCCCCCCCTCTTGCACCATTGTGAGTATCCATGCCGGAACTCACGCTTCTAAAAACAGAACTAAGCTAAAGACATTGCTAATTAGTTAGTTAGGTCCATCTCATACTGGACATGTAGTTATACGATAAGGTCAACTTCAATGGCGCACAAAATTAAGTCCTTGACAAGTTACTCAGGCGAAACTACCTCATGCAAAATAATGTGCCTCACACACCCTCTTTACTACATGATCACTCTCCTGAGCATAAATTATTTTGTTCAACCAAACTAATGAAAATCCCGCCATAGCACAAAATTTTATAAAAGCGGCATCGCACCACAATCAACACAATAGTGACATCACACTATAGTTGCACAACAATGGCATCACACCACAATTTCATATATTATTAAGTCAAATTATCATTATCGAACATGTGATCATGAGCCCATTGTAACTAAGCCTGACTAAGCATCTCTACAATAACCCATGTTGGAGATACAAATATGTCCAACTAATATTGACCATCCTATGGTGACAAATGATTCATGTTATTCAAATAATCAATGGCGGCATAATGACAAATAGGTGATTAACTATTTCCAAAAATAGTTGATATAAAGATAGCATGCAATTTGATATAAAATAATATAATTTTGAAATCATAGGTTTAATATGATTGTAACACCCTGGCTATGCGGAAGCCAAGATGTAACCTAAACTACAAACATCAATCAACTCTATAAATTTTTCTCAACAAATCAACAACTAATAACAGCTAAACTTCATCACACAACAATTCTCATATCTTAACTAACATAAATTTTAGCAAGGATTTAAACACTAAATTTCAGTTTATAACAATTCAATCAAGAGGAACAATATTATGAATATGCCCGAATAATTTTAAACCATCAACTAGCATGAATAAACTTTAAGGACAAACAATAGAAGTACCATGAATCCAATTATTACACTCAATAATTTCCAAATGAAAGGTAGCAACAAAGATATTATTTAATTGGTGAAGTATGTAATAATGTGGATTTCTTCATGTGATCTACTCCCTCCCAGGATGTGTCGTCCTCAACGATCACCTAAAAACAAAATTGGCAAGAGTGAGTCCAAGACTTAGCAAGTACGAACGAACGACATAAGAAACATTGAATCGAATACAAAACAGAAACATTGAATCAAATACAAATCATTCTCAAATTATCCCATACACATTAATATACTATGAATGTGATGCAAGATGCATATGTCTCCACTTCTCTTCTGCATATACCGGTATAGCCAGTGTAACACCTGTCGGCGTTCACTCAGGCCCGCATTATCAAAATGTGGGGATCTAAGGCCCGTGTGAAGAATCTTTCATACGAGAATCTATTTGCACATATTGGAATGATGGAACTTATTTGCCTATGTTGGAATGATGGGACTTTCAATACCCACTCCCGTGGGTGAGGCATGAATGTTTGAAATGAAATGAATCTCAATACCCACTCCCGTAGGGCTAAACATGAAAACTTGGAATGAATGTAATGAAACGAAATAAACACTTCCATACCTTCCAATTGTTATAAGTATTTAATAGAAACAAGCAATTAGTGGAAAATACGCATACTTCATAAGATTATCCATATCATAGTAACGCAACGAATTTGTACAAACACACATGCAAGATGACCAAAAATGTACTTGCCTCAACCGCAAGACGGATGACGACGAAAAGAGGACTCTATCCCCGAGTTCTCACCACCACCTGGCATTCGTAAAGCATACTAAGAAAACCATTCAACTGCACATAGCATAGCAATAAAACTAAACGAACTCATTCGCTCCTATTCGCAACCCGAAACAATACCATTACATTGCCAAGTCCTAGTCTCATCCAAAGCAGCATGACCACCAAAAAAAAACATAACTTTTGATTTAAAACTCTAAATATCATGAAATCAAGTTCTTTGGAATCTACACTCCCACAAATTCTGAGGCGATCGAAAGTTCAGATTATTTCATCTAAACCCTTGTTTTTATCTCGAAGACAGTTCTGTCATCTTCGGTACTATCGACTTAAAAATTACATATCTTTTAATTGGTACAACCAAACACAATGATCTAAGTCATTCTGGAATCTACAGAGAACTAGATTCCATAATAAATTTATTATAATTTTTCCATTGTGCAACAAAAGTTGCTAACAAAGCGATCTTTCCCGACTGTTCCCAACAGAAGGACAGAACTGCAATGAACAATTCAAAATCCCATATTTTTCGTTCTACTTGTCCAAAAAATATGAACTTGGACTATCTGGAATCACTATGAAGTTAACTATCTATGTCATCAAGACGAAAAGTCCATATTCGTCCATTTACAAATGTTAATTTACAAAACTACATTCGTTGTCCGAATCCCAAAGACTAAATAGGCACTTGGATTGCAAAAATCATAACTAAATATTTATCCATGCAAAAATTGCGAAACAAGACTTTACAGAAAGCTATCGCAATTACCCACATAACTCTAGGAGACCCTAATCCCTGATTTCGCTTGGAACTAATTCAATCTTACAGATCATTAGAACTGTAGAATTACCGATCTACAACAACAGGGTATTAATCTGATTTTTCGACAACAAATCACATCTAAAAGAATTGCAATGACTAATGGGAAACACGAATTTACCCACGAATTCTCCACTGGACCTCGCTAAAATCCTTGCAAAGATTCCCCTTTTCCCCCCTTTTCTTCTCCCTGTTCCTCTTCTCCTTGATCAGCAACACCCAAATGGCCTTTCCCCGATCTTCCTCATGGCCGGCAGTAGGGAGGAACACAGGGAGGTGGGGAGGCGCTACAGTGGCGGCCGAGCTATAGTGCGGTCGAGCTACAGTACTTGGGGATGGGTAGGGTTTGGTTTCCCCCTTTTAAGCCTATTCCTAATTGGGCCAAAGTGCTATGGGCCAAAGGCCCGGGTTTTAATACTCCTCCTAAATTCTGAATTTTTCCTTTCAATTTCTATTTAATTTCAGTACTAATCACTTATTTGTTTTATTTTTAAATAGGGTATTATATTCTACCCCGCCCCCCCTTAAACAGAATTCGACCCCGAATTCTACTTGTCGTTCTATTCACAAGAACGCCACAACTGGAAGTAAAAAAACAGATAACACGTCCCTGACATGAACAATTCTGGACAATGCTCATGCATGTGAGACCTCTAGTTTCCAAGTCGCTTTCCTCTCAAACCTATGGGAGCACATCACAATTGATGGATACCAACGGCTTACATCTCAACACTCGTCTCGACCTTTACATGTTCTCTCAACACACAGGACTCAAAGGTAAGGTCTTACTTGTTGGCCAATGGCTTTAACGAAATCCCAAGCTTCGGATTGCTCAGGTACTCACTCAGCACCAGAACATACTAGACGTTGCATACCCCGCGTATGGACCCGAGACGGTCATAGCGATACACCAACTTTCTAATCCCCGGAACCGTCGAAAACAAACCAATGTACCTTGGGCCAACTTCCCGTTTGGTACTAAAGCACACAACATGCACAACACACACGGAACTCTTGTCCCATTTCTCAATCGATTTCTTCATCTTAACAAGGAGCACCTTTTTTAACCAGAAACACACAACAGAACTCACTTTAAACAACTCTTTTTATAAACAGAACCCAATTGAAAATAATGGATTCTCATTGCAACCACGAAATGGCAACTTCACATCAAAAAGGGTCAAATTCAAAAGCGAAGATTCATCATGAAATCCCTTCCGCTTTCCAAGTAGGCAGCTTATAAATAAACACCACATAAGCTAAAAGAGAAACCACTTAAATACCCAAATCAAATACTTCCTTTATTCTTTCTGAACTAATAAGGACCACACATGCCATCATAAAACCAAGCTCAATTTGCGAAAGACATCCGTCAAGAACACATAGCTCAAACGAGAATCAAGAAAATGTTTCACTACTCGAGAAAACATTATTTTCTCAGTTTCTCTTTTAGGAACAAAATTTCTCTCAAACTTTGGAATTCCAATTCATCGCATACCACACTTACTCATATATCTTAAATTGGCATCCTCAAAACTATGCTCAAACCGAAATACATCATCCACACCTTTGTAGAGAGGCTCTATTGACCCCACCGAAACACTCTAACAACTCTTTCAACCGACAAAATTAATTTGACAGATGACACCCAATACATCTCAAAATAGATCTCATGCAATCACATCACCTCAAACTTTTAAGAATAAACAACTCATAATTCTCAAGACACACACTCATGTACTACCTCAAAAGGGTTCTATCAATGATCATCCCACTATTTGCTTTATTCTATTTCCTCTACACAATCCACCAAAGATCTAGCATAAAATGCAAAGCCCAAATTTAACTTACAAGACTTCTACGAACTTCTCATATAATGATAGGAAATTTATAATATTTCATACAACACAAATATGTTGATCCTTACTCAAAAGGAATTTGACGATTATATTACTTTGCATGAATCACATACACAACCTCGCAAATAAGGATAAATTTCAAGATTTATACTTTCAATAATCCCAACATTTCAACATGAACTAAACGTTAGGTTCTACCTAACACATCGGTTTTACTTCAACGAGCACGTCAAAACCAAACCAAAAGAAATAATCTAATAACGATGATCTTAAAAAAACAAAAGTTGAGATCACAGTTTAGGGCACATGCCCCTCAAAAAGAGAATATCAAATCTCAACCAACAAGAATAAGGCATTGGTATTGAAACTCGAGAACTCTTGTGCGGAATAAGCAGAAAGTTTAGGCACGCTTCAATTAAACTGCAAGTTACAAAACTTGACTCCAATCCTCAAATACTCCTACTACACTCTTTATTTTAACCTAGAAAATAATTCTTTGACTACAACGACACTTTGCCAGCTTGAACAAGATAAGTTCTTAAGACCAAACCACATGAACCACTTAAGAACCAATAAAATATTTCAACACGTCATTTTGCTCGGAACAGTTTCAACTACCACATAAATCATGAGGTCCAAATGATCACAACCGCAAAATCGAAACATTTTCATTTACGGGATATCATGAAAGGCAATGAATTTATTCTCCTCTTAAAGGAATCAACATCACTCTCACAACCATATAATGTTAACCTTTCTAACATCACATAATTACAGCAAGAACCAACATACCTTGCTATCCCATCATCAACCTTGGACCCCATCATCAATATATATATTTATATATATATATATATATATATATATATATATATATATATATATATATATATATATATATATATATATATATATATATATATGTATATATATATATATATATATATATATATATATATATATATATATATATATATATATATATATATATATATATATATATATATATATATATATATATATATATATATATATATATATATATATATATATATATATATATATATATATATATATATATATATATATATATATATATATATATATATATATATATATATATTATAAGGTTGCAACACTCAACTTGGTCAAGAGAATATCTAATACACAACCACACTATCAAGTAAACCATCTTTTAACAAGGGCATGCTGCCTAGGTCATCCTCGTAAAACACACATAAATAGATCATCCTTAAATTCCAATCATTAACCTATTAGCAATGCTTAGCATCAATTTAGTGCACACCAATTCCAATCTAGCGGTTTTCATAGACATTTGACGATTATCCAGTCATAGAAGAATTTATGGCCCTTTTCTTTATTTGCATACCCGCTAGCAAATATAAGATCATCAAGCAGCCAATTAAAAAAAATTCCAGATTATTATCCACTAAGACAACAGTCAAATACATCCTTATCTCTCCCTTCCTACACAGTTAAATTAATCCATTGAGATCAAGTAATCTAACAGGTTTAGCAAACTAAACAATTTTAATGATCAACCTTCTCATCAAAGATATACTATTATCCTACCACTCCACCATCATGTAAACATAGATCACCAATTATATCCCATCAGTTCATCTCTTAGTGATGCTCAACACCATACTTCAATACATAATAATTGCACCTAGCAATTACATATAATCAATACATATCAATATAAAAGATAACTCCAAGATTAATATCCACTATGACAATAATCTAACACCTTCTAGACTTAACCATCCCAAAGGGTTAGATTAATCCGTTGAGACCCACAAATCCAATCTACCCAAGAAGCTTACCAAATTTATCACCCATAGTGATCAAACTAGTTCATCAATGTTCTACACCTCTTAATAACTCTATCGATTCCAATTAGGAATAGATTTACTCTTAATATCAACTCATCATGCAATCATTACAAAGTAGCCATAAGTTATCCACCCATGCTACCAAGGACATCCGTTAAGATTAATTATGCATCACGCTACTAACCCAACTTGACATCTTGTACATTATTATTTAATTAAAACCTCTTAGTCAAATATGACAAGCCATCACTAAAAGGTTTTAACACATCCTTTCAGAAAAGAGAGGCATTAAACTTCAGTATTCGAAATAATCCAAAAGAAATACATAAAGCCATAGCCCTCACATTTTAACGAGCTTGCAACAGAAAACTTTCTTTGTCCGAGCTTGCAACAGAAAACTTTCTTTGTCCAAAATATCAAACGAATAAATGTGTCATGTTTTCCAATAAGAAAAATTAAACAACCATGGAGATATCAATCTCATCAATGAACAATGTTTATTGGTAGCAAAAGCAACTCAACAGTCGGAAGAGCTAATAATTACTCCATAACACAAATGGAGACCAAGTGAAATCCCAACAACTGCTTTGTAACCAATATCACAAGAAAATTCATCATTCGCAACTATACACAGAATTGGCCTAAATCAAGCTCAAGAAGAGAACAACTTTTCTAAAAGAATTCACCCTCAGTACCTGTAACTATGGTACTCGAGGTAACCACTTCACTAATCTCATACCACAAATGGTGGTGTAACCTGGCAAAGTCCAGGGCCACAACCACGACCTCAACCTCTCAACAGTAACTATCATTACACATAACCATCATATTAATCAAATCATAAGCATTCATAATCAATTCATAACAACAATGTTCAATGCGACATAACGAAAACGTAAATGCAATGCTTGACCCATTCACATCTTACTGTGCACAGTATGTCAATTTAATGATTCAATTACCACGGATCTAATGCCTAATACCAACTGTAACACCCTGGCTATGCGGAAGCCAAGATACAACCTAAACTACTAACATCAATCAACTCTATAAATTTTTCTCAACAAAGCAACAACTAATAATAGCTAAACTTCATCACACAACAATTCTGATATCTTAACTAACATAAATTTCAGCAAGGATTTAAGCACTAAATTTCAGTTTATAACAATTCAATCAAGAGGAACAATATTATAAATACATCCGGATAATTTTAAACCATCAACTAGCATGAATAAACTTTAAGGATGAACAATAGAAGTACCATGAATCCAATTATTACATTCAATAATTTTCAAATGAAAGATAGCAACAGAAATATTATTTAATTGGCGAAGTATGTGATAATGTAGATTGCTTCATGTGATTTACTCCCTCCTAGGACGTGTCGTCCTCAACGATCACCTAAAAAAATTGGCAAGAGTGAGTCTAAGACTCAGCAAGTATGAACGAATGACATAAGAAACATTGAATCGAATACAAAACAGAAACATTGAATCGAATACAAATCATTCTCAAATTATCCCATACATATGAATTTACTATGAATGTGATGCAAGATGCATATATCTCCACTTCTCTTCTGCATATACCGGTATAGCCAGTGTAACACCCGTCGGTGATCACTCAGGCCCGCATTATCAAAATACGGGGATCCAAGGCCCGTATAAAGAATAATTCATATGGGGATATATTTGCCCATATTGGAATGATGAGACTTATTTGCCTATGTTGGAATGATGAAACTTTCAATAACCACTCCCGTGGGCTAAACATGAAAACTTGGAATGAATGTAATGAAACAAAATGAACACTTCCATACCTTCCAATTATTATAAGCATTTAATGGAAACAAGAAATCAGTGGAAAAATACTCATACTTCATAAGATTATATATATCACAGTAATTCAACCAATTTGTACAAACACACATCCAAGATGACCCAAAATGTACTTGCCTCAACCGCGAGATGGATGACGACGAAAAGAGGACTCTATCCCCGAGTTCTTACCACCACTTGGCATTCATAAAGCATACTAAGAAAACTATTCAATTGCACATATCATAGCAATAAAACTAAACGAACTCATTCACCCCTATTCGTAACCCGAAACAATACCATTGCAATGCCAAGTCTCAGTCTGTCCAAAATAGACAGCCACCAAAGAAAAACCATAACTTTTGATTTAAAACTCCAAAAATCATGAAATCATGTTCTCTGGAATCTACACACACGTACCCACAAATTCTCAAGTGACCGAAAGTTCAGATTATTTCATCTAAACCCTTGTTTTTATCTCTGAAGATAGTTCTGTCATCTTCAGTACTATCAACTTAGAAATTACATATCTTTTAATTGGTACAACCAAACACAATGATCTAAGTCATTTTGGAATCTATGGAGAACTAGTGTCCATAATAAATTTATTATAATTTTTATATTGTGAAACAAAAGTTGCTAACAGATCAATCTTTCCCGACTGTCCCCAACAGAAGGACAGAACTGCAATGAACAATTCAAAATCCCATATCTTTCATTCTACTTGTCCAAAAAATACGAACTTAGACTCTATGGTATCATTATGAAGTTAACTATCTAAGGCATGGAGACAATAAAAAGTCCAGATTGGTCCATTTACACACATTAATTTGCAAAACTATGTTCGCTGCCCGAATACCAGAGGCTGAACAGGCACTCGGATTGCAAAAATCATAACTAAATATCTATCCATCTAAAAATTGCAAAATAAGACTTTCCAGAAAGCTATCGCAATTACCCACATAACTATAGGAGACTCTAATCGCTGATTTCACTTAGAACTAATTCAATCTTACAGATCATCAGAACTGCAGAATTACCGATCTACAACAGCAGGGTACTAATCTGATTTTTCGGCGACAAATCACTTCTAAAAGAATTACAATGACTAATGGGGAACATGAATTTACCCACGAATTCTCCACTAGACCTCGCGAAGATTCCCCTTTTCTTCTCCCTCTTCCTCTTCTCCTTGACCAGCAGCACCCAAATGGCATTTCCCTAATCTTCCTCTTGGCCGGCAGCAGGGAAGCACTACAGTGGTGGCCGAGCTACAGTGTGGCGCTACAGTGCGGCCAAGCTACAATACTTGGGGGATGTCTCGGGTTTGGTTTCCCCCTTTTAAGCCTGTTTCCACTTGGGCCAAAGTGCTATGGGCCAAAGGCCTGGGTTCTAATACTCCTCCTAAATTCTGAATTTTTCCTTTCTATTTCTATTTAATTTCAGTACTGATCACTTATTTGTTTTATTTTTAATTGGGGTATTATAATAATCAAATGACTACGACTTGCCTTGGCTTTGCTCAGTTACCACGTAGAACGCGAAGACGTGAACCCAATGTCAGTGGAGGCACGGACAGAGGACGACGGATGGCGGCAAAACACAATGGTGAAGGGCGTGCGGTAGCAGCAACTTCTTTGGCAGATTGTGGCGAGACGAAGGCGAATCCGGTAGCGACTTCTTGGGGATTTGGAAGAGGAGAATGGTGCAGAAAATGTGACGCAGAAGGCACATGTTTATAGGCTCGGGATGGGAGACTTTGGGTAGAAGACATTAGCGCGGCAATGTGTCCAGCTCGGACACAGACGAAGCTAGCGGGAGGAAGAAGAAAAAGAGGAAGGGGGGAAGCTGATAGGTCACCTACTCGGCAGCGAGAGGTGGAAATGGAGACGAAGTGGGCTGTGGGTGGAAAAGAAGAAAGGCCAAGGCAGCTGGGCTAGCGGAAAGAAAAATGGCCTCGGAAGAAAAGAAATGCAGCCTGAAAGGAAAAATCCAGAAAAATAGATTTTCCGAATTTAAGAAATTAGATTAAATAAAACTGAGCTCAAAGAAATAGCAAATAAATTCCAAAATTTTGTAGAAAATTATAGAAAATACTCTAGAACTCAAGGAACCCAAATAAAATAGCTTTTTAAATTAATTGAAGTTTAAATTAATCGCATTAAATTTTTTTGAATTCTAAAATTTCAAATTAAGCTTTTCCTTACCAAAAAAAATTCAAATGGTTATTTTTATTTTTAAATGCTTCAAATGAACTCCACATTTTTTGTTGTTACAGAGGGGTGCTCGTCTAACGAGGATATCGTAGACATGTATGACAAGTTCACACAGATGGGCACGCAGCCGAAGAGGGCCCCCATCAATGCTACTACGTGAGTTAATTTTAGTCCCCTTGGAAATTTCCCATGTCACGGTTGGCAAAGTTATTAACAATGTTTACCCGTCCACAGGAAAGGCAGCTGGCACACATAAGCAACGAGGCTGGTGAGGTGCTTATGCTACGTGAGGGTTCGGATGGTAGCTACAACCACATGAGGAACTTCGTTGAGGTATTGTACACCTTTATTACCTTACAAAAAAGTGTAACACCCCAGCCAAACAAAGGCCTGGAATGCTACTAAACTAAATAAATTAAACAAATTTAAACTAAAGCATCTTACAAATTTCGACAGAACCTCCTTTGTATAGTTATCTATACCGGAGGTTCCAACAAAACAGATAATCCAACTTGCAATATGATCAAGACATATTCGAAACTGGCTATTCGTTACTAAAACATCCATAGCAACTAAAAAAATATGATATAGATCATAATCATCCAAAACACCTATCCATTTATTACAGTTTACTCCAAACAAGCAGTAATCATAAATGCAAAGTGCGCATCCATCGATGCACACCCATGTCTGTGCCATCTGGCACAGGGACCATTGCCCATACTCCATAAGTATGGGGATTAAAGCCCATGCTTTACAAGCATGGGGGGATTTTAGCCCGTCATTAACATGACGGGGACCTCAAGAGTTGCTTGGTCATCCCATGACCAAGACTTCAATAAGCCAACATGATGCATATGTATGAATTCTCAAATTAATACAAACATGCATCCGCAACAACATTGCATATGAATATCCTATTCATACTACAAAAGCTCATAATCATAGACTTCACAACTTTCAAACATCCATGATTAACACATAACTCATAGCACTAGAAACCATGAACATTACCAATCATATCACCATATCAATCATGAACAACACAAATACTCATAGAAATTATCAATCAATGCCATTCGATATTATCTATTATATCTATAATTATACTTGCCTTAACCGTGAGAGAATGAGGGACGTGCAGAAGGTGCTACCCCCGGGACCAGTCCACCACCTAAATAATAAGTATAACACATACTAAGACAACAGTAGTGGACCAAAACAAACTATATAACAACAACCATGGATTCGCAAAAACGTCTAACTCGATCCTGACCCCAATTCCTAAACGTCGATCTGTCCCCTCGGTGGACAGTCAACTTCTAAAATTCATAACTTTCACTACAGGAGTCCAAATAAGGTGTTCTTGGACTTTCTGGAAAGGTAATTAAATTCCCCAACTAAACCTAGTTGATGGGATCTTCTGAATCTGCCATATATTGCCCCTACCGAGCTAGTTAACAAAACATCAAATTCGCATCGGGTTCTCTGGACAGTACACTAAAAATACCATAACTTTTGCTACGAGTGTCCAAATCTCGCGTTCTTTAGCTTTCTGGAAAGCTATGGCAATTAAATACATTTTTTATTATATCAAGATCCTCTAATTTCTTCTTTAGCTAATCGCTTAACCCAGATTTCTACAAACTGTCAGGATGTTGACAGATTAGCAGGACAGCAACACTGGAAAAATCATATCTTGCTGACCGTTAATCGGATTTGGGCGTTCTTGGTGGCCACGGAAAGCTAAGGACATAACCCAACTATCTCTAAGAGATAGGATCCACGGAATCTGCTTCTAAGCACATGAAACCCGCCGTTCAAACTTCTGGACAGAATGGGATCTAAACAATCGATCTACTAACGAATTCATACACGCTTCAAATATGAAACATACAGAGGGGGGGGATCTTCGTTACCCTTGAAGAACGCAGGAAGGCGATGAACATCCTGCGATCCCTCTTCCTCTCCCTTTCTCCCTTCTTCCCCCTTTCTCTTCTTGGCCGGCCAACACCAAAGGGGATCTTCCTTCTTCCTCCAATCGACCGGCATCCTCGAAGGCCTTCTTCGCCGGCAGCAAGGAGCAACACCAGGGGCTACTGGAGGTGTTAGACAGGGAGGGAGAGAGGCGCAAGAGGCAGGGGAAGTGGCGGCCAAGGGGGAGGAACAAGGGGGTGTCAGCCAAGAGGTGGGAGGAGGAGGTGGCGCCTAGGGTTGAGGCCGGCTGCCCTCTCCCCTCCACCTTGGGCCGAATGCAATTGGGCCAGAAGCCCCGACCCAAGTTGGCTAAACTTTGCAGAAACCCCCTTCTATTCTCTGTTAAACCACTTTTCTAATTGATCCTTCTCTCTGATTTAATTTCTTCTCAATTAATTTAATTTGGAGTATTACAAAAAGACAAATGTTGTTGAAAATGAAATCCAAAAATATGTCTTTCTAAAATTTGTGGCAATAGAACTAGAAAGAGTGATGTGATAGAGCTCTCTGCTGAGGTGATTTAAGAGCACATATTCTGCATGTACTTTATACTGTTAGTATGAAGTCAGTCCTAGAACAACATTATGCACCCAATAAAATTTTCTTCGCCCGGGAGGAAAATTATTTTTAATGTATTACTATCATGACAAATAGACAAAAATGAGCAAAAGAAGACTCACAGGTTGTAAGAGCCAGTGTACAAAATGAACCACATTCTGAGTTGACATGCAATCCCTAAGAGGGGGGGAGAGGTGTGTAAGTTTAGTATGGAAATATAAATGAAGCTATAAAAGCATCAAATAGATGATAAAATAAATGTGTCAATGGGTATTAGTAGATGGGTCTTTATGGGCTATATAGTAAATTGTGCTAAATTGAGTTTAATCTATTATTAGTATTAACACTCTCCCAAGTCAACTGAGCAAAAACTACGAGCACAAGATATATTCTACAACTTAGCATAATTCTTATTGGTGTAAATGGTCATGAAGTGCCAAGGTTCTTGAATCATGGTTTTGGAAGACAAATCAAATATATATGGCGACTGACGACCATTTCCAACTAACCAAGCAAAGCAGATACCAAGCCATAAAGTTAAATAATTATTTGAACATTATGAAGCACTAGCTAACGTAGGATTGGCAGATGTCCTTCTTTTCAGCCCTGCCCCTTTTGTTTTCATTAACTGCGTGTAAGACTACAAAGTATTTTCATTGCACAACATGGTTTATTGCTGCTACTTTTGTTTACTACAATGACTGGTAGCTAGTGCTGCTTCACCTATTGCAATGCACCAACTATAATGATAGTGTACTAGTGGTAAGGTCTCTCAATGTTGCTATGTTCTTTTTGAAGATGATGATATATGCGGTTTACTTGAGAGAAAAAATTGTATCTCGGTGTGGTTGTTTCTTACCCTTTTTTGTTTGTCCTTGTAGATGGTTCACCGCTGATGCAGGCAAATCGCAACTAAAATGAACTAAACCGTCATGAGGGATGTTGTTCAAGATGCCCCAACTCAGAGTGGCTCATCGCATGCTACATCATCGTGGACAACGACATCCACTACCGCGGCACGAGATGACAACGATGACGATGATGAAGAGGAGGAGGACGACGATGCAGATGCTAGATTGCCCGATGAGATGGTCCTCTCGGACCTTGTTGGTGCACCTACCCCGATGTAACCAACTCAGGCCACGCATCTGTGCCGTAAACGTTGGGATTGCGCAGACATTAGCAGCGTCAATGTTGTCGAGAGCACCAGTGGCGAGCATCCAGCTGCTAAGTTCACACCAGGCATGGGTCCGATCCACAAGCGCATGCGATGTAATTTAGTGTAGTACTGGTACCTTTCTGTATGGGATGAATGAATGCATGCATGCATGAATGAAATGTTTGAATGGGTGGATGATTGGATAATTGGATGATGGATAGATGGATGGAAGGATGGATAATTGGATGGATGAATGAATGAATGCATGAATGAATGATCTCCCGAAAAACTAGGTTAGCCACGCCAGTGACTATGGCGTGACAGAGTAGTACTGTCACACCAAGGGTGGCGGCGTGGCAGGACTTAGTCCCAGAATCAGGGGCAGGGCTTGCACCGCCTCTGGATTTGTCCATGCACTAGTGTGGCAGCATGGTTACGACACGCTAGTGACCATGGCATGATAGAGTAGTACTGTCATGCCAAGGGTAGCAGCGTGGCAGGACTTAGCCCTAGAATCAGGGGCGGGGCTTGCATTGCCTCTGGATTTGTCCATGCACTGGCGTGGTGGCACGGTTACACCACGCCAAGGACCATGGCGTGATAGAGTAGTACTTTCACGCCAAGGGTGGCGGCGTGGTAGGACTCAGATCGAAATGATCACACTCTGTCACGCCACAAATTCAGACCAAAAAGACTGCACCCTATCATGCCACAAACTGCCACCTTTGCAGACTGAAAAGACGACACAGTGCGATGCTACCTTTTCAGATCGAAATGACCACACTCTGCCTCGCCACCTTTTTAGACCGAAAAGACAACACACTTCGACGATAGCTTGTCAGACATAAATGACCACACTCTCCTACACCACCTTTTTAGACCGAAGTGACAATACACTGCGATGCTACCTTCTTAGACAAAAATGAATGAACTCTCCCACGCCACCTTTTCAGACTGATGCCTTGTCTGTTCTCCCTCCACCCTCAGAATTACACTTTATCCGCTTATAAAAAGGGAGAAGATAGTTGGAAAAGAACACTACACTACCACACCCAACATTTCACCAAAGCTTGGTTAACACAACAGAGAGGAACTTCTACGCGAAGATGCTGCTGAAGCGTAAGTGGCTTGCCGAGAGGGCTAAACCCTACCCAGATTTTTCTATGAAGGATGCGTCGGATCACCGAAGTTCCCACGCTCACAATGTGTGTGCGAAGAATCGGCTAAGATCATCCAGCCCATACACTCGGCGATCACCGCCTGGGCATACTATAAGTGCGGGAACATCCTCGTAAGCGAATATTGCACACACATAGATTTTTCACATCTTACATTCTATTCAACAAATCCCTAACTACATCTGTGCATAATGGTAGACGGAGATGCGATGCAACTTCTTCCAATGGATCAACAGCCAGACATATACGATAGAACGTTCATCGAGCAAAAGTACGTGTTGAACTATGCGTGCGAATCGAGACCTTCAAACGCTAGAAACCTTACGTACCCGACTCTATTGAAGATGCACTAGAGGAGCCCGAGAAAGTAGGATGGTAGTGGAGGACCCCCGAATAGGAAGCTGAGTACGTCTGGGCCAAGCACGTTGCAGACAAGGGAAGTGAGACTGGTGGCCATACTAGTGCTCCCCGTTGGCCAGGCATAGTCCGAATCAAATAGGTAAGTTGTGTTCAATTTGTATCCTGGTTATTAATTTGGTCCTACATTGTGTTATCCTAACATTATTCAATCGTCTAGCCCGTCTCGTAGAATATGGCTGACTTCGAGACTGGCTATCGCCGTGGGCAGTCAGGAGACAAGGGGAAGGGAGCAGTGGGCCACCAAGACTAATCAACTTCATTCCAATCGACCTTTTTTCGATACAAAAAAGGTATATATGTATCGTAGGTGTATTTTGGTTTGTTGATTTGTGCATGCTGTTGTTTCTAATACACGTAACCAAACCCTACGCGTCATGTAATTTGCAACTACATTATAAAGTTTATTTCAAATTCCGTTCTCTTTTTTTAATGGAATCGGTTTTACAAACACTAAAACCGTGACAACAACGCGTGTGTGCATGCCCTAAACCCAAATATTTTCAAGAGGCGGGCGGATTTTCCATTCAATTCTTGGCATGGCAAGGCATGCTTAACAGTGTCAAACAAAAGGCAGAGCATAACATAAATATAAAGGTCCAAAAGGCATGTTCTCGAAAAAAAACCACTTAATGGTCTTCCACCTCTAAGTGATGATAAGCACTACCAATCCATGCAATGGGATGTGATTGGCTATTCATCCATTTCTTGATTCAAAATAGGAACAAAGTGGATTTGAAAAAGGATCTACTGTCTAGGGTTGGGCATTCAGTTAGCACCATTCATTTATTGCTAGCCCAAATCAGGTTTACATTTTTTGACCAATTTTCCATGTAAAATCAAATACTAAATACGATGTATATAGGCACAAAAGATAGTGAACTTGTGAAGGGATTGCCATGCTATGTTTAGAATTGGTAGTCATGCACGTGAGGAAACATCACAATAAGTTAATGTGGTTTTGCAGAGAAGAGGGCTCAAAGCTTCAGACGTACATACCAGTGATATATATACAGTCCAACCCACATGACATGAACATACACCTGGGTAGCTGACAAATTTGCAAGTAATCAAATGCACCATGGAGCATCAAATACAGGTTTGCTACGCTAATGGACGCGGCGTGGCAGGACTTGGCCCCTCACCGCTCTAGCACGCCTTTGGATTGGCGTGGCGACACAGTTTAGTCACGCCATTAAATACGGCGTGGCAAAGGGTCCTGCCACGTCATGAGTACTGGCCTGGCGTGACGGGACTGGGCCACGCAAGCCCTTCACGCTGGTATGCCGTGCGCACGACGGCTTATATGACAGGTTTGGCCACACCGAGAAAAGTGGCATGACAGAATGGTTTGGCCACGCCTCACGTTATGATATGATCAAAGGGGTTAGAATTGAAAATAAAGTTAGCGAGGTGTTAACTTTAAAATATTATTAAAAAAGATTAAATAATATAAAAAAATTCAACACTGGATGGCCAATATTTATTCCAACAAAACTGAGTTGTGATTACTAGATGACAGACGATGCAAGCCTAGTCTCAGACAATTTCAGCATAATTGAGCCATCCTCACATGGGAAGTTGGGAACAAGAGCAGAGTAGTAAGCGGGAAGGAATCAGGCAAATAGAATCAATAACAGATGCAGTTACAGTTCACACCCAACTGCAAGAATCCTGAAGAATTCCTGCTTGCATTCAGACGGTTGCATCAGAATTGCCCATATTGTGTAACATATGGTACATCAGAGGACAGAAAATTGTGAGCAAAATGATCCCCAGCAAATCATCGAACTGCAGAGAAGTTATCATGCAGCAAAATACTGATGCAGCAATTCATTCCTAGGCTGGGGCTGCAATGTATGATCAGTATCAGAGGCACCAATGTCACCCACTGACGGCCAAAACAGACAGCTTTGAAGCCCAGCAAACTATCTTCAGCTTTTCGAACACCAACAGCAGACTGTCAGCCTCTTAGTCAAGCAAATACTAGTCCGCTCCATCGAAACAGATATGCTTGGCTTGAACATGCAGGCAAATCTCATGAGACACCGAGGATCCTTTCTTTGTCCCTGAGGCTTACATGATACCAGCATTGTCTGACTGCCAAACATGTAAACATAAGCATTTCACATCTCCAATTCAACATGCAGGCTTTGGTGGTTTGCAAGAATTTTCCTGTTTCAGCTTTTGTATTGCTCCCTGAACAAAACAAATTACAAAATGGATTTATCAGCAAAATATGATAAACAAGGAGCACCTAGGTCCTACGAGGGAATAGTTTGAAGAAATAAAGATAGAATGCGGCCATTTCAACTCATAGAACTGCTTTCGTAATGAATCAAGTAAGGGTCACAAACCAATTAACGTAGCGCAAACATTGTTGAGATGCTAAGACAGATGACCCCAAACACAACCACATATGAAGCAACCCCTGCAAAATTGCAGAACTGTACTGTCAAAAGCACATAAATAGCATACGGTCACTGACATCATTCCAGTCGCCATTTTCATGTGCAGTTGAGCACATTTCTGCAAATGATAAATTCACAAAGGTAATCTACTTGCAACTCAAATCAGAATCCATATCAGATAATAAAGTATTTATATGACCCGTGAATGCAGTTATATGGATTTTTCGCATAGGACGTTCAACCAACTAAATAAGATGTCAATGACTAAAACTTGAGTAATTTCATGAATTGAAACTTCTCAACAGCTAGGTGTGCTGCAAAACCTTAGAAAGGCTCAAAGTTGGTAACGATGGATCAATTTTCATGGTTCATGAGGAAAAATAATTAGTCCCACATCCGTTTGTTGCACATACGTCGATCACGGAATGAAAATGGTTATGTTCCACTGCACATATTTTAAAGAGTCTTCTACGACATATAATGGTATATTTCTGGGCGTTCTCATGATTGCTATTATGTAATCTTCTCTAATCTATAATTTAGTTACGCACATGCATCATGTGATTTCTGTCAACCCACATTCGACGAGCAAGAATATAACATTCTTAGTAGCTGTAGCTGGATAATGTATTGTTTTTTAAATTTTCTTAGCAGAAAGGAAGTATCATATACCTTGCTGTACTTCTCTCCTACAGCAGTTAGCTTCCTATTTCATAATAGGAACATATGTCCTCCCTCAAGTAGTTAAGCACTTAAGCCACAAGTTCATTACTTTCAGTATGTTCTTAGTCCATGATGCCATTCCATATCGGTGTATCTTCTGCTGATCTCATTTGTTTGGATAGTCCAACTAACACTGAATATATTTCATGTGTTTCCGGATGGGAGCGATCGCCTGCGACAAACTCATGTGTCTTGTTTTGCATCTCAATCCAACTTTTGCCAGGTTCTTTCCTGACTCCGTTTATTCTCATTGTATGCCTAATTTTTGACATGCTGTCCCGATTTCCTGATGTAGCATATAGATTTGAAAGCAACACATAAGCACCAGAATCAGCAGGTTCCAGGGCCAGTATCATATTCATGCACCTTTTCCCCCTCTCAAGATCCCCATGGATTCTGCAAGAACTCAGTAACATCTTCCATATAAGCGCATCTGCTTCGAAAGGCATCCCTTTGATCAGATCTTCTGCTTCTCGCAACCTCCCCGCCCGTCCTAGCATGTCGACCATGCATGCATAGTGCTCAGGAGTAGGTTGTATCCCGTGCTTCATCTGCATCATCTCGAAGTACTCTGCAGCTTTGCTGGTCTTATTGGCATGGCTACAAGCTGTCAACAACTCAATGAATGTTTCTTCGTTTGGCATGACTTCACTGTCCTGCATATGCACATCAAACACATCGAAGGCCTCTTGGAAGCAACCATTTTGTGCAAACCCTCCAATCATCGCTGTCCACGAGATTACATTCTTGCAGGTAAGCCCGGAGAAAACCTTCTGTGCCTCCTTTACAAAACCGGCTTTACTGTACATGCTTATCAAGGCATTGGCGACAACTGTGTCTGTCCAGAGCTCAGTCTTCAGAATCATTGCATGGATTTGCATACCTAGTTGCACTGCTGCTGAATTTGCAGAAGCTGCAAGAACAGTAGCAAAGGTGAAGTCATCCGGGTCCATTTCTTCTGTCATCAAACTGAGCAAGTTCAGTACTTGATGCAGATCGCCCAATTGAGCAAATGCAGAAATGACAGAATTCCAGGTGATTACGTCCTTGTACTTGATGCCATCAAATACCTTTCGAGCATTGTTTATTTTAACAGAATCCGCATACATATCGATAAGTCTACATCCTACAAAGGCATTTGATGACATTTCTCTCTTGATCAGATCAGCATGTACTGCTTTCCCGGCTCCATGCCACCCTAGGGAAGTGCAAGCAGCCACAGCACATACAAAACTGAACTCATCCTGCCTGATCCCAGCATGTTTCATTCCTATAAAGATACTCAGAGCCTTCTCCAATTCCTCATTCTGAATGTAGGACTGAGCCATGGAGTTCCAAGATACAGGATCTGGTTTTCTGATGGTATTAAAACCACGCTGAGAATCATGAAGCTTACCGTGTTTCCCATACATACTGATTAGGCCATTCCCGATCATCGTACTCCCGTTCAAGCCGATCTTTTCTGCAAGTCCATGAATCTGCATTCCTAAGGCACTTTGTGAGGAACTGGTAGCCGCTTTTAGCATTATCGATACAGTATATTCATCTGGAGCTAAACCATGCTTTTGCATTTCTAGAAATAGCCTGAGGCCTTCATCCAGCATGTCACTTTCAACACAGGCATCCAAGATGGAATTCCAGGTGACGGTGTTCTTACTTACCATAGAGTCAAAAACTGCCATGGCCGACTGGATATCTGAAAGTCTGGCATAGGCATCGAGAAGAGCACTTCCGACAACAACACCATTCAGAAGCCCTCTCAAAGTAAGTTGTGCATGAATTTGCTTGATGATATCTAGGTCATCTGTTCTGAGCAAGCTCAGGTAGGTAAACTCATCTGGTGCCTCACCTTCTCTCTGCATCTCCACGAACAACTTGATGCCTTCGTCGATGTGCCCACTCTTCACTTTTGCTGCAATAAGCGAATTCCAAGATATGATATCCTTCCCCATCATGCTATCAAACACTGTCTCGGATTCCCCTGGTTGCCCAAGTTCAGAGTACATATTGATCAGAGCATTCCCTACCTCAGATCGACCAAAGCAACCTGATTTGATGGCCTGTGAGTGGATCTGCTTTCCAAGACCAAGGCTCCTCGACCCAACCGAAGCTCGCAGGGCACTTAGGTACGTCACGTTGTTCGGCACCTCGCCGGAGTCGATCATGGCGCAGAAGAGCCGGGCTGCATCAAGAAAGCAGCCATTTGAGCAGTAGCCAGCAAGGAGGACATTCCAAGAGAACACATTCCTCTGAGCCATGCTGTCAAAGACCTCCCTCGCCATGGAGATCTCCCCACACTTTGCATACAGGTTGATGAACTGGTTATCCAAGAACGTGTCCGTCTTGAGGCCAGATCTGCGCATCATGGACCACAAGCGCTGCCCCTCATGGAGGTCCTTGCTGGATATGCAACGCGAGATGGTCTCCTTGAAGTTGGCCAGCTGACCGCTCCCGCCTTTTGAGGCATAATCTTCGGAAAATGCTACTGAATTTTCACATCGAACGATTCTTGTACCGTGCAGCTCTTGTTTATTTGTCGGGTTAATGGAGCTGTGCACATTTGTAGGAGACGATATGGCAGTAGGACACGGCCGCAACTGTACAATTGCTAGAAAAGCCATCAACGGAGCAATGAATTGAGTACTTTCCCCCTTCCTTTCGGTGGCTTAGCCTGAGTTGCACACTTGCACTTGATGACACGCCTGAGCTGTGAGAGGATAAGGGGTCAGTTTTGGCCACAAATAATACTTCTCTGATCGCTAAATTAAGCATCTATCCACTAGGAAGTGAGTCCACATGTGATTGCATGGGATTAAGCATGCATGATTTGCCCAATTTTAGTGCAAGCTTCTGTAGAAAATGGGTGGTTAAAACTAGAAATATGTTGATTTAAGTTCTGGATTTTCCTAGTTCCAACCAAAAACCACGCAGCTTGGCCCATGGAGCTTCTTTTAAGGAAATTAAAATGGAATGAAACACCACTCCTTGAATACAAATGAGGTGAATATACATACAATCCGACTGATATCCCATTCGCCGATCGAACTAGTTTGTGCAGCAGAAATAGCATCATGGATCTCAAACGCAAAGAAAACAATACGAAATCTCGTCCTTGCAAATTTTACTGGCCAAAATTTTTACTCACTGAAACAAGAAACGTTCCATTACCGGTGGCGCCGCCGAGCAAGACGTTCCGCCGGTCGCCGGCGTGCTCGAGTCTCCTCGACGGATAAGGCGCAAGATAAACCTCATCTTACCTGGCTTGGAAATGCATGGCATTGGGCCGTGGGCCAGGACCGTGCCGACCCAGCATGGACAGCCTGCCGTGCTATGCCGCCACGGCCCACCTTGCCTCCAGTGAGCCCAAACACAGCCCACCTTGCCTTCGGAGAGCCCAAGTACGGCCCAGGCCGTCTTGGCCTGCCTCTTTTGGACTGTAGCAGCGGCAGCTCGGGTTAGAGGGAGCGGAGTGAAGGTCACCTAGGCAGCTTGGCAGCCGTCGTTGTGGAGGAGCGGCGCCCACCAGGGCAGCTCAGCTGCTGTTGCCGTGGAGGACGCCTCTAGGACGGCTCGTTCGTTGTCACCTCCAGATCCAATCGTGGTGGCCTTCCATCGTTGTGACCGTCTGTCATCGTGGCCACCACCATCGCCGTGGCTGGGTGGTGTGAGCGGTGGAGACATCCAATGCTGGGTGGCGACTGGCGATGGTGAGGCTAACTCGATATTCACCCCCACCTGTTAGTCTCTTGGGATTTTCCAAAGTAAACATAAAGAGAAAATAAAATAAAAAACCCGGTGGACCCCACCTGTCAGTCACAATAAATTTTCCTAAATAAAAATAAATTTAAAAGAAAAGAAAATCCCAGTGGGACCCACTTGTCAGGATTTTCAGATTTTCTGGAATTTCCTCTCAGGTAAAACTTTTGAGAGCTTGTTCTCCCTCATTTTAAATCCAAATAATTTGATTTTTATTTCAAAATTCATCTAAATTCAAGATATTTTCAACAGTACCAAAATCATAATTTTTGGAGTTCATTTGAATTTGTTTGTGTTATGAGCATTTATTTGAGATCGTTGTGTTCACGCTAAATAGATTCGAACGTCACCGAAGACTTCGTCACTGCTTCAACCCAAGACCAAGACCAAGACCAATCCACACTTGAGAATGCAAGTCCTTACCATTGATCATGTTGAACCTACATTTCAAATGCAAAGTATTTCAATTCCAAATTATTACTTGCATGCTAATTACAATTTACCAGATGCTATATTAAAGGTTGATACCTAGTTATGCCAAAGTTGATTTTCATTATGAATTCCCTCCTTGATTGTTGATACCCATTATACCTTGTCACCTTAAGGATATTTATTACATGAGTAAAATCTCTCGTTGATTAAATAAACATGACTATTGGTTGTGCTTAGACACTGCTTAATAATTGAACATGAATAGGACATAAACATTGCCGCAACGAGAACTTGGATACATTTGAACCGTAATGTGGTAACATGGGTTATCACTGGAAACAGGAAAATGCTTTTATAAATGGTTGAGACTTGGACGAGTGGTTAGTTTAGAT
This sequence comes from Phyllostachys edulis, assembly GCA_036346405.1. Taxonomy (NCBI): domain Eukaryota; kingdom Viridiplantae; phylum Streptophyta; class Magnoliopsida; order Poales; family Poaceae; genus Phyllostachys; species Phyllostachys edulis. The sequence goes on from CM070566.1 coordinate 14,887,621, forward strand.
CGATGCAATGTGTACGTAGTGGGTTGGTTGATTGTCTAGCCTGAGTTGATTAAGAACCAAATCATGTGTTCCATTTGAAACTACTAAGCCGTGCAACCACAAGTCTAGTATGGGATAGACCTGGACTATTACTCTACTTAGCTTCGACCCGAAGACCCACACTCCAATTATATATTAAGTCGACAAGGGTCGTGACTCTCCAACAACTGAGGGTCCCTAATTAAAGATGCACCTAGCGAAGGGCATTATGGGAAGTGGCCCTGTAACGGGCACTGCCCAAGTCATTGCGGGGTTTTTACTCGCCAGAGCGGGTTTAGTGTCGGAGCTGGGAATTGGAAAAGATTTGTGATAATCACTTAGTCGCACACCCATGGAAGTGTGTTAGACGGATATTATAAAGTGATTATCTCTTGTAGGTAAAGTTGTACATCCTTTGCATAGTGCTTTTTAATCTATTCGAATAGTCGTGCCCTCAGTTATGAGCATTGTGAGGAAAGTCACACTGGTTAGTTTTATTGAATTAAAATTTGTGAACTTAAACATGTTGGGTAAACATGGTGGTCATGATCTACGACATGCTTTGGTCGTTGCAACATGCTAGTTAAGCATGGTCGTTGTGAACGGGACATGCCGGTGAAGCATGGTCGTTGGGTTTGGGACATGCTGGTGAAGCATGGTCTCTAGATGTTGCAACATGTTGGCGAAGCATGGTCGTTTGTAAAGTTAGGACATGCTGGTTAAGCATGGTCTCGTGGTTTTGCGGTAGGCTAGTTAAGCATGAGCGTTCGGTTTGCGACAAGCTGGTTAAGCATGGTCACTAGGATGTGGTCATGCTAGTGAAGCATGATTGAGATAATAATCACTTACGCAAAAGAAACTTTGTTTTTTAAAGTTAAATAGGCTAAATCATAGGTTTAGAAAATAATTATAGTAGTTGAGCAAATTGGCTTTGTGCTAAAATAAATATACAACCCCTCCCTTGGAAGACTTTCATCTGTATAATTGCATTTGCAATGAGGGCTTGCTAAGTACTTTTGTACTCATGGTTGCTCAAATATGTGGATTCAAACTATGAAGATGAAGATCCGGTGTATGGATACTTCTATGCATTTGGCTATGGAAATGATGAAGATGTCGTTAACTAGGTCCTAGCCCCAGTCGGTTGCCTGTGGTAATACATGGAGGCCACGCTCTTATGTTGTTCTTTCTGCTGCTACTCTATTCCGTTGAACTATTTGGCATGTTAGCCCATTTTGTAAACTTCGGCCTTAAGGCCTATTCACTCTGTCCTGTAATAATTAATTACTCATTTATGTATGTGGTGTATGGATGTGATATTTCCTGATATCTACACTATGTGGTCTAGCTATTGATTACGGGACTAGCTCAGAATACACAGAGGGTTTTGGATGCAAATCCGAGTCCCCACACGCCAGACAGGTGGGGCGGCAGTGGTGGGCTTTGACCGTTGGAGGTGACTAGAGGGCAGTGGCACGTGCGGTGATCAGTGGAGTGGCCGGAGGCTGGAGGAGTGGAGCCACCCGTGGTTGGAGTTGGAGATAAGGAAGGGGATAAGGTAAATATGAAGAGGGAAAAGGAAACAAGCGGGGGGAAAAGGAAAAAATCAGGAGGGAAAATGAAAAGGAGTGGAGGGAATGGGAAATAATACAAAATAAGTGGAGGGAAAGGGGAAATTGAGAAAAGAAAAGATGGCATAGAAAATGAAAAATAAAATTGATCGTGTGTAATTCTAATGGACATTGACACAAATATTTGGGGTAAAAGAAACTAAAATTTATTAATTGTTGGGTACAGATAAAAAAATTACTATCTCGTTAAAAAGGGTGTGGAGTACCCCCGGTAAGAAAAAGAGTATTGTCGGTGTTTTAGAACCGAACTTACGTAAAGATTGTTTGATTCGGGGGGTCTCCTAGAATGGAATCACGCAGAGAGATTGACACGGGGATTTTTATCTGAGTTCAGCCTTCTCCGGAGAGAATAAGAACCCTACTCTGTGTGTGTATGGTATTGAGTATATTCTGAACAATCAGAGGAAAAACTAAGACTATTACAGATAGTGCTTGTATTCCTGATGGTCCGTTGCCCCGCCTTCCTTTCTCTGATTGTCGCCTTTTTATAGTACGTGAAGGAGCGGCAGTTACTCCAGGTGAAGCGGCGCCTCATCACATCCCGTAATGACGCACGTTGGTAATAATCACCGGTGTATTAACTCCTCCACGTCGCTCAATGACTATATACCAGAGATAATGGAGTATTACGTGCCATTACTTCGCAGAGTAACAGCGTATAATGACTATTTGAATCCCTTAATCAATAAGGCCCGCTTGTGCAGTAGGTTTAATTGATCATAAGGTGGTAAATGGTGACCTAGTCGTAGAAGAACCTCGACTATGAGATAGTCGTAGCAAAACTTACGACTATGGGATAGTCGTAGCATAACTTACGACTATGGGGGTGGTCGAGAAGAACTTCGACCACCCATTAGGCTCTTCCTCATAACATTAAGGGGTATACTCAGGGTCCACATGACGTCATATTTACCTATAATAAGAATTATAGATAAAAGATAAAATGAGGATTATTATATCCTCGTCATCTAGCCCCCCAGCTTCAAGTGAAAGCAACTTACTTGGTAAAGGAGTTATAGATGGTCTTACGACCACGAGAGGATCAGAGAAAGATAGTCGAAGGAAAAACTCTTGATATTATTGTATGTTACTTTGACCAGAAATATGCTTGGTCAAGAAGATTACCTACGACTATCAAGTAGTCGTAAAAGCATTCCTACGATCACGAGGTGGTCGTAGTATAGTGATCGGAAGAAATAACTTTCCGATTATCGTTTCCTTTGGTTGAAAAAATCTAACCAAGGAAGTAATTTCGCTTGAGGTGTAAAAGCAAACCTGATTTTCTCGAGCGGACACCTTGGGAATCTCAAACGACGCTTGATTAGCTTTGTCTGCATTGAAGCGGTTCGAGACGGTGGCGACCCTTGGAATGTCACGCCTCCGGCTCAAGGTACGCGGTTATAAATACCTACCGGGGGGTAAAACCTAAGATCTTACTTTTCCCCAAATCATTCTACTGTTCATCAAGTTCTTGTCTTCTCCGCCACCAACTCAGTCGAAAATCTCCTCTTTCTGAGAAAAATGGCCGGGAGAGTCTCCGAATGGGCCGAGTCGGAGATGGATATGGCGAAGATGGAAGCCCTTGTCAAAGTGGGAAGATTCACGAGAGCATTCTTGTGGAGTGGTTCCGGCAAGATAAGCGGCGATGGCCGTCGGGGAGGATGAACAAATCCCGTCTTCAAAGCGATTGTGAATGTGGTCTTCGATTACTGCTCACCCTTTTTCACACTCATACTCGAGCATTTTGGAGTGGAATTGGTGAACCTTAGTCCTAATTCCATCACCATGCCGAGCGATTTGTATATCCGTGTGAGCGTGCACTGAATTCGGCGGATCTTGAGCTTTTTCAAGATTTCTGGAATGGCTCGACAATGCAGGATATTTGGAAGTTATGGTTTGAAGCTCCATGACGGGAAGTCGAAGGAGTATATTCAGATGTTCACTCGGTCCTCATGGCCGTTGTGGAGGAAGAGGTGGTTTTATTGGAAAGTCACCTCCGAAGACAGTCTTACCTTCGAAGGGAAGGCTGCCGAAAAGAAAGCTTCTTGGGATTCGACTCCCCAGGATATCAGTCGAATTACCCCTATATTCAAGCCATCAAGGATTTGAAAGTAGAGGGGTTGACTGGATGGCATGTGGTGAAGGATTTCATCACACGTCGAATTAGTCCTTTGAAGAAACGAGTGCCTCCTATGTGGAGGTACACGGGGCCAAAAGACCCAACCAGGGACTACGAGGGAGGTAAGTAGTTTTTTGACTTAGCTCTTAGTTTGGTCTTCTTCAAAATTGTCTAATTTAATATCTTTATCTGTTTTATACAGATCTTTCACAGACAGAGATTGACGTTCGAGTCAAACTTGTTTGTGAGAAGCCCCCGCCACCTAGTGTGGCGGTTCCTCAAATTCTTGCGGTTTTATCCGCAGAAGAAAAGGTTGAGCGCCTAAAGGTAATCAAAAGTTGATTTCATCCTTAGGACTTCATAGTCATAGAAAGAACTTACGACTAGGTAGTGATCGTAGAAAATCTTACGATCAGGGATATGTCGTAGAAAAGCTTACGACTAGGTACTGGTCGTAGAAAAACTTACGACTAGCAATTGATTCTTCTTTCTTTTTACAGAAAGTAGGCATGAAAAATCGCCAGGACGACGAAGAAGTTGAACTGGTAACCATTGGCACAGGGGCAACAGTGAACAAGGGCTCATCTCCTCCGACGAAAAGGCGTCGACTTACAAGAGTCGCCGACAAGGGAGGATCAAGCTCAAATTCCTTTATTTCGACAAGGTCCTCAGCGAAATCTGCAAAGACACACTTCGCAACAATAGTGAGGTCAAAGCAAATTGAAATTGAGGAGGATGAAGAACCTCTTGTGCGCAAGGCCCGTAAGGGCAAGGGCACGTCTTCAGCGGAAGCCGAGACTGGAGCGGCTGCAGCTAAGGAGACCGAGGAGGTCGAAGAACCTCCTAGGCATAAAGTCCACAAGGCCAAGGTACCTTTTTATTATGACAAGAAAGCTTTCACAGTTTCTGCCACTTCTAGATTTGTCAAGCAACTAGAAAAGGAGGCGGAAGGAGTTTATGTCTTTGTGAAGGACAACGTTGATCGGTACCGAGCCTACCGTTGAGGGTAGCGCTGCTCTTGGAGTGATCGAGACCGATCTCGGCCCTCCGGAAAGTTAGGAGACCAGAGAGATGGTCCCTGTTCAAGACTCACGACCAGACATGGTCGTGACTGAACCTATTCCCCAACTTGAACTACGACCAGACGTGGTCGTAGAAAAGAAGTCAAAGAATTCTTCCATCGGAAAGATGGCTCCAAAGTTTCTGATTAAGTCCAGGACGCAGAGGTATGTGAAACAAGCTAAAGTGTAAGAACAACATTTACCTTTTGCTTTCCACAATTTGACTTGCTATCCTTTTGTTTGTTTTAGCTCGACTCCTTCAGCCCCCGTAGTGGTTTCTATCGAGAAGCCCATTGCAGCCTCTCCAGCGATTGGAGAGATGACAGCAGAGATGGTCGAAGGATCATCCACATCTCGGGTTGTGGAAGAAGTCGTGGCCCCTGAAGCGGTTGTCACGACCGCTGAAGTTATAGCTATGGCCACTGAGGCAGCGGCCATAGTTACTGAGGTGGCGTCTACAAACACTGAGGTAGCTGCCATGACTACTGAGGTTGCAGCTACTACTACTGAGGTAGCGGCTACAACCATCGAGGTAGCGGCTACAACAACCGAGATAGCCACCATGACCACTGATGTGGTCGCGGGACCAGCAGAGGCAGTCGTAGAAGCTTCTGCCCAAGGTGGTGATGTGCGGACCACCGCAAGGGAAGGAAATCGTTGCAGACCTCCTTCCTGGTACCCAAAGAGAATTTACAATTTCAGAATCGAAAGATGAGGAATACTTCAACTTCTGTTCTAATTTCTTTGGCCCTGCTTCCATAGTGGGGTCTTCTGCCTTTAGATCTCGCCACCGAGTCCCCCACCCCAAAGACATTCCCAATAGAGGGAACACTTTTGATAATGGCGCCTTGAGAAGGTTTGGTGGGACCAAGTTGAGAGAGTGGACGATTTGAAGCACCTGTGAGTGGTTTACTCGATATTTGCTCGATCAACCATGAGTGTAAGTATTTGATGATACTTATGCATACAGTATAATCTTCTCTTGTTTCTCCGTCTTTTCTTTTGCGTAAAGCCATAGAACAAATCGCCGTTGTCGGTGAGTATCATCGACAACTTCTAGAGCTCTGACAGGAAAAGAGGAACTCAAACAAAAGAGAGGTGGTAAGTTACTATTTTTCATAGTCGTTTTCGACTTGACTACTTATATAGTGCTTACGAGGTTTGTCGTGGAAAAACTCACGACTATATGCTAGTCATAAAAGACTTACGATCGGATGTTTAGTCGAGAAGAACTTACGACTAGATCCATAGTCGAGAAGAACTTACAACTAGATCAATGGTTGTAGGAAAGCTTACAACCGATTTAATAATGTTCATGTCCACTTTTAACCTTTAAAGTTAAACAAATGATGAAAAGACTCTGGTGACTCGCTCGATTATCAAAAAGATGAGTCGAGAGTTACAGGAGAAAGTAGAATTTCTCTGAGGAAGCTTAAAAAGCTAACTCGCAACCGAAAGGGTGCGAGGAAAGGATAAATAGTAAGTCTTGAACTTAAGATCGCTTATGTTTTCGATCTTTGCTCGATCATTACTTCTTTTAGGAAAAGAAGATGATATGAGAAAGCTCGAATGAAGTCCAAAATAAAACTTTGGTCATTCACGAGATTTCGATTCCAGAGAGAAAGATGAAGAAATTACGAGACTAAAATCCCAAGATCGTAAGCAATTCTTTACTGCAATCTTTTCTGAGCTCTTTCCATATTCTCACTCTCATTTCTTTTCTAGAAATGGAACTCGAATCAGGAAGGCTCAAACCGAGCTCGAGGACAAAACCATGATTTACAATGAGACCGTCGCATTGCCAAAGAAAATGCGGAGGAGATTAGATCATGGGAGAAGAAGCATCTTTGAGGCATTACCTCCCATGATGAAGAAATCAAGAAATTGGATTCTCGACTTGCGGTAAGGAAATCTTTTACCTGTAATTATTTTTGTTTTCTTTTCCTCTAGAAGTTTATTTTTGCTTGACCGGTCTTATTCTTTTTCAGAGCAAGCGGTCGAAAACAAACAACTTCGCGAGGCTTTGACTCGTACCCAACAGAGATGGAGACAATGAAGATTAATCTTCAAAGCAAAGGTCACGCTCTGAACAACGTATTTAGTGAGCTACATCTTGAAGGAAAAGCTCCTCAAGATGATACGATGGTCGCCACGTAAGTACAATTGGGGAACAAGTCGAGGCTTTACAAGAAGCGGTGACCACTCAAGACCAACCAAATCTGAATCGATAAAGGAGGCGGTCGAAGTTGCGAAGTTATGCATTGGCAAAACTTAAAGCTCATGACCCCAACCTTAATGTTCAACCAATCGAGCCGACTTCAATCGCCTCAAGCGAAGCAAGTCGTCGATTGAAGAAATGCAATTGGCGGAAGGTTTTGAGGAAATGCAATTGGGCTCTCCTCTCGAGTAGTTTGTAACAAACACGAAAAACAATCTTTTGTTGATGTATTATATAATCCATCTTGTTTTACGCAAATCATCTTGTCGAGTAGTTAGTAACTCAAAAGATAATTAATGAAATGAAAGACTAAGAATTGAAGTCAAATTAATAACTTTATCCTAGCCCCGACTATTTGTTTAGTTTGTTTAGACGAACTAAATAAATAGTGTTAAAAAGGTTTAAAGCAGAGAGGTTTGTTTAACTTGTTGTTTTTATCACAACCGTCATGCAATCGGTCGAAAAAGTGGAAGCGAATCGACACTAGGAAGTTCCTTCTAGTGGGCGGGACCACGCGCGAGAGGAAAGTCTTCGACTAGGTGATGTTACCATCTCGACTAGATTATTTAAGTCGAGAACAAAGAACTTGAGTTAAACAAACATCGAGAGGACTTCAAAAATTCATTCGCCCTTCTTTGGAGGACTCGATAAGTCATCCCGATAGCAAGAGTAGGAAAGCGAACGATGCTAGGAAGTTCCTTCTAGTGGGCGTGACCACGTGCGAGAGGAGAGACTTCGACTAGATGTGTTTCTTCTTCCGACTTAGTTGAGGCGAATCGAATACACCAAAAGCAAATGAATAAATCTAAAAAGTGCACTCGCTTAGAATATTTTTCAAAAGAACGGAAGAAATAATCTAAGGTGAAAGGAGTAGGCTTTCAAAAATTATTTCGACTAAATAGAACCCGAGCTCTTTGTGTTGGCGGCAAAAGTAAGTAACGAGTCATTACTAGGAAGCTCCTTCTAGTGGGCGGGGACCACATGCGAGAGGAGAGGCTTCGACTAGGTGATGTTACACGCCTTTCGACCGGTGTAAAGGAAGCGGGTGTTTGGAATATAGTCGAAAGATTATGAAAGCACTACTCAAAAGTAAGACAATAGAGGTAGAGAGAACACGAGTCTTTATTATGCGAATGATGGGTTACACATAAAACTTATGAATCGGTCGATGTTCCAAGAATTCGAGAGAACTCGCCGTCTTCCATTGCCAATCGCATCGACTCAGACGAGTAACCCGACCTCTTGTGTAAGGACCTTCCCACTTGGGAGAAAGTTTGTTCGATTAGACTTGGATTGGCGAGTCTCAATACCAAGTCACCTCTGGCCGAGGTCATGCGAGGTTGGACCTTACGATCGTAGTATCTTCGCAGGCTTGTTGATAGGCGCTTTGAGCGAATTAGGGCTGGTTTCTCCTTTCTTCAAGTAGATTAATATCATCTACTCGAAGTTGTTCTTGGTTGGAGTCTGTGAAAGTTTAGACTCGTGTTGACCGTATCTTTAGTTCGAAGGAAGCATGGCTTCACTCAAGACTAGAAAGAATGGTGTTTCACCAGAGTCTTGGTAGTCGCATTTAACAGCCCATAATACTGAGGGTAGCTCTTGTACCCAAGCCCCGAGCGTTTGATGAGTGGTCAAGACTCGAGTCTTAATTCCTCGTATTATTTGGCCGTTTGCACGCTCGATTGCCCCATTACTTTGGGGATGGGCTCTGAAGCATAACATAACTTGGTACCCAACTCGTCATAAAATTCACGAAATTTTGCGCCAAAATTGCTTACCATTATCTGTAATTATTCGACTCGGTACTCCAAATCGAGTAATTACGCATCTCATCATAAACCGTTTTGCCGCTTCGTTGTTATCGATCCACGAGTTCGGCTTCAATCCATTTTGTGAACGATCAATAGCCACAAAAGGAACTCAAACCTCCTGGAGCTTTGGGGAACGGTCCTAGGATATCGAGACCCTGTGTCGCAAAAGGCCAAGATAGAGGTATTGTTTGTAATGCCCGAGTTGGTTGGTGTATCTCACCGCTATGAAACCTTTGGACACACCTTTTAACCAACTCTTTAGCATCAAAAGGGTTGTTGGCGAAGAAAACCTTGTCGAAAGGTCTTCACCGACCAGCGTCTGTAGGAAGCATGATTTCCACAGATGCCATCATGTATGTCGTGAAGAAGTGTTAATCCTCGCTCGTGGAATGCATCGCATGAGCACCCCTTGAGTACCTCGTTTATAGAGGACTCCTTCCACCAAAGTATACATTTTGGCTTTTCGGGATAAGCGATCTGCCTCGAGATCGTCTTCGTCTGTAACCCTTCAAGATATGCATAGATGGGTGTCATCCATGTATCCTCGTATTCTAGAGAGGTCGTCTCAATAGGAGGTATTTCGGTTTGTCGACCGAGAGGCGGCCTCGAGTTGTTCCAAGAAGACTCCTTTTGGTACTTCAGATCGGAAGAAGCTATTCGAGCAAGTCGGTGATGCGAGGAAATTATCCTTCGAGGATGAATTGTGCCTCAAACCTAAAAATGCTTTTCTAGCTTACGACCGATAAGTACCGAGACATTGTCGGTTAGAGCACCGGTACTTTTTGCCGACTTGATTCACGACTAGTTGAGAGTCTCCTCTCACGAGTAGTCGGCGAATCGAGAGCGCTTTCATTTGCTTGTATACCGACTAGCGGACCTTCAGATTCTCGCCACATTATTAGTGGCCCGAAAGTTTAATTGTATGGCATACTTTAAGGTCTCTCAGATGCGAGATACCAGACCACCCAATTTCGAGCCACTTAAAGTAAGCGACCCGTCAAAGTACATCGCCCATCGGTCGTGGGAATCAGATCGGGATCCCTGAGCGAGTTCAGATTTGTCCATTCGGCGACAAAGTGCGCCAAGATCTCGATTTAACGGCCGTTCTCGACATGAAATGGATGTCGAACTCCCAAGTTCGACCGACCATTTTGCCATGCACCCCATTGTTTCCCTATTACGGAGGATCGCTCCCAAGGAAACTCGGGCAAGACTGACTAGTTTGTGCACCTGAAAATAATGCCGCAGTTTCCTCGAAGACATGAGGAGGGCATATAGAAGCTTTTGGACCTGAGGGTAACGCTCCTTAGGTCCGTGCAAAACTTCACTTACGTAGTAAACTGGTCGTTGTACATTTTCACGTTCTACGACCAGTACTGCGCTTACTGCCTGTGGCGTGGCAACTAGGTAAACTAAGAGTGTTTCTTCTGGCCTCGGAGAGACCAGAATAGGAGCACTTGTAAGGTACCTCTTGACATCCTCAAAGGCAGCGTTTGCCTCTTTCGACCACTCAAAACCTTCGTGTTTCCTTAGAAGTTTAAAGAAAGGTAGTCCCTTTTCTCCCGATCGTGCGATGAAACGACTTAAAGCCGCCATGCACCCAAAGTGAGTTTACGGACTTCTTTCCGTGTAGTTGAGGGCGATTTGTAAAATGGCTTTTATCTTTTAGGATTTGCTTCGATTCCTCGATAGATACTAAGAATCCAAGCAATTTCCCTGAAGAGATTCCAAATACACACTTCTCAGGATTAAGTTTTAAGCGATATTTTCTGAGATTGTCGAATGTTTCTTGCAGGTCAGTAATATGATTAAGTCTCTTGATGCTTTTAACAACTAGATCATCAACATAGGCCTCTAGATTTCGGCCTAATTGAGATGAAAAAGTTGCTTGCATCAAGCGTTGAAAAGAAGCGCCGGCATTTTTTAGACCAAATGGCATTTTGACATAGCAAAATATACCAAATGGTGTAATAAATGCGGTCTTTTCTTCATCGTCTAGACACATATTGATCTGGTGGTATCCAGAATATGCATCTAAAAAACTTAACATTTCACAACCTGCAGTAGAGTCAACCAATTGATCGATACGAGGTAAAGGAAAATCGTCTTTTGGACAAGCTTTATTAAGATTAGTAAAGTCTACGCACATACGCCATTTGCCGTTTGACTTTCTAACCATTACAGGGTTAGCCAACTATTCTGGGTGGTTGACCTCTCTTATAAAGCCTGCTTTAAGTAGCTTATCCAATTCTGATTTAATAGCATCTCGCCGATCGGGGCAAATCTCCGTAATTTTTGTTTTCTGGTACTTTGTCGGCCGTAAAGCTAGCTTTGTGCTCGATCACCTCCCTCGGGACTCCGGGCATGTCGGATGCTTGCCACGCAAAGACATCTGCGTTAGCTCGGAGGAAGGCGATGAGGGCGTCTTCCTATTTGGGGTCGGAAGTATCCCCGATGCGATCGATCTTGAGGGCTCCCTGCCCGTGAGGAACCACTTTGACTTTGTCGTTCGGCTTTGGTGCGTTTTTAGGCTTCGACTTGCTAGTCGAAGGTCGACTTTCTTCTCGAGTTGGTATTTGTCCAACCATCTCGAGGATCGACGATCGCAGTATGCGCCATCTTCTTGTCACAATGGATTGTGATTACTCCTTTGGGACCGCATCTTAATACATTGATATCCATAATGAGTAGCCATTAGGAATTTTGCCAAAGTTGGTCGTCCGAGTATGGCGTTATATCAAATGATCGAAATCGACCACATCAAAGGAGATTTTCTCGTCACGAAATTACTTGGTGAACCAAATGTTAAAGGAAGAGAAACTTGGCCAATTGGTTTAGCCGAAGATCGATGCGATTCCATGGAAAGAGTATCGCATCGGTCTTACCTTGGTCCCGGTACTTGCATGTCATCTGGGGCACTCGTAAACAAAATGTTTAACGAGTCGCCACCATCAACCAAAACTCGATTGACCCGACAATTGTTGATGGTGGGTTCGACCACGATTGGGTATCGACTGGTCGAGTCGAAGGAATCGGCGATCACCCTTCTCGAAAGAGATGGTGACTTCCGACCACTGATAATTTATTGACAAGAGGAGGATCTATGGAGTTTACCTCATGTTCGGTGACCTTAAGTCGCCGCTTTGATTCATATGCCGATGATCCCCGTATATGTGTTCGATGGTGTGTTGCGGATCACGAACAAAGCATCTCCTCCTCGTCATCTGATGACTTATGACCACTCGTTTGCCCTACTTGCTCGAGAGTGGGAAGTGGTCCTTTGCCGTTGTAGTAGTCTTCAAGCTTTCGTTGGAAGACGGCGATTCTTGAAGGTCATGTCCTTCCTTTTTATGGAAAGGACACCACCTAGGCTTATCATTTTTTCGATCGGGCGCTTACCTTTGCCTCTGTCGGTGCGGCTTGATGTGCGTGGCTCTTTATCATTCATGACCAATACCTCCTTGGAACCGCGGCTTGGGGTTTTGACCCTTCGCCTTGTTCTTGGACTTTTTTGCTTTTTTATCTTTCTTCTTACTAATGTCGCCTGGCTCTCGAGAGGTATTGTCTTCTCGATCTATCGTGTTATTCCACTCGACCGCCTCAGAAGCAGTTGCATATCGATCAGCCATCTCAAAGAGTTCAGCGACAGAAGTAGGAGGATTCAAAGCAATGTCTTCTATTATCCTTCTACTGCGGACTCCTTGCTTGAAAGCCCTGATAACAGATGAATCAGAAACTTCAGGAATTGAGTTACGAACCTGACTAAAACGCTTGATGAATTGGCGCAAGGTCTCGTTGTCGATTCGTCTCATCGGTGCAAGTCATCCTCCTTTCCGGACGATTGTAAGTGCCTTGAAATTTGCCAATAGAAGGTCGCAGAGGTGTTGCTAAGAGTAAATCGACTCGAGTGGTTGGTTCAATAACCACGATCGGCGCGATCCTTCGAGTACAGCTTGGAAGGTAATTTGCCATCACATGCTCTCCTCCTCCCCGCCGCTCGGACAATTTGTGGTATAAATTTGAAGGAATTCGATGGGATTTTGGGAACCATCAAACTTCTCCATGTTCACCGGTCGAAATCGAGGTGGCAATGAATAGCTCGGAGATCGGCGAGAATGCCCGACATCCGAGAATGACTTCTTAGCGCCTCCTTTGCGGGAAAGAAGGGTTTATATCATCGGTGGTTGTACTTTCGACACCCGAGAATAGGTTGACCGGACCTACGATAGATCTCGATCCCACGAGGAATACTCCTCGTAGTTCATCTTCTTCGCAGATTCTCATGTCGGAATGGTGGCGATCACCTCTTGAGGAGTTTCTTCGATCATCAATCGTTCGAAAGATATTTCTCCGAGTTGGAGATCGATCGACTTCTTGTTGCGTCGATTCCGCCGTGGTGATATGTTCGATCGACTGGTAGCTGAAGAAGTCGTATTGTTATGACTTCCTGAGTGATGTCGGCGAGGTGCTTCCAGCCTTGCCATCGTGTTCCGAAGTCTTTGTGCGATCTCCTCAACGAAGAGGTCGAGTCGGGCTTCGGGCTAGCTCTTGAGTTGGATTCTTGAGCAAGTCATTGATGTCTTTGGAGTTCTCGAGTTTCCTCGATTGATATTGAATGTGCTCAGGCAAATTCTTCTGGGCTTCAATTTTCTTCCGTCGGGCAGCCTCAAGAGCTTCCATGTCAGACTCTTGAGATTGCCTCAATGAAGCGTGAGAATGTCGAGGATTTCCCTGGCGTTCATGAAGGCATTGGTTGTGTCCGCCAGTGGTGGTGTCTAGCCATTGCCACGAGGGGGCGCAGATGTGTGATTTTAGGAGAGTCTCCATCTCGGTCTCTAGGAGAGTGACCTTGATCCGAGGGAAGGGCGAAGACCTCCGTTGATGATTCTCACTTGCGCTCGAGGCCTCCCGCTTGAGGAGTCGTCGAGAGACACCATCTGGCGACTTGGAGTAATCCCTCCATGTAGGGAAGTCCGGGTTATAACTGTCTCCGTCGGCAGTATGACTGCGGAGAGATGGTCGAATTTGCGAGAAAAGCATGCTTGATCCGCTGCCTCTCGATATCATCCGGAGAGAGATGATTACGGATCTTTGGTGAAGTCCCTAATTGTGGCTTCAGAGCTTGCCTCACTAAGTCGGACCGTCTCGGGGGACTCGGACACCGAGGAAAAACTCGTTGTGTTGTGAGTCCACTGGGTGTGGTCTAGTCAAATTGACCCTTGTCCTTTGAGAGGGTAGATTCTCTCTCGGACGTCTTGTTGTGGGGATAAGGATCCCTCCTCAACTCCATCAGCGGCATTGTCTCCTGGATCTGTGGGAAGATCACCGGAGGCGGTAGTACCATCGGATGAGTCATCACTTGGCTCATAATCGAAACCGGCATCCATGTCGACGTCTGCATAATCTGCCAAGTCGAACCAGTTCTCCTCGTTCCATTCTCCTGCCATGAGTGCATGAGATTTGGAAAACAGAGAGAATGTTGACAAGAGATTACCGGAAGATCCCCACGGTCGGCGCCAACTGTCGGTGTTTTAGAACCGAACTTACGTAAAGATTGTTTGATTCGGGGGGTCTCCTAGAATGGAATCACGCAGAGAGATTGACACGGGGATTTTTATACAGGTTCAGGCCTTCTCCGGAGAGAATAAGAACCCTACTCCTGTGTGTGTATGGTATTGAGTATATTCTGAACAATCGGGGGAAAAACTAAGACTATTACAGATAGTGCTTGTATTCTGATGGCGGATTGCCGCCTTCCTTTCTCGATTATCGCCTTTTTATAGTACGTGAAGGAGCGGAGTTACTCGGTGAAGCGGCGCCTCATCACATCCCGAATCAGACGACGTTGGTAATAATCACGGTGTATTAACTCCTCCACGTCGCTCCATGACTATATACCAGAGATAATAGAGTATTACGTGCCATTACTTCACAGAGTAACAGCGTATAATGACTATTTGAATCCCTTAATCAATAAGGCCCGCTTGTTTGTAGGTTTAATTGATCATAAGGTGGTCGTAGCTGACCTAGTCGTAGAAGAACCTACGACTATGAGATAGTCGTAGCAAAACTTACGACTATGGGATAGTCGTAGCATAACTTACGACTATGGGGGTGGTCATGGAAGAACTTACGACCACCCATTAGGCTCTTCCCTCATAACATTAAGGGGTATACTCAGGGTCCACATGACGTCATATTTACCTATAATAAGAATTATAGATAAAAGATAAAATGAGGATTATTATATCCTCGTCAAGTATAGTAACTACATGTACATACTAACCATCGACGATCAAGTCGCCGATCTTACGAAATAAAACAAGGAAAATGATTAAGAGTTCTTGAGAGATAATGGGGTTGCTCTTTATTGCAAGGAATTGGCTATTATAGGGGTGCCTTAAGTAAGGCGACGGACTAGCCCTAATTACACCGAGTGTATTGCTTGCTATGCTACTGCTTCAATTGTCTTCAGATTGCTAGGTCTTGTGTCCTTCCATCTCTCTCTCAATTGCCTCTTGATCTTCCTTTAAGTAACTGATGAAGAGGTGACAGTTACTCCTGGAAAAGACACCTGTTGGAAGTGACGTGTCTGGTCGGAGTGTCAGTTACAGTCAATGAGATAATAACTAATCGTCAGTTGGTGTTGGCAAGAGATGAGATAACTGTGATATAGTTATTGTCAGTGACTCAGGGCTGTCAAAACGTTGTGTGGTTTGGGACGAATAAGACACATGTCCCATTCTTCACACGGGATGGATGTACTTGGAATCAAGTCCAAGTGTTAGTTCAAAGCTTCTACGAGCAGTCATCTGGTCGAGCGATAGGTACAGGGCCCCCTCTGACCAGGTTAATCACAGAGCACCCTCTGAGATTCTAATGACTATGGGGGTAGTTAGCCTCGTGGTTTACGACCACATAAGCTATTTGGCTTTTAATTAAATGTAAAACCAATAATGAGGGATTTAATTCTCATCAGCTAGCCCCCGAGCTTTAAATGAATTTGTAGTGTGAACCCTTTTCTGATGAAATCTATATCGGGATAACCCTCATTTAATGGCGTAAATTGTGAGGTAGTTTGTATTCATTTTAAAGTTGAGAAACTGTCTGAGAAACCGAAGAGGTTTGTGCCCGTTGGGCTTCGAGCAACTCCTCTTTGCAGTTAAAGAAGTACGATTATAAAATCCCCGCAGCGCATTATTTTAGGTTTTTTACGCTCTCAAATTTTCCTTGAATCTCCTTTCATCTTCTCGCTAAAAAATCTCCTTCAACTTCCTTTCACCCTCTTCGCTAAAAACCAACAAAGTCGGACTCAATCACCAACTGGCTTTTAGGCCCTTCTGTGGTATCGAAGGTCAAGGGAAAAGCTTCCAAGTTGTGGCTTTTCTTGGTTCCACATAATCAAGTTAAAAAAAAACTTTTCGTATCCCATGTTTAAAAGTTCCGCCTTATTTGTGACGCATTCATTTTCCATATTGACTAATCACCTCTTACCGTAAAGATTGAAATCTATAACGTCTGATGTGAAACTTCAGAAATAAGCCTCATTTAAGCTTCATATGTTATAAGTTTAGCTGTAACTGAAAGTCTAATATGTGTAGCATTGAACAAGATTACAATGCTAGGTGCCTAAATTGTATTTATAACATTGTTTATAGGGATGACATGTTGGATTAATTGGGCTTGGTCCATTTTAATTTAGCAATTAATCAAATGAAATTCCTAGGCCCACTATTAATGCTAGGTGTAAAAACTGTTTAGTCCCATATGGAGAATTGAATGGGAGTTACACCACTTTAAAAGGTGGAACGTGGTAACCCCTTGTGGAATTGGAGAGCCAATACTGCGCTCGCTTCGCCGCCGCCGCCACGCCACGCCGTCGCCGTGCCGTCTTGCGTCTGCGTGTGTGTGTGTGTGTGTGTGTGTGCGTGTGCGTGTGCGTGCGCGTCTTGTATGAAGCGTGTCGAATGCACTGGCGCGTTTTTCTTTATCTATTCGAAAATCAAAGCGATCGACTCTGGCGAAGAAGTGCGATTACTAGTGTATTATGGTGCGGTTACTTTCGAGTAATGGATGCGATTACTAGTGACTAATGGCTGCGATTACTCTGGCCTCTTCATTTTTTTGTTACAAAAGAACTCTCCACTCTATCTGAGGATCGAGGAGAAGAGTATTCTTGTTACGTGTTGTTCTTTGTTCTCTGTCATCTCGGTCGAGCCTTGCGCGCACAAGTTTCGGGCGAGTAGGCCTCCGAACCGTTCGTTTGTGTACCGCATGGGTAGGCGGGCGATCAAGTTTTGGGGAGCGATCAGCGACTACTCAATCTGCGACGTCTACTTCACGGTGGTGAACCGTTCGCGGGATCTGACTGCGAACATCTTCTGCATCACGCCTCGATCGACTACATCGAATAGGCCATCATGTCGATCGATGGTAATGGCGCCTCCGGTGTCTCTAGCATCGCCCCGCCCGAGGTATAAATTGAAAACTTTTCGGTGTATTTCTTTACATGCGCTATGAATATGTTAATAGATGTTTACGTTAGCTTGTTAGTTAGCAAATATGAATACATCGTTGATAGATCACTCATGCATGTTTATGTCATGTTTTATATCTTGAATTTCGGATTAAAATATCTGAAAATTGACTAGATTTCCAACAATCCAAAAACTTGATAGGTCTTTTTAGGTAGTTGGCTTTCTTCGTCGCTTAAGCCACACCCTCCGTTTGATGGTTCAAATTTTAAGAGATGGCGTGCACGCGATCACGTGGTTTATTGCCATGGAATGTTTTCATGTTGCACAAGGCAAGCCCGCCGAGCCTCATCGATGAGGATGAGCATAAGTTCAATGCAATGGATAACTTGTTTCGAGTGCACTTGTCAACATACTAGCGGACAACATTGTGGATGTGTACATGCATTTGCCTACGGGCAAAGAGATGTGGAATGCACTTGAGGCCAAGTTCGGAGTTTCTGATGCTGGTAGTGAGTTGTATGTCATGGAGCAGTTCTATGACTACAAGATGGTCGATGACCGCTTACGTAGTAGAAACAAGCTCATGAGATTGAGAGCAGCGCAAAGGAGCTTGAGAACAATAAGTCTGATTCTGGGACAAGTTTGTGGCTGGCGGTATTATCGCCAAGTTACCGCCTTCTTGGTCGGATTTTGCTACCTCTCTAAAGCACAAGAGGCAGGAGTTCAGTGTTACTGATCTCATTGGCACTCTTGGTGTTGAAGAGAAGGCGAGGGCAAAAGATACTCGTGGCAAGAAAGTTCTTCACGAGGAGGTTCAAGCGCCAATTTGGTGCAAAGAAGAATCCTCGGGCTTTCCACAACAAGAAGAAAAATAAGCCTTTGTCAAGCCCAAGGCTACTCTTGAGTTTAAGAAGAAAGGCAAAGGAAAGGGTAGGCGCTTTGTGTGCGGTAATTCGCCATTGGGCTAAGGATTGTCGGATCGCAAGGATAAGCGTAAGAAGTCCGCCAACATGGTTATTAGTGACGCTAGAGGAACATCGAGTACTGTAATTATTTACCTCAGTTCTTTTCGTTTGTCAATCACCGAGTGGTGGATTGACACGGTGCTAATATTCATGTTTGTCTTGATATTTCCTTGTTTTCATCTTATCGGTCGGTCGAGGTTGCTCCTTGTTGATGGGGAGCGGATCGCATGCAGTTGTTCATGGTGTTGGTGCGGTCGATCTGAAGTTTACTTGGGAAAGACCGTCTGCGGTGAAACGTCTGACATGTCCCTCCATAAAGAAGAATCTCGTCGGCGGATCTCTCTGTGTAGAGATGGTTTTAAACTTGCATTTGAGTCAATAAATGTGTCGTGTCTAAGTATGGAACATTTGTTGGTAAAGGCTATGAGAACGAGAGGTTTGTTCCGTTTTTCTTTGATGGATTCTGTAATAAAGTTGTGAACCATGTGTAACGATGATGATGAGTCTAATATTTGGCATTCACGACTTTGTCATGTTAATTTTGGGTGTATGGCGCTTAGCTAATATGAGTTTAATCCGAAATTCACTTTGGTCAAAGGTTCTAAGTGCCATGCGTGTGTTCAATCGAAACAACCTCGCAAGCCTCACAAGGCGACAAAAGAGGCGAGAATTTGGCACCGTTAGAACTCATTCATTCCGATTTGTGCGAGATGAATGGCGTCTTGACTAAAGGTGGAAAGAAATATTTCATGGCGCTTATAGATGATTGCACTAGATTTTGCTACGTGTACTTATTAAAAACAAAAGATGAAGCGTTGGATTACTTTAAGATCTATAAAGTGAGGTAGAAAACCAACTTGAGAGGAAAATCAAGCGGGTAAGGTCGATCGTGGGGAGAGTATTTTTCAAATGAGTTTACTTTATTCTGCGAGGAATATGGAATTATTCATGAGAGGGCGCCTCCTATTCTCCCGAATCAAGCGGGGTTGCCGAAAGAAAGAATCGCACTCTAAGCGATTTGGTTAGCGCCATGTTGAACATTTGGACTTTCTAAGGAATGGTGGGGTGAGGCTATATTGACCGCGTGTCATGTCACGAATAGAGTTCCTACAAAGAACAAAGAAGTAACACCATTCGAGGAATGGGAAAAGAAGAAGTCGACTCTCTCATATTTATTTTTGGGGATGTTTGGCCAAAGTTAACGTACCAATTATCAAGAAGCGCAAACTTGGACCAAAACCGTAGATTGTGTATTCCTTGGTTATGCTATGCACTGGCGTGGGTTATAGGTTCTTAATTATAAAATCTGGAGTACCTGACATGCGTGTTGGTATAATCATAGAATCCAGAGATGCTACATTTTTTGAGAATGAATTTCCTATGAATAGTGATGTACCTAGCTCATCTAGTCAAGAACCTATAATTTCCCTTGATTCTTTTCTGCCGATAGAACATGTTGAGCAAACGTCTGTGGAAAATCCTGAGAAGGATAACAATGAAGTTACTCGAAAGAGTAAGAGACAAAGGACTGCAAAGACTTTTGGTGATGATTTCATTGTATACCTCGTGGATGACACCCCAAGAACCATTGAAGAGGCATATTCTTCTCCTGACGCTGACTATTGGAAGGAAGGTGCGGAGTGAGATGGACTCTATTATGTCTAATGGAACTTGGGAGGTCGTTGATCGTCCTTATGGGTGTAAACACAGTAGGATGTAAATGGGTTTTCAAGAAAAAGCTTAGGCACGATGGTACAATTGAAAAGTACAAGACAAGGCTTGTGGCCAAGGGTTATACCGAGAAAGAAAGCGAGGACTTCTTTGATACTTATTCACTGTTCTGATTGACCACAATTCGAGTACTACTTGCCTAGTTTGCTTCTCATGGTCTTCTCGTTCATCAAATGGGCGTTAAGACAGCTTTCCTAAATGGAGAGTTGGAGGAGGAGATTTATATGGATCACCAGACGGGTTTGTGGTAGAAGGTCAAGAAGGAAAGGTGTGCAAGTTGTTAAAGTCTTTGTATGGCCTAAAGCAAGCACCTAAGCAATGGCATGAGAAGTTCGATGAATTTTGACATCTGCTAGCTTTGTTGTGAATGAAGTAAAGCGGATGTGTGTACTATCGCTATGGTGGGGAGAAGGAGTGATCTTGTGCTTGTATGTTGATGACATCTTGATTTTTGGGACAAACCTCAATATGATTGAGGAGGTCAAGGACTTTCTGTCCAAGAGCTTTGAGATGAAAGATTTGGGAGTGGTGATGTGATTCTTAACATTAAGCTCTTGAGAGGAGGTGATGGTGGGGTTACACTCGTGCAATCCCACTATGTGGAGAAGGTCTTGAATCGCTTTGGTTATAGTATTTGCAAGCCGCTTCTACTCCTTATGATCCTAGTGTGTTGTTGAGGAAAAACCGAAGAATAACAAGGGATCAATTGAGATACTCCCAAATCATTGGCTCATTGATGTATTTAGCTAGTGCTACGAGGCTCGACATCTCGTTTCTTTGTGAGCAAGCTAAGCGGTTTGTTTCAAATCCGGAGATGATCATTGGCGTGCTCTTGAGAGAGTAATGCGCTATCTAAAGGCAGCTGTGAGCTATGGCATTCACTATCTTTGGGTACCCAAAGGTCTTGGAGGGCTATAGTGATTCAAGCTGGATCTCGATCTTGATGAGATAAAAGCCACAAGTGGATATGTGTTCACACTTGGAGGTGGTCTTTGTTTCTGGAAGTCTTGCAAGCGACCATCTTAACGAGGTCAACAATGGAAGCAGAACTCACGACATTAGATACCTCATTGTTGAAATTTGAGTGGCCGTGAACTCCTTATGGATTTGCCGGTAGTTGAAAAACCGTCTGGCTATCTCGATGAACTGTGATAATCGGTGTAATTATCAAGGTGAACAGTTCTAAGGACAACATGAAGTCATCTAGGCATGTTAAGAGGCGGTTGAAGTCATCGAAAGTGAAAAACTCGGAGTGATAGTTGGACTATGTCCGAACGACTAATAATCTGGCCGACCAATTTACAAAGGGTTTATCACGTAATGTGATAGATAGTGCATCGAGTGAGATGGGCTGAGACCCACATGAGTCATACCACAGTGGTAACTTTGTTCTCGTGATCGGAGATCCCGTGAAGTAGAATGGTGAAACAAGTCGTTGGTTGATCGGGAGGAGAGACCTTTACAAGGCTCATTTTTTTAGTGATGCACTTCTCTCCTATTACGTATGGCGAGTTGGTTTTTACCTCAATGTGATCCGAGTGGCTTATTTAAAGCGAGAGATGTCGGCCTACAAGACATCTTAGAAGGAACACACCTATATGAGTTCGATTGCTTGGTCACATCTATGAGATTTGGGTGATTTCTAGATACTCATGAATAGGCATGGAGTATGACTTATATGCTCCAACCAAAGGAGATGCTTTAAGCGACCTAGTACTAGTAAAGGAATTGGATAAAGCTTGTTACGCACAAAGCTGTCAATTCAAGGCATAGTCCATTGTTCGATTGTGGATGAGTGTAACTCCTTTCCTAGATGGTTGTTCAACTTAACAGTCTCCATCGAAACACCGGTATATCAAACAACAATGAAGCGAGAGCATTTCTCGTGTGCCTTGAAATTTGGTGGGGATTGTTGGATTAATTGGGCTTGGTCCATTTTAATTTAGCAATTAATCAAATGAAATTCCTAGGCCCACTATTAATGCTAGGTGTAAAACTGTTTAGTCCCATATGAAGAATTGAATGGGAGTTACACCACTTTAAAAGGTGGGCGTGGTAACCCCTTGTGGAATTGGAGAGAGCCAATACTGCGCAAGGCGCTCGCTTCGCCACGCCACGCCGCGTTGCGTCGCCGTCGTGCGCGTGTGCGTGTCGTCTTGTATGGCGTGTCGAATGCAGGTGCGTTTTCTTTATCTATTCGAAAATCGAGCGCCGACTCTGGCGAGAGCGGTGCGATTACTAGTGTATTATGGTGCGGTTACTTTCGAGTAATGGATGCGATTACTAGTGACTAATGGCTGCGATTACTTGGCCTCTTCATTTTTCTTTGTTACAAAAGAACTCTCCACTCTATACGAGGATCGGGGAGAAGAGTATTCTTGTTACGTGTTGTTCTTTGTTCTCTGTCATCTCGGTCCGAGCCTTGCGCGCACAAGTTTCGGGCGAGTAGGCCTCCGGAACTTCGTTCGTTTGTGTACCGCGGGTAGGCGGGCGATCAAGTTTTTGGGGCGCGATCGTAGCGACTACTCAATCTGCGGCGTCTACTTCACGGTGGTGAACCGTTCGCGGGATCTGACTGCGAACATCTTCTGCATCACGCCTCGATCGACTACATCGAATAGGCCATCATGTCGATCGATGGTAACGGCGCCTCCGGTGTCTCTCGCATCGCCCCCCCGAGGGTATAAATTGAAAACTTTTACGGTGTATTTCTTTACATGCGCTATGAATATGTTAATAGATGTTTCGTTAGCTTGTTAGTTAGCAAATATGAATACATCGTTGATAGATCACTCATGCATGTTTATGTCATGTTTTATATACTGAATTTCTGGATTAAAATATACCGAAAATTGACTAGATTTCCAACATGACATATGTGATGGAATCAAAGCTTCTACCTCCACTGGAAGAGATAAGAACTAAGATTGCATTCTTATGCGTCATTGAAACGGTGGAATGGTGATGTCAATGTGTGACCAGTGTGATTAAATTGCTCTTTACTTGCTATTGATGCTGTGCTCTCGTTTGAGAAAAGACACCGTGCTTTGTTGTTGCATGCATCATACCTAGAAATAGTCATATTTATATATGATCTTATTGATATGTATCCTTTTATGTTTGTAAGGATCTCTTTTTTTAAAAAAAAAAACTTATGCAGGTGTGCTGAAAAGAGTATCTTCCACCGGATTTATGCATCAAGAAACTTTCTCATCTTCATACCACCATTAACTACAGTGCTCCAGACTTGTTCTATATAAATGATGCTCTAGCTTACTTTCACAAATACATACTGCCAAACCACCGCTACAATTTGGGATGATGCCGACGGATGATGGGCATAAATTGTAGGTATCGATGTTTTTGTGCCAAAGTATGTCTGTGAATGTGACATATGGGTATGGTATGATTAGGCCTGGTAATGGATTGGGTTGAAACGGATGAAATGGGTTGGGTTTCACTTTGGGTTGGCTTTGAGTGGGTTAAAATGGGTTGAGACGATAAACAGGTCGGTTTGGTTTAGGTTTGCACTGAAAATGGATTGGATTGGTTTGGTATGGCTTCAAAAAATTCGGTTTCATATGGTTTCAATCCATGGGTTGATATGGTTTGGAAGCCCATCGCGAGTTCACGACTGACGAGCTGACGGCCTTCTCGAATCTCGACTACACGATCGACGGCCCAACGCGGCTAGGGTTTGGAACCCATTTCAGGAAAATGGTTTGGTTTGGGTTGGACTGGTTTTGCAAATGGGTTGGATTGGTTTGGTTTTTAGAAAATGAGAAGTGGACTGAGTTGGTTTGGTGAGTGTGTAATCAAAGAAGTGGGTTGGGCTGATTTTAGGGTGGGTTCTAGACCATTAGCACCCCTAGGTATGATACGCTAGCACTGAAGCTTGGCACTAAAAGTGCCCAACATTCTGGTGAAAAAAGGGTCATTTGTTTCGTGATTTCCCTGTTTGATAATCTTGATTATTGTTCTCTCTCTCTCTCTCTCTCTCTCTCTCTCTCTCTCTCTCTCTCTCTATATATATATATATATATATATATATATATATATATATATATATATATATATATATATATATATATTTCACTGCTGCCGACATCAGTTTGTTGGCTGTTTATCAAGACTTTTTGGAAGTTAATAAAGCTTTACGCAACAAACCCCAATTATAGCCCGACCCAAGCAGAACCCGACAGGGAACCAGACCAGAATCCATTCAATTCGCTAGCGCCTAGCTACCGAATCATCAGGTGCCTCCAAGCACAGGCATCCTGTTGCGTAGCATCCCTCGATCGATCAGTATGTCCATGATCCACTGACGTGTACTCGGCCGGGAAGATCGATCTACTTCTGAACCGTTTCAGTCTCCCTGTTAACACGCTTGTCCAAGTGGTAGATCTCTCTCCTGCACCTTGCTGCTCTAGGTATCCATGGATCCTTCCATATACTCACGTACGTGTGCTCCATTCCCTACCCTCAAGATGAGCCCAGCCCCACCTTTAAGGCTTTAACAGCTCTCTTCCAAGCAGAGGACACCCTGCCTCCAGAAAACAGCTTGATGGAACCGGGGCACAAGCATCAATTCGCCGCCACCTTTGCCTTGCGAGCGTTGCCGCGATTAAATACCTGCAAATATCGAAACCCCGATCCTTTCTGGCTTACACCAATGGTGCCAAGATACCCATCGAGTGTGCCGGCCGGTACTGCTTGTGATACCTATTTCACTATCACAAAAATTGGCGGTAACCAGCCCTACCAGTCTGGATCAGTAAAATGTACAGACCATGTGGTCTGGTCCTAGTCTAGATGATAAGTAATTGACATCGTTGTCGAGTAGTTTGAGGAGTGAACTCTTAGTTTTACAAATTGTCGGTTCTTTGTTAGGCATCAAGCGATCTCACCGCCATAGAGGCGGTCAAACCGGACGGTGCAAGGATGTGCCAAATGGACACCAAACACATGTGTGGGAGTGTTTGAGAATGTGTTTGCATCAGGTACCATTGAAAATACAAATTGGACGTGAAACTAAATAGAGATTAACTAAAAAGTCTAGAGATGGGGTGTTTTCTGTTTTTGGGAAGCAGTTTGACCGACCACTATATGATGGTCAGACCGGCCCCTTGCTACTGGCGAGCGTGGTCAGACTAGCAAGGGCACCAAGCGGCGCAGATGGTTGGTGGTTTAGTCGACCAAGGGCTAGCGTACCAAACTGTTCAAATCTTGTTGGTTGGGCTTGAAAAGCCGACCAAAAATCAAGAGGCCGAGAGCAGGCCTGTCTGCCCGGATAAAACCTGATTTTTCAATGAAAAGTATTATTTTAATCATTTTTTGAAATAAAAAAAACTAATATTTAATTCGTTTTCAGCATTAAATAAATAGATTTTCTCTTTTTAAATTGATTTTACAGGATTTGGTGGCCGGTTTTCCAGTCCCAAGTCCGGCCCGGACGGTGTCGGGCTCAGGCCAAGCCGCCCATGAACAGGTCCAGGTGGAGGCGATCTGGCCGGTCATGGCGGTTCAGTGCACAATGACCTGTGTTGAATTTTCAAAACTGGCCTAGAGTCATGGATTTGTTGCATATAGGTTGCATGATGCATGTTTGGACTAATGTGGGTCAAGTTGTGAAGAACTTGTGCCCGAAAAAGGCTGCTTGGTCTATTGTTGTGCAGGTGGTTTGGAGTCAACTACGGTCAACAGTGAGGAAGATCGGGACTTGGTTAGGAGGACCAAGGTACAGAACGGTCATGGATGCCAGATGAGATGGTTGGACTCAAACAAAAGTACAGACAAAGTTTGAGCAAAGATCTTTAGAGGTAAAGTGATGCTTCCAAGAGCGAAGCTTTGAAGGTATGTGTTCTTGACTCATGAATTGTGTCAATTGATGATTTGTGTGTTGTGTAGTGCTACATGATGATTTTCTTATTGGTGTTGATTGTAGGACTCCAGAGCTACATCATGTTGAGGCGAACGGGACCGAGACTAAGCTAGGAGAGCTTAGGTCCAGAACAATCAAGGTGTTGCTGAAAGATGACCAAGGTTACTAGGGTGGTTACAAGCTGAGAAGACAAGAAACTAGAGCAGGAGCTATCGGTGATGGAAATGATGGGCAATGGCAAGGTGGACCGGTACTAAGCTCAAGGAGGAGCTAAGGGCCAGTACGGTCAGTGAAGCTGAGTGTGGTCATGGTGCATGGTAAGACATATAGTGCGTCAACTAACTTGGTCCCGTTTGCAAGCGAGGACGGTTCGATTGGATCCAGACGTGTTAGAGGCTTGGCAGAAAGTCATTGGGGCCACATGGATGATGGCGAAGCATGGACAATGCTTTAATGTAAAGGAATCGAGAAAGGTCGGTAGAGGGGCATTTTGATAAATTGCTCAATACCGAAAAAGTGGTGGTGTATGAAACCACGACGATGGCCTAAATGGATTATGTCAAGGATACTCCATGGAGGGCAAGACAAGATCGATTTGGCCTAATAGAGCTAAAGATGAGGATGGTGCTTTGAGTAGCATGCATTAGTGATTAACCCGTTTGAGTGTGGGTTTAATGGGTGCTTGTTAGGGTTTGTCTGTAGACCTAGCCTCTACTATATAAGGGTTGGTGCTGGATTGCTTCAACCAAGCCAAGGAACCTTAATGTAAAAATTTGGGAAAAATGGATACAGGAGGAGGTTAGGGTTGATAGATGTATTGAGAGAGATAAGAGCACTTGTGTATGTGCTACCCTAGTGGTTTTGTCCTCCCATGGGAGTGACTGTAAACATTCATCTCCAAGTAAAAATTAGATCTCCAAATACATCCAAGTCTTCCTCAAATATGCTTAAGTGTTGATTTCTTGTTTTGGTTTGGTTTTTGGTGTTTCCTCTTACCCTCTTAATCTTGCATTCACCTAGAGCGTGTAAGTGATGGAGATATCTCTTGAAGACTAGATTTCATCCATTTAGGTAATTTCTATTGCAAGTTCTTGAGTTTGCCTGATTTTGGTTGAAGGGTGATTTTTTGGGTTTTACTCTTGAGGAATTTTAGCTTGATTATTACTTTGGTTTAGGATGCTAGGACGTGTGGTAAATCATCCTTAGCTATCTTGGATTGGTTCCTTCTATAAGATCCTCTCTATCATCATTTTCGTATTTAGCACAGTTTCCGTGCAACTTGCCTTTGGATCGCAAAAGGTCAAATCTTTGGAAAGATTTGTTTCGATCCCTTCATAGATTAGATTCACAATTTCATAGGCAAGGTGTATGCAAAGTTTCAACTAATTTGGAGCTATGGAATTATGAGTAACACTAATTGTCGGCTGAGTCCTGCAGTGTTAACAAGATTTAAAGTTCATCGTGGAAAAGCCGTGCTATTTCGGTTGTTTTATTGATGCTTGTCTGAGAGGTGAGTTATCCGTAGAAACTGTACAAGCCACAGTGATGTTGTGTGCTTGCTCTGGTCTTTGTCAGCTCTTGAGCAGTTATCTCAACTTTGCAATTAAAATAGAACCGGGGTGTTTCGTGTGTTTATAATATACATGGTTTGTCCTTGTGCTGGTCACGCAACCCCCCTGGCACGAAGGATTTCTGTCAAATTTATGTGTTCCAAGTAGCGCCTAAACTGAAAAGGCAATTATTCAATGATAAAAAAACCATAACACATGTAACTGGACTCGTTTTGACTGCAATCCACATGATTACTATGGAATCCCCGTGCTCCAAACATGGCCTAAAATACATTGTTAGCTGCTAGTGTTGTCGGATGAATGAATCGAGCCCAATAGTACCATTGTACAAACTAATTAACAGATTGCTCTCCATCACACCAAGAAAAAAGTCTCCCGCGAAGATGAGACGCTGGTATGAACTGCCGCAGAGCGCTAAGCTTAATTTTTCAGGGGAAGCGCTAAGCTTAATTAGCTGCTGATCATGTCGGCCGACCACATCCGTCATGCGTCTTCTTCGTCTACGGAGGGCGGCCGCTTGCAGACGGTGCGCAGGGCCAAGAACACCCCACCGGCGAGCGGCAGCATGACAACGGCGAAGAGGGACCTCCCCAGCCAGTCCGTGTGCGTCAGCGCGAACGCCAGCAGAGGGGAGCAGATGACCGCAGGGTGGATCCAGGGTCATATGATCCAACAACGTTATACACAATCCATGATAACAAGCGATGTATACAAGAGATTACTTATTAAACTCTAAGGTTAGTGTGTGGTGACCCCAATAACATCCATAACTCACTTTTCTAGATTTGAGCCGGACGACCGCCGTCACCAGCAGCTGCAGGGACACCCAAACCTGCACGGAAAACACGCCACGTTGAGATTAATTAATTGAGCAAGGTCTATATATCTCGAAGAAGATGCTGGCGTGTGAACTAATGCACATGTGTGTGTACTGTACGACTACGTACGTATTTTGGTATCTTGCGCTCGGGCTGGACGTCATCGTCGTCTTCTCCGGCGGCGAGGGGCCTGTGCCGGCCATCCATGTTCGCCAGGCGGCACGTTGGACGGGTGTGAACCTGGGCCTGGGCCCTTTCTCCAAGTCCATGACTCAGAATGGGCTAGAACCGTGCTGGTTTAACCGTGTGGACGATTTGTAAGAGGTTTCATGGAAAACAGTAAGGCTCCGCTCAACCGTGTGTTTTATCCGGTTTGAAGCGGCGCAACGACGACGGGCACAATTCAATTGGCTAAACGGACCGGACCGAGCACCAGTTCCGGCCAGTTTTGACGGTGACATGCACCGCCAGCCCGGCCGGTCCCGTTTCAGTAACTTGGACTACCGGCAACGTATTGAATCAGCACTATCGCTAAAAGGTGGATGCCCGCTGGAACGCGATCCAGCGGACGCCTGCCTACACCGTCGGATCGGAGATTGACCGAAGCGTGAATTAGATCAACCAACCACCCCTAACTCAGTGTCTGCTACTTTCTGGCTTTGATGCTTCGTCCCCATGCCAAGCGCGATGTGCGAGAGGGAGTGCGACTCTTCCTACTGCTTCTGTCTCACTTCCCGTCGCCCGCAGAATTTTTTTTCTAAATTAATCTTTTTTAAAAAAAAATGCACAACCACGGTTTACTTTTTTTTACAAAAAATAACTCACTGAGTCACCGTGCGACTGGCCCAGTCGTGCGGTGGCCTAGCGATTAGCAAACGTGACAGACTCAGTCACGCAACAGAACCACGACTAAGGCATACCAACATTGTCATCGCGCAATAAGCGGACGACAATGAGCCATGTCGCCTGTCACGGTTCGGTCATGGGACTGATCATCCGATTGCATCCACGTGGCGCAATTGTGGCCAGTCGCGGTATGGAGACACGATTGAGGGTGGTTATATGCCCAATCGGCCGATCCAGACGGCATTCCAACAGGGGAAACAGAAGAGAGGGGAGAAGAGAAGAGGAGAGAGAGAGGAGGAGAGGAGAAGAGAGGAAGGGAGAGTAGAGGGGCAGCGGCGGCGGAGGAGACTCTCCCCAGTTCTTCGTTCTTCGGTAAGTTTCTTATGCTCATGTGGTTTATTGTTTATTTCGATAAAAGTATGATAGGTTAGCAACAATAAGCACGGGTTGACGCAGAGGCTACTACAGTTCAGGGTTAGTGCATTTACAATTTTATAACACTTTCGTCCATGTCTGTATCGATCTAATGATTATTCTTCTTGCAGGTTGAGAGGATGGCACCCGATGCGAACGACTACCAGGTGGTTCGTCACCTAGAGGCGTACATGTTGTAGCTGTTCGGTTGGGTGATGATCACGAGTACCCACGACAATAGCATCCACGCCGATTCATCTAGTTTGCCCGGCGATGGCCAATGCAGACGTTGAGGCGGAACCACAGTTTAACTAGGGTTTGAATGTGTTGTGTGGTATGTACTGTGCGCTCTGCGAAGCTTGCCTCAGGAGCAAGCTGACATCCTTGTTGGCCGATATCTATGAGCGGTCCCGGCACATCGTTAGCTTGACCTTCTTCCGCCAGATACCAAATGTTATGGGACCGTCCTCACAGCGTCCCGCTCAGTAGACCTCCCAAGCTACGATATGTGCACCACGACACCCCCCGCCAGACCAGGCAGGTAGCTCGGCATGGCAGCAGGCGTTCTCGCTGTACCAACTCCCCACAGGAGGTAATGCAGTAAACATAGTGTGTATTATTGTATGTATTATCACAACTAACCAAATTTGCATCTCACACCGCTGGTCCACCGACGTCTCAGTGGGCACCTCACACAGCATTGACATTCTCATCATTAGTCCCTCCCACGATAATTCCCACGCTAGGTACTTGCCACCATGCTTTTGGTTTTGCCGTAATTGAAAACATACAAAAGCATCGAGATTTAACACATTACTACTTTCACAAACCAGGTACGTATCAGTCAGTGCCCCCCAGTACACGCATACCCACAACAAGGTGACATGGAGGACCACATCATCGACGACCCAGCCGTACAACCCGACGTGCTTACAGATTCACGGTTGTCCAGCATGTCGCCCGAGACGCATCCCACACAGATCATGGATCCGTAGCCACACCTGCTCATGTTGCACCGCTTGGACATAGGGTCATTCGAGCACCCAAGCGGTGAAGCCCTTCGGGGCCTAGACAATGACCAGCAGGGGCCCGTCGGCCCAAGCGGGGCTGACAACAGGGACAAGGGTCAGTGGCATGGATAGGGAGAAGGGGAGGGAGATGGACAGATAAATCATTAGTACCGTACGTGGTGTGCCTTTTATTTCACACCTTATTATCGATATAGATGATGGGATTGATGTACTACTGTATGCTTTAGAATTTTGCATGTTACGCCATTTCTTGTGGTGCTTAGGTCCCTCAGTTAGCACCGCGACGATGGAGCATGCAATGTAATTCTCAATCCTACCTCCTCCAGTCAGCATCGCGACGAGGGTCATACTACTCAATTCCAGCTCCTCCCCCTAGTCAGCACCACGATATAAGGGGATAGCTACATGAATCTCGCTATTACTACTAGACATCCTCCCTACTCAATGAGAATTGACAATAGCATGTCGCCTCCGCTTCACACTGAATAGATAACACTCTGACCCGCACTTTTCAGACCGAAGTGACAATACTCTGCCATCTGCTTTTCAAACCAAAATGACCAAACCCTGGTTCTAGCATGGTATATATTCATCAAGTCCGTCGCTCCATCCAAGATGGCCTATAAATTGTGCCTCCAGCTTTTTAGGATGAAGTGACCATTGTTGGAAATATGCCCTATAGGCAATAATAGAGATGATTATATTTCGTTATATTCATAACATTGGATAATATGTTATCTTGTTTCTGGAATAATATCGTTAATATTTATTATCAAGTATGTGACTTGATTGTGAAACTCTGTATTTCTGCGATAATTATTCTTAAACATTCCCTAGTCGGAAACATATGAGAACATATATGTATAGACTAGCATATGTATTTGTTGATGACTATGTTTCATGAGTCATAGATATGGAGATATCAAACTAATAATAAAGACACATGTTATCGAACACGGTGTTGGTTTGACCCACCTTGAGGCACTGTTGAGATTGTTATGATTTCATATGTCATCAGTTGGTCTCAAGCAATGATGATGTATAATCCTTAGACCTGAGATCGGCATGGTTTTCTACATATGTAATAGTACTCTTAGGTCGCCAAACGCTACTCGTGAATCGGGTAGTTATAAAGGTAGCGTTCGGGTATACTATGAAACATGCGGAGGAATATGACTGGTCGAATATGGGATTTGTCCCTCCTATCATAACAGGTGAGATATATCTGGGTCCCTCGTTATGATCAGGTAAAGAAAGTGCATGGCCATGCCACTAGTGGTCGAAGTGTCGACCACATGAAGTTATTCGACACTTGATTGAGAAAGTATTGAACAGTCCATGGATGACAAATTATCTCTCCTGGAGTTCAACCATATGTCGTGAGGCAAAGGGAGAATACACAAGCGAGTCATTGATTCGATCGATATCTGGTCGTCGTATGGAGATACGAGTTTGGTCGTCGATCGTCGAACATAGTCCTGGCTGGTCGTATGGAGATACGAGTTGTTAAGTGAGATCTGTCGAATATAGTCCTTAATGGTCATATAGAGATACGAGCTGGTCTTAGACTGGTCGAACATAGTCACGAACTGGTCATATGGAGATATGAGCTGGTCGTAAACTGCCTGAACATAATCACTAACTGGTTGTAAGGAGTTACGAACTAGTCGTAATTAAGTATTAACTGGTCATAAGGAGTTACGAACTAGTCGTAACTAAATATGGACTGGTCATGACTAGATACGAGCTGGTCATAAGTGATAAGGACCTGGTCATAGATCATATTGCATTAAGGTTCATCCGATATATTCTATGTGTGTTCGGGAGTCGTTATGTCCTACTAGGTGCCGCTAACGACTCGTGGTCAGGAAAGAGTTTCCGAGTCACAACCGATTACACATGAACCTATAGGGTTGCACACTTAAAGGGCTAGGATTTTGATTTGGATGGTGATCCAAATTCTTGTAGGCCATCATGGATGCCTATATATAGAGGGGCAATGGCATGGGGTGGGGTGAGCCTTTTGAAGAATTCCCGAAGCCCTAATAACCACGCCTTCCTCATCCAATACCACGCCGTCAGCACTACCACTCCAGCGCGTGGTGTCCCTACCCCGTATATGTGGATACCTTGGAGGTGTTGTTGTGAAGTATCAGCACTAGGACGATCCACAACTCGTGACAATCACAGGAGCAGGAGGAGACGACATGCGGCGAGTACGACTACTACTACATCAAATCACTATATCAACTCTACTTCCGCTACGAGTCGGCGCGTCTAGTGGTAATCCCGTGATCTATTACTAGCGGAGGTTCTTTAGTTGCGCGGTAGAATTTTTGTTTTGTGCTATCGTATCCTACCCGTAATCCTTCAACCATACCATGCCACCTTTTCAGTATGAGCTGACAACACGCACCAGCTTTTCCCTCTGAATTGATAACTCGCTGAGCTATCTTGTATCCAAAGATTCCTTCTGGTGGATACGAGTGACTTCCATTCACCAAAATTTACTCCCTCAATACTACACCCTAACCGCATATAAAACCGGGGTATACTCCACTACAACCAAGACTCCAATAGAGCTAGTTTGGAAAACAGGAAGATGGGAGGGAGGAAAGAGGTACAGGAAAAGAGAGATACAGGAGGTCACGCCGCCCTGTTTGGGGATGTTGGACTATGGAGAGATACTCCGGAAGTGGAAATGGCATGCCAAGAAGGCACAGACGTACCCTGATAGTTCTTGTAAGGATACTCCTGCACCACCAGAGTTTTCATGCCCGTAGTGCGACTACGGTAATGTCGAGACTCAAATATGCAAATCTAGACTCTTTGTGTGTACTGCACTAGTCCAGGATCACGCTAGTGCACAGAGTGGCAACATCGATGAAATATCATTCCATATGCAAAGATAACTAATAAATAGGCAATTAACATAAATTATCATAGTAACGACCTTAAGATCCAAGTTTACAATTAATGCCTCAAAAAACGAATATCTCAATAAGCTGCAACAGAAGGAAATATAATAAATTCAGTGGAGCCCATTCATATGCCCATAGGCAATCGACTAGGGTAGTGTGATCTAGTTCTCTACAATCCTTGAAGTAGACCTTGTTGACCAACGATGAACTGGTGTAGCCTCCTTCAACTGAACAACATTGTTTATAGCAAGGTGAATACATAGAGTACTCAGGAAGTCACACCACAGAATGCAATTATAGATGATGACTTATTCCAAAGGGTATGGCATCTATGGTTCTTTTGCATAAAAGCGACATTTGCAGTTGAATATGAATAATAGATTGAAAACATGATTGAAACTAAATAGAAATAAGTATTTCATAAAGCTTGCATAGCCTAATCAATTTCTTTCACACATCCATATGAGTTAAATCACATAGTTGTCCCTCTCAATTGTTTTATGAAAATCTACCCCTCGTGTGAAATCCTCAAGCATGTGCAAGACCGAGGACGCAGCTATTCGAATAGATTGTTAACACTCTGCAGAGGTTGTACACTTTACCCACATGATATAACCAGTGTAGCTAGCACCAATCATAACAAAACCTTTCAAAAATTTCATCTCGACAATTGACTCTCTCGATGTGCATATTGTCGACCCCAACCTCACTCGTTGGTCCAACGCACAACGTTGGACCTAGAGACGGTGAACTGCCCATAAATGTGACCTATAGAGTAGTCCACACCTTCACCCATCACAGAGCGCTTAACCTATTACCTAAGTAGTCAATGTCAAAACTTCACATCTTACTAAGTTAGGCATGTCCTATACCAAGTATGTGGTCATACAGTTGTGGCTCAGTTCAATGGCGCACAATATTAAGTCCTTAATTGACCCAAGCGAGACTGCCAAATTCTAACTAAGTAACCACATTTCCATTTCCCAACAACTGAGTTCCACCATATCACAAATCCTTTTCACTCACCTCAGTCTAAATCTTTTTTCCACCCTATTGATTAAGTGCATCACATGCCATCAACAGGTGACAACATGCAGCACACGACTTTTTATAACATGTTCCATAATCACTTAGTCAAGTATGGTATTAATATTTCAAAATGATATCAATGACCCATTGCATGGCTAAGCATACTAATCGTATCTAACCAACCCACATTGGTGCTATGATAATGCCAACTAGTAATTAGCCAAGCTAGCGAGAAAAACGATCATGGTAATGCAATTATCAAGGTGGGCATAATGAAAGATTTCATAGCTAATCCCAAGGTATTTAAGAATTTAGTAATTGAAATAACATGCAATACTTTGAATCAAAGTAATTTTGGAAAACTGGGTTCAACATATCCAAAGGTACAACTTGCCTTGCTATAGCAATGATGTTCTTATTTTATATTCCATCTTCTACTTCCTTGACCTTCAGCTCCTTTGAATGATTCCGGAATGTCAACGTCTAACAAGGGAGAAAGAACAAAAACAAAAAAAATCAAAAAGACAAAACAAATAAACTCCAAATTGAAATTTATAGATATTGGGAGGTAGGGTTTGATTTTAAATGAATTTAGAAACTTGAATGGGTTCAATCGAAGTTCGTATGAGGAAGAACGAGCTCTCGGAAGTTTGATCAGAAAGAAAATGCTGAAAACGAAAAAGGAGAGAGAACATGTGAGACTGACAGGTGGGGTCCACAGAATATTCCCAAAATATTTTTATTTCAGAAATTTTAGAAATAGCTAAGAGAATGACAAGTGGGACCCACTGAAACAAATTGATTTTCGGGAATTAAAAGAATTCCAGAAAAAGGTCGAGTGGATGACAAGTGGGGGTCACAAGTCTATGGACTAAGTCCACGGAGAGATACTAGTCCATGGTGGACCAAGCTCATGGAGCTAGGATTTGACCAGGGTCGACTGACATGCAGGGCCCGCATGTAAGTGAGAGAAGATTAAGGCTTGACTTGCTGACGGGTAGGGTCCACATGTCAAAGAGAGGTAGGGTATGGTTTTAGGCCTTGCCATGCGAGCGATGACAAGGTAGCTTAGTGTTGAGGTGGCAGGAGGTAGCGGCCAAGTAGTAGATGACATGGCGGCAACAGGCAGCGAGGTGGTCGTGTAGGCATGGCATCGACAGCAGCAGTGGCGCTCGGACCTACGACGGTCGCCGGCGGCAATGGCTACGGCGAAGGCTAGGAAGGGGTAAAATGGAAAGAGGACGACGAGGCGAAGAGGATGATGCATGCGCGGCGGTGAGGAACGGCGCCAATCACCGGTGGTGAGGAAAACAGCGGCGGCGGCTTGCTCGACGGTGACGGTGAGGGAGGACGTCCTAGCAACGGGAGGGTGAGCACAAGATAGAGCGCAAGATGGGGAAGGTGAAGGTGGGGTCCATGAGCGGCAGAGATCACCGGAGTGACGGGAAACAACCAGCGAAGGGCGGCAACCGGAGGAGAGAGAGAAGGGAGGGATCTTCGCTCACGGTGAACCAAACTCAGAATCAAAAGAATAGAAGTGTAGATCAGGGCGAGGGACACATGGTGACGCGGAACAAGACTGGAGGAACTCACCACGGTGGCGGCGAACGCGAAGAAGCAGTTTCGGCGACATGGGCAGGGCTGAAGGTGGAGAAGACAAGGACCGCTTCGGTGATGCACCGCACGGGAGCTCGAGATGGTGAGCACATAGAGGAGAGGAAGGCGAGGCGAAGCCGATGGTGCAATAGGCTCAGCTCGAGGAGCTTTGATGATGAAGAACAGTGATACGGGGCGCGACGCTAGTCTTGGAGAAGAAGAGCTCGGTGGCGGCGCACGGAGGATCTCCGGCAAAGGCGGCTAGGGCATGGGAAGGGGTGGGTTGCGAGGCACGCGATGCGTGTAGGGACAACGGATTTTATGGTGGCATTGGCGTGCGGTCCAAGCTAGTAGCGACGACATCCGTGTCCAGGGCACGCACGCGAGCGACAGCAGTGTCGAGCAAAGACATCTTGGCGGCATCAGCAAGCGAGACCTACAAGACTAGGCGACCATGAGTGGAGCGGGTCAGGCTAAGGCGGGGAAGAAGGCAGGGATGGGCCGGGTGGAAGCAATGGGCTGGTGGCCCGAGAGAGGAGAGCGGTGCAAATGGGCAAAGCCAATTCAGCCCACAAAGGTTAAAAGAAAAGGGATTTAATTTTTGAATTAGAGATAAAGTTGATAATTCAAATGGGTTCAAATAAATACCAAACTAACTCCGAAAAATCCGAGAAAATTCAAAAAATTCCTTGGTAAAATTTAATTGATGTTTACATTAGTCAAATTAAATAGTTTTAATTTAAAAAATTCCCAATTAAACTTTATTAATTCAAGGAAAATTGGTGAATTTTTGTAGGGACCTAAACTACATAAAAGATTTTTGAAAACCCAAATTTTGGGATGTTACAGGTAA
Organism: Phyllostachys edulis; assembly: GCA_036346405.1. Classification (NCBI taxonomy): domain Eukaryota; kingdom Viridiplantae; phylum Streptophyta; class Magnoliopsida; order Poales; family Poaceae; genus Phyllostachys; species Phyllostachys edulis. The sequence goes on from CM070566.1 coordinate 14,924,612, forward strand.
CCTGGCATGGATCATTCAATCTATACATCCTTGTACTGCCACACGAGCTTTTTACATGTGCAGGGATTGCTACGTAAGTGAATGTCATATATCGATATTTCACATTGCATGTTGCATTTTAAAAATCACGACTTTACCCATGTATGGCGATCGTCGAAGTGTTGCTACGTCTCCGATGGATCAACAGACTGAAGAAGTACGACAAGTCATTGATTCAGTAGAAATATGAGCTGAACTACACAATTGCGCTCGAGGTCTTTACCCATTGGAAACCTTACTCAACTGGGAGCGGGGATGACAAGGGAAAGGTATCAATGGTCCGTGATGCCCCTTTTGCACCAAAGATTATTCTGGATGAGGACAGTTCGAAAAATACCTTTGAAATTTGAGTATTGGGAGACAGTGTGAAGGCCCACATCCATGAATGGGAGTAGGACTTATGTCGCAAGCCCGACTTGATTTCCATACATTAAGTACTTTCCTTTCCAAAAGCATGTTTGTATCCTAGTTATAATCTGTGTCAAAGGTCCGTGCATGTAGCCATTTGTACTATAAGAATAGCCAAGCAAACATATGCACCTAACCAGACCCTATGTGCCATGTAATTCATACATTTATGGTCAAGTGTTATGTTGGGCTTGTAATCTCATCTTCGTTGCATCATTCTTGTCTCACTCAAATCGCCAAATTTTGGGTTATTTGTGTAAAAACTTAAAAGGATGAACAACCACGTAAAACGATTAAAACATGATTTATTTACAAACAATTGTAGTCAACAAACTCCAGCTTTTTATCTCTAACAATTATTCACGAAAAACACTTCCAACCATTTAATTTTGTAAAATTAAAGCTAAGTTTGTTTCAATTACTTATTAAAAAATTAGCATCTTGTCGCTGAAGAGAACGCGATCGGGCTTAGTCGCCATTTAATCTGATCGACTCGCCACATTCTCGACCCAACGATCAGAATCAAGACGTGCCTCGACCACGCCACCACCGCATGGCCGAGACACGTGGCAGACCAAGACCTCGATCGTGTTTAAGTGGCGTTGGGCCTACCACATCAGCTAATCGCTAGGCCACCAAGCGATTGAGCTTGATCCTGTGATGGCCCAATAATTGTGGGTTATTTTGTAAAAAATATTAAAATGTGGTTTATTTCTATAAAAAATTTCTATAATTTTTCCTAATAAATGGTTTATTTTAATTGGCTGAAGATTGTCCGAAGCGTGAACGTTAGATCAACCAACCACCCCTAACTGAGTGTCCGCTACTTTCTGGCTTTGATGCTACTGCTTCGTCCCCATACCAAGTGCAATGTGCGAGAGGGAGTGCGACTCCTCCCTACTGCTTCTGTCCAACTCCCTATCGCCCGCCTCCCCCATAGCGACGGAACACGACCCAAAAGCAAGGAGAGACCAAATGTCATTGCCAATAAAAAACCATCTTACATTGCAAGACAATGAAGCTATTTGCCTTCTTAATGGAAATTTTACAGGAACCAAAATTAGAAGCAACCAAAGTAGCCAAGGCTAAAGAAAGAATTAAAGAGATATCATATAACAACCAAAGGAAAGATAAGAAAACTATTCATGGACATTTGGCCCATGCTACCAGAAGAGCATATGCCAACAAACAAAAGCTTTGGGAACTAAACCATTTCGAAGCTAGGCTAAAGCTTTGGAATGGAAAAGTTAAAAGATATATAGAATAAACTACAGATGAGCATGGAAGTACATATCTTTATACTCAAAACATTTTGGGTCCAAAGGTTAGGTAAGACCCACCTTGGCCTCGGTACACAACACCCAAAACCCTAACGACGACCACATGCCTGATGCCTTGCCAGCATTTGATTGTGCCCTGCCGCCACCTCCTCTCCCCCACACCGGCACACGGCTCCTGCAACACCGTTGCCATTTCTCTCAATTTGAAGGAAACGAAATCCAGATGTGAAAGCTTCAGATCCAGGATTGAAAGTTTGACTTTGGGATTAAATTTCCGAAACTCCATGTTGAAAGTCCGGAATCTCTTATATGGCGCATCAGTCTCTATACAAATTAAAGAGTTACAAAATTTGACTTGAACATTAGAAAAATCAAAATCAGACAACTTACAAATAGCAAAACTGTAACAGTACACATCATTGGTCTATGGCAGTATGTGTAGCTGCATGAAACCTGTAGGGTGGTTTTTAGTACATCTACCTCTTTGCATATGACGACGAAACCCTCTGTCACATCGTGCAAACGCCAGAAGCATACGTGCGACCTACCTTGCTTAGCTGTGCGTAACACGTGTGGCGATCTACACTGCCACACGCGCAGTCACAAACTCCTCGTGTCCGTGCTGCTGGCATGCAGAAGCAATTCTTGGATCTGGTGACTGTTGTTTCTGTACCTGACAAACCTGCACCTGATCAGCAGTATTATCACACATAAACAGGGAATTAATTAATAATACACTAGCCATGTAGAACTAAACCTGGGAAACTAATTGTCTCTAAGAGAAGTAAGAGGTAATATAGTATTAAACATCCAATCTGCCGTAAGCGTGATGTTCTTTGCTCCAGCCGAAAAGGAAAAGGTAAAGGAAAGAAGGGAGAAGAGGTTCAGAGATTTCAGTAGGTAATTTGGCATTGCATGTCTTCCTTATTCTTGTTTCCTGAACTGAAAACCATGATCTCCAATCATCACACAGTGATCTACTGATCTGAATCCAAAATTGCACTGAAGAAGCAACAGTTTCTCTTACCTAAAGAGAAGAATTGAAAGGTTGACATCATCAGGATGATATATACATTAGCAAATTTCATGTGCAAAGAGAAGCTAAATAAAAGCTGGGAGATAACTAGGAAGAGGGTGGCCTGGCATGGCGGATGAGAGCCACTCTGGATAGCCAAGAAGACCGGCCGATGCAGCCACATTAACTGCATCCATCACAAGGATTTCTCCATTAAAGCGCTTGCCATCACCATGGCTGCTGATGGATAGATCAGCTAACAGAGGGCAAGCATAGGCAAGTCATTCTTGGCTACCAAAGGCAGGAGGCTCTCCATCTCCATGCAAGGCTTCCCTCTTCTTCACTTGCTCCTTCGGTTATGGCTTCTCCTTGGCCTGGTGTGTGGCATCACTGATAGCTTACACCAGGTATTTATAATGTGGACGAGGAGGGTCTGGACAGGTGGTGCTTGAACGCCACATTTCAGTCAATGGTATTGTCGGCGCCTGAAAATGTAAGTCCGGACCTCTATGCATTCTATGCTAGTCTAGGATTATGCTAGTGCCAGAGTAGAAATATAGATGAAATATCAACCATGCAACTAAATAACTAAGAAAAATATCCAAATTTTATTGAATAATACACTACAATGTACTGGTTTTTAGAGGCGACATCTTTGTATAGTAGAGGCTTTTTTTCCATCTCAGAGGTAGTTGTAGAAGCGTTGCCGAAAACATCTCATAAACGCTTTCTCATGTATTATCGCTATGTGAAGAGTGGCATTTTTCAAGCGTCTCTACGGGATATCTTAGGAGTTATGAAAGACGTTGCACTACATCTCAACAAATAAAATATAAAAAATGTGTGCACTCTTGCAAAGGTTGGTACTCGGACTCAACACCTCATGGGAAAAACTTCTCTTAAACTTGTCAAACTAACCACCTCAACCTCACATGTTTAGTTGTGTGTTGTAATATTATTATGTAGTTCTTTTAACACATATCAACCACCCAAAAATGCCTCTAAAGAGTTGGAAAGCATCTAAAAAATGACTTTACACAACATAACTTTTAAAGCAAATTAGAGAGCGCTTCAAAACCACCTCTAGCATACAAAATTTTGAGGCGATTTTTAAAGTATCTCTAAAAGCCCTCTAGACTATATAACTCCTTATTTTAGAGACAAATTGGAAAGTGTCTCTAGAAAAGCGTCTCTATGGGGGAGTTTTCTTGTAGTGATAGTAGCAAACCTTATGGTCAAAGTTTTTGTGGATATCATGGGGATATGCCGAGATCTTAGGATGATGTTACAATTGGCAATGTCGTTTCGCTTTTGTGAAACAGCGTTTTCAACAAATGTCGGGACAATCGGTCGTATGCGGCGTGTAAGTCATGCAGACGATCGATGCTCTTAATAGAACCGGGTGTAGAGAAGCGGTTACCAAGCATCACCGTTGAACCGTTTGAGAAGCGGTATGGTTTTTCGAGAGAAGGTGTTTTTGGGAAGTTTTGGATTTCCTTGAGGAGCCAGACGATGCGTTAGGTATATAAATGATACGACCATGATCTTGATTATACCGAGTTAACTTGGCGTCTGGGTTTTGGTTCTAAGTTTTGTTAACTTGGAGTTTTGTTGTTGGGTTAGGTCAAGTTCATGGGTTTCATGGCATATGTGTTGCATGATGCATGTTTTGACTAACGTGGGTCAAGTTGTGAAGAACTTGTTCCGGATTCAATTTCTTTGTCTATTGATGTGCGAGTTGCTTGGAGGTCAATGACGGTCAATCAGCGAGGATGATCGGGACTAAGCTTGGAGAGTCGAGGTCCGTAACGATCGGGATCTTGGGTGAGGTCAATGGAGTCAAGCATGGCGCCAAGACGGACAAAGGTGACCGAATCGATTCGGTGGCGACGGGTTCGATCAAGCGGCGTGAAGTCGGTGCAAGTGCCATGGTGGTTTCGGTGGGGCCGGATGGGAGAGACTTGCCGAGCATGAAGAGAGCCATTGGATCAACTCCACTGCGTGGCGAAGCATGGGAGATGCTTCATTTAAGACGGGACTCGGTCTTTGCAAAAGATCGAGAAGGGTATTTTGGTAATTTCACCAAATACGCCTTGGTGACCTAATGCCAACCCATGGCGCAAGTCGTAAGGCCAAGAAGTGGATTAGGTCAAGAAAAGTGAAGACGGCGCTTTGAGATGCGTGCGTGTGTGACCCGTTTGTTTTGGGCCTTAACGGAGCCCATTAGGGTTACTCTTCTAGAAGGTCTAAGCCTCCACTATAAATAGGGGTGTCTGATGTGCGCCACCCTAACCCTTTCATTGTGTTTGAAACCCTAGTTTGCTTAGGGAGAGGATTAGTGGAGGTTAGGGTTCTAGAGTTGGATTTGATTTCGTGCTCATGTATTGAGTCTTTGTCCTCCTTGATGGAGTGGCTGTAAACCAATACCATATCAAATCAATCCAAAGAAAGTTCTCTCAAAGATGAGTCTATTTGCTTTCTCTCTCTATTTGATGATTTGAGGTGTTTCTTTGATCCGCGAGTTTTTGCTTGGTTTCTTGCCGTGTTCTAGCTTGCTGTGACATGTGGGAGTACATCTAAGATCATCTTGATCATCCATCACCCACGAGCAAGGTTTAGATCATGTTTTGGTTCGAAACCCTGCTTTTGAAACCTCCTTCGCTCAATTCAAGAAAGGTAGGATCTTTAACGGATCTAGTCATTCTTTGCTTGGAATAGGTTCCTAACCTCCTTGGGAAGGTGTGTTTCAAATCTCGTAGCGTTTGGCCAAGTGGATCAAAAGTTGTGCCAATTTTGGTTTAAATCGTCGAACATTCCAGACAATCCAGACGCATCGCTTGCTTACGGTTTACCTTATATCAAGACACTCCAAGACGATCGCCGCGTTTCCTACGGTCATCTCAACATCGAGACGATCGCCCATTTGCTCGCGTTGTTCCGATTTCCGATTTTTCAAAGACTTCTTCGCTTTTTGTTTCTTCGAGCTTTGGGGTTAGGAGTGGATTCAATACAAGTCTTCCGCTATGCTTATATATATTGATCTTCATAGTTCTCATAGCTATTGGAGTCAATATCATGTTTGAATCGGATCAAAGCGAAAAATTGATAGTGCTCCTATTCACCCCTCTAGTCGCTTTTCGGTCCAACAAGTGGTATCGAGTCTTGTTAGTTCAATCTTGATCTTAAGGTCCTTGAACTGGCGATGGATAAGTACTCACCAAGCCGCATGTCTTTGATGGGCTCGACTATGCCTATTGGAAGAATCGCATGCGAGTTTTTCTTGAGAGCGAAGGACAAGCTATATGGGAGGTTGTTCGATCTCATTGCTTTTGCGGTTCGGTTACTACTGCCAAGCTAGCGACCCTCTTGGCTAACAACAACAAGGCAAAGAACCTTCTATATCTTTGGGCTTGGTAGGCAAGAGTACGATAGGATTTGCAATCTTGCATCAAGCACATGAGATTTGGCACACCCTCGAAACTTACCATGAGGGATCGTCCCGCATCAAGCAAGTCGTCGAGAATGTCTACAAGCGAGAGTACAACAAATTCGAGATGCGTCTGGTGAGAGCATCGATGACGTCTTTACTCGCTTAACAAGGTGATTAATCGATGAAAGTCATGACATTGAGTACTCTCAATCTGAGAATGCCACCCACCTCTTGGGTGCAATCAACACCAAGGAGTGGGAGATGAAGGCAATCGCCATAGAGAGAACGCCGATCTCTAATCTCACTTTGAGCCGCTTTATAGCAAGCTAAAACTCATGAGATCAAGAGAGGCGGTAATCCTAAGAAGGATAACATGGCTTTGGTGGTCGATCCTTTCAAGGGACTCGATGGTTCTTCCGAGTCTTCTTACGGTTTTTCTCTTGCGTGTTTATCTCGCTATTCAAGAAGAAGAGTTTGAGAGTCTTCCGAGGCCGATTTAGCTCTTTTAGCCAAGAAAGTCACACGGGCATATAACAATGTCGAAAGCAGAAAGAGAGGTGGCCTGTGACATGCTATGAGCGTGGAGAGCTATATCACATCCGCCAAGCCCCCTAAGTCAAGGGTAAGGGCAACCACAAGATTGAGAAGCTCGCCGAAGAAGCCTCAAGGGGCAAGTCCAAGTATGATGTCGCCAAGCTCATGAAGGTCGCCAAGGGTCCTTGCCGCTTTTGGAGATCAATCCATGAGCGATGTGGACTCAGGGAGCGAGGAGGACAAGGAGGAGGAGATCCTCAAGACAAGAAAGGAAGGCCAAGGACTTCACCCAAGATGTGCTTCATGGCCGACTACGACGCCGATGACAACGATGAGGTACTTCCATCCTATGATGTCCTTTCCGCTAGATGCGATAACATGTATGAGCAATTGCTTAGTCAGATAAGGCTTTAAAGTTCACCATGGCTAGGAACAAGGATCTAGAATCACAAGTCGAGAATTTGACATTAGATATTGTGAATGCTAAGAGTCTAGATGTTGATGAATGTTCATCCCGCCATGCTTTGCACTCAGCTGCCTAAACCGCAATCGCTCATGATATTGCTTTGCATCAACTTGAAAATGCTAGAACCGAGCTAATTGATGTTAAATCTGCTCCATGTGAAAAATGCTTAGATTCTAGCAAGTTGGATGCTTCGTAATGTGAAATCTAGCTTTTGCTCTTTCTCGCTTAGAGCGAACATGAAGTTAAGGATATTCTAGAAGCGATTAGAGCTAAGTTTGCCAAGCTTAAGGATTCAATTGATTCTACATCTTGTGCCTCTTGTGCCGCCTATAAGCTTGAAGTTGCTCATCTTAAGGAGAAACATGCTAGAGCCATTAAGGGCAAGACTTGTGAATCATGTGCTAATATTGAAAAAGAGAATGCATATCTCAAGGATACTTTAGAAAGATTCTCTAATGGTGAAAAACAGTTAAACATGATTCTAGATAAATCTAAAACTCCTTTTAAGAAGCAAGGTTTAGGATACAACTCGCCCAGACATGTCCAAACCTAATGTCATTCGTGTCTTGGAAAATGGCTTAGTTGAATTTAAAACCCAACCCGCAAAAAACTGCTTTTAAATCTGCAGGTTTGTCCAACCTTCTTTTAAGCCAAAAGGTGCTTTCGGTGGTACAAAATACCATTGCACCTATTGCAAGAAGAGTGGACATTTGGTTGAGTTCTCATGTGGGTTGAAGAATGCTAAGAAAAATATTGCTAGAATGTCATCTAATCAACCTAGAGCTTTTATGAGACATGGTCACGCATAAAAGAAGAACCTGACCTTAGGATTTGTTGCACATGCTCATCACCATGTTCCTAGACAGATGCATCTCATGTTCGTTACCATTGCTCAAAATAGAATCGCTAATAAAGTCAAGGATAGCACATCCGCTTTGCATACTACTGCAGACGAAAGTGTCTCAAGATCGGGTTCCCAAGTCGCTTTTAACTAACCCCCAGATTGAGACACATCGCTTTTGTTCCTTGATTTTCGTGATTGGCGCGGAAGGGGAAGAACACATGGTTGGTCGACCGTGTTCACGCCACATGATTAGGAGACTCAAGATGGTTCACCTCCTTCACGCGATCAACAGTGATGCCTTCATCACCTTTGGAGATGATACACAAGGGCGCATTGAAGGAACTGGAATGATTAGGTGAACGACAAGTTCATTCTCAAGGACGCCGCGCTTGTGTCTAAGCTAAGGTACAATCTTCTTCTACGTCTCTGACTTCTCGATGATGGCTATGAGACTCGTTTTAAGAAGAATGCTGTCGTGTGCTTGATTCTTTTGGTGAGCTCGCTTTTGGGATTTCTAGAGTTGGTAGAATTTTTGAGTCGATTTTTCAATCGCTTGTCGGATCTCTTAAGTGTTTGATTGCATCTTCTTCGATATCCGCTCGCACCGACGTTTGGGGCACATTGGTTTTGATCATCCGACACGAGTTAGCGGCCTTGATCTCATGAGAGGTTTGCCTAAACTCAAGGTCATCAAGGATGTCAGTATGCGCGCAGTAGGCATGGCAAACAAGTTGCCGCCTCACACCCATCATTGACTATGGTCATGACTGACGGACCGGGACAGTTACTTCATATGGATACTATTGGTCCTGCTAGGGTTCGGTCAGTCGGTGGCAATTGGTACATTCTTGTCATAGTCGATGATTTTTCGAGATACTCTTGGGTGTTCTTTCTTGCTTCGAAGGATGAGGCTTTTGATCATTTTCATGACCTTGTTCTTCGCTTGGCTTCGAACTTCCCGGTGCCTTGAGAGCGATCCATGAAGGACAATGGCACGGAGTTCAAGAATGCTTCTTTTGCCTCTTTTTGTGCCGAAGCGCAGATTGAGCATCGATTCTCTTCTCCACACGCCCCTCAACAAAATGGCGTTGTGGAAAGGAAGAACAGACTCTAGTTGAGATGGCTAGAACGATCTTTGGATGAGTATAGCACACCGAGGAGGTTTTGGGCGAAGCTATTGCTACTGACTTGCCATATTTCAAACCGTGTCTTTTTGAGACCGTCTTTGGGCAAGACTTCATATGAGCTTGCGTTTTGGCAGTAAAACCCTCTGCTCTCACTTTCGAGTCTTTGGATCGAAGTGTTTTATTCTCAAGACAGGAACCTAGATAAATTTGAATCAAGGACTTGTGATGGTTTATTTCGGGTTATCCCGCTCATTCGAGGGGTTTTCGGGTTTTAATGTTGAAACTAACATTGTTCAGAGACATGCAATGTCACTTTTGATGAGACTAGCCACGAGCTAGATCCGATGTTTCAAGTGACTTACAGTGTGAGAGAGCATTTTGTTGAAGAAGATGAGGATGAACTTGATTTTGCTCCTTCTTTATTGTCGATGTTCCCTGTGCAAGCCGCCCAAGCTCCGTAACTCGCACGATCGCTTCACCTCCAATTGAGGCTCTGCCGCGACTTCTTCATCAAGAAGACTGCGGAGGTTGAGGAGATGCTATCTCCCCAGCGCTCCTTTGCACATTGAAGCAACACCTCCGGACGATGATTGGTAATCTCCATGAGCGAGTCACTCGCTCCTGTATCATGATCCGAGTCTTTTCTCTCACTCTGATTTGTAGCTTCTTTTGAACCCAAAGATATATCACACGCTTTATCGATGCTAGTTGGGTCAATGCCATGCATGAGGAGTTAGAGAATTTTGAAAGAAATAAAGTTTGGAATCTTGTAGATCCTCCTAGTGGACATAATGTTATAGGAACCCGTTGGGTATTCAAAAATAAACAAAATGAGGATGGTTCTGTGGTTAAAAACAAGGCTAGATTGGTAGCTCGTGGCTTTAGCCAAAGTTGAGGGGTTAGATTTTGATGAGACCTTCGCTCTGTTGCTAGATTAGAAGCCATTAGCATTTGCTTGCATTTGTCTTTGATCTAAAGGTTTTAGGTTGCATCAAATGGATGTTAAGAGTGCCTTTCGAATGGTTTTATAGAGGAGGAAGTGTATGTTAGGCAACCCCCGGCTTTGAGGATCCCAAGCACCTCGATCGTGTCTTTAAGCTATCCAAAGCCTTGTATGGTCTTAAGCAAGCCCTAGAGCCCGGTATGATAGACTTAAGACCTTCTTGCTTAAGAATGATTTTGAAATGGGAAAAGTTGATAAGACTCTTTTCATTCTTAGGCATGGCAATGACTTCCTGCTTGTTCAGATATATGTTGATGATATTATCTTTGGTGGTTCCTCTAATGCTCTTGTTTCCAGTTTTTCTGAGACCATGTCCAGGGAATTTGAGATGAGCATGATGGGAGAACTCAATTACTTTTTGGGGCTACAAATCAAGCAATGCAAGGAAGGGATCTTCATCCATCAAACGGCACACCAAGGATTTGCTCAAGCGTTTTGATATGGGTGATCGCAGTTTATCGCCACTCCCATGGCGATTTCGATCGCTGGATCCAGATGAGGAAGGAGAAGCCGTGGATCAACGCGAGTACCGAAAGCATGATTGGCTCCCTTCAGACTGACGGCCTCAAGACCGGACATCCACTTGATGTCCGCCTCTGCTGCGAGGTTTCAAAGGCCACCGAGGACTTCACATCGCCAAGCCGTTAAGCGCATTTTCGTATTTACACTCTACCCTTCAAGATGGTATTTGGTATTCTTGTTCTTCTTCGTCGTCCATTCGGGTTTTTGATTCGATTTTAGGGTCAGAGGCTAGATAGGAAGAGCACTTCGGCACATGTCATTTCTTAGGCACTTCTCTTGTCTCTTGGTCTTCTAGGAAGTCTTACATTGCACAATCCATTCTTTGGTCAATATGTAGTCACGCTAGTTGTCAGAGTCGATTTTGTGGATGGTCTCCACTCTTAAGGATTTTGGGTTAACTTTTGCTAGTGTTCCTCTCTTCGTGACAACACTTCGCTATTAACATTGCTAAAAACCCAAAGGCAACATTCTAGGACCAAGCACATAGACATTCGCTATCACTTCCTTAGAGACCACGTTGAGAAGGGTGATATTGTTCTCGCATTTTGTGGAGTCCGAGGCTCGGATTAGCCGATATCCTCACCAAGCCTTTAGACCCAACAAGGTTTGCCACCTTGAGGAGTGAGTTAGGGGTAATTTATCCCTATGGGTTGGTTTGAGGGGGAGTTGGATCTTTTCTGATCTTTCCTTGTTCATTTGATCTTTTCTTGATTTTCTTTTTGAACTTGTTGATCTTTTAGGCTTTTTGAGCTTTTCTTGCATCTCATTGTATCATATTGCATTCATATGAAAAATCCAAAAAGATGCATTGTAATATAAACTTTTCTGCTTATCTTTTAAAATTAATGAAGCTTTGCTTATTACCCTTTGGAGCTTTAGTGTTTCAAATTCTTGCTCAATGCCATGTCTAGTTCTTTGACTTGCTAGAATTATCATGCTTTCACATGTGTAGCTAAGTCTTTGTCAGATGAGCTAGAACTTGAAAAACAACTTGAACTAAGAAATTAGCAATTTGTGAATTGTTTAGCCAGTTGCGCAATTAGTGCTCCTTTTATGACATTGGCCCTGTCAAAATTGCTTTGTTAGCTCTTGAATCTAGCTTTGATCATTACTTGAGTTTCTTGTGTTCTTGAGAATCTAAAACTGCTCTTGTGCAAAATAAAAATGATCTCTTTTGTGCGAAAGAACCGATCTCACCAATTCTTTCTCATGAGATCGCTTGTCATTGCACTAGGCATGAACTCGGGGGAGTTTTGATGACCTAGACCACTCTCTTAAGCTTTTGTTGCTTGAGATGGTCGAGCGAGGCTTGAGATCTAGCACAATGCTAAAAATACAAATTGTCAACTTCGTGAAGCTTAGGATGAGTTTGTGGATGGCTCCTAGTCCAGATCTTGTCACTAAGTTAGACCATTAGTCAACTTCAACATTCATTGCAAATGAAAAACAGCTTGAAAATGGGCTTTTGAGAAATTTGAGCAAAATGATTCAATTCAGACCTATTTGTCTCTTAATGTGGTCATTGTTAGCTTTTGGATCTCACGTTGACATTTTGACATGGCCAAGATCATTTTAGGATCCTCGTTGATGAACTTGCTAGATTTGAAGCTTTGCTTAAAATGCTAAAATTTATTGCTTTATATTGAGCTTTCTTGCTTAGCTTTGTTATATATGTCTTATCATGATCTTGCTAGCACCTTTAGGCTTGATATGTTGTTTGTGCAACTTTAGAAATGCTAGCTTGTTCTTTTGGGTAATCTCCAAAGCTTCTTGTATTTAAAAATATATATATATAAAAAAAAAATTGAAGCCACTCCATTGCATTTCATGCATGCTCCTTATGCTTTTTTCCTCATTCTACATTTGTCATCTCCGGACGAGAGGAAGGCGTGATTCCTTGATGACTCCATTGTCAAAGGGAGAAGAAATGTTAAATTTTGTGTTAAAGGGAGAAGTTGTTTGAAAAAGGGAGTTTTGAAAAGGAGTTACTTGGAGAAAATTTGAAATTCGAGGATCATAGTGAGGGGAGTTTCTTATTTGCATTCTTATGGTTTTATTGCTATCGAACTCGAATTGCAATTCTTGATCCTCACAATGATCAAAGGTCATATCGAACAATTGTTCTTTCATATGGACCTTAAGTGAGATTTTGACCTGTTTCGAAAATGAAGCTTTCGCTTTCTTTTGTCAGATCTCACTTGTCGATTCTTTTCTCGAGCCAACTTGGTCATTTCCTTTGCTTTTTCTTGCTTTTGGATCAAGTTGTGCCTTTGAGCGAAAAACGTTGAAGTTTTTACTTTTCAAACCTCAAAATTTGCATTTGAGGGAAATTGCCAATGTGTTCATCAAGGGGAGATTGTGGATATCATGGGGATATGCCCGAGATCTTAGGATGATGTTACAATTGGCAATGTCGTTTCGGTTTGTCGAAACAAATTTCAAAGAAATGTCGGGACAATCGGTCGATCGGCGTGTAAGTCATGCAGACGATCAAGATGATCTTGCAGAGAACCCCGGCGTGTAGAAGCGGCCATACCGCATCACGGATGAATCGTTTGAGAAGCGGTATGGTTTTTCCAGAGAAGTGTGTTTTGGGAAGTTTTGGATTTCCTTGAGGAGCTGATGACGACCGTTAGTATATAGGGATGACGATCAAGATCATGATTATCTGGGAGTTAACTTGGCGGTTGTACCGCTTTTGGTTCTAAGTTTCGATTAACTTGGAGTTTTGTTGTTGGGTTAGGTCAAGTTCATGGGTTTCATGGCATATGTGTTGCATGATGCATGTTTTGACTAACGTGGGTCAAGTTGTGAAGAACTTGTTCCTGATTCGATTTCTTTGTCTATTGATGTGCAAAGGTTGCTTGGAGGTCAATGACGGTCAAGCAGCGAGATGATCGGACTAAGCTTGGAGAGCCGAGGTCCGTAACGATCGGGATGCGGGTGAGGTCAATGGAGTCAAGCATGGCGAAGACGGACAAAGGTGACCGAATCAGGCGATTCGGTCTGACGGTTCGATCAAGCGGCGATGGTCGGTGCAAGTGCCATGGTGGTTTCATGGGGGCGGATGGGAGAGACTTGCCGACATGAAGAGAGTCACTGGATCAACCTACACGCGTGGCGAAGCATGGGAGGTGCCATTTAAGATGGGACTCGGTCTTTGCAAAAAGATCGAGAAGGGTATTTTGGTAATTTCACCAACACGCTTTGGTGACCTAATGCCAACCTCGGCGCAAGTCGTAAGGCGTCAAGAAGTGGATTAGGTCAAGAAAAGTGAAGACGGCGCTTTGAGATGCGTGCGTGTGTGACCCGCTTGTTTTGGGCCTTAACGGAGCCCATTAGGGTTACTCTTCTAGAAGGTCTAAGCCTCCACTATAAATAGGGGTGTCTTGGATGCCCACCCTAACCCTTTCATTGTGTTTGAAACCCTAGTTTGCTTAGGGAGAGGATTAGTGGAGGTTAGGGTTCTAGAGAGTTGGATTTGATTTCGTGCTCATGTATTGAGTCTTTGTCCTCCTTGATGGAGTGGTCAGTAAATCAATACCATATCAAATCAATCCAAAGAAAGTTCTCTCAAAGATGAGTCTATTTGCTTTCTTTCTCTCTATTTGATGATTTGAGGTGTTTCTTTGATCCATGAGTTTTTGCTTGGTTTCTTGTCGTGTTCTAGCTTGTCGTGACATGTGGGAGTACATCTAAGATCATCTTGATCATCCATCACCCACGAGCAAGGTTTAGATCATGTTTTGGTTCGAAACTTCGGTTTTGAAACCTCCTTCGCTCAATTCAAGAAAGGTAGGATCTTTAACGTGATCTAGTCATTCTTTGCTTGAATAGGTTCCTAACCTCCTTGGGAAGGTGTGTTTCAAATCTCAGAAGCGTTTGGCCAAGTGGATCAAAAGTTGTGCCAATTTTGGTTTTCGCTGCTTCGGTCGTTTCCAGACAATCAGTCACCGCTTGGTTTCCTTACCATATCATCACATCTCATCGATCGCTTCGCTTGCCTCTGGTCATATCAACACTCCAGACGACCGCCCATTTGCCCGCGGTTGTTCGATTTCGATTTTTCAAAGACTTCTTCGTTTTGTTTCTTCGAGCTTTGGGGGTTAGGAGTGGATTCAATACAAGTCTTCCGCTATGCTTATATATATTGATCTTCATAGTTCTCATAGCTATTGAGTCAATATCATGTTTGAATCTGATCAAAGCGAAAAATTGATAGTGCTCCTATTCACCCCCTCTAGTCGCCTTTTAGGTCCAATGCTTTTTACATAATTTGCCACGCGGAACTTAAAAGACAAATAAATAATCTTGCAGCGGAAGTAGAATAACTCATGTTAGCCATCCGACATGCCCACAGGCAATCGAGTGGAGAGCGATCCTAGTTCGTATAGTATTCAAAGTACTCATCCTCATAGAACTCGAGTTCCCATATTCTTCCTCAAAGAATCGATCAACAATGTATATAGCCATCAGTACATAGAGTACTCATGCAAGGCTTGAACAAGAGAATAGCCAAATGGTTCTTTTGTAGAAAGCAAATGTTAAAATAAATATAGTAAATAGAATGTAAAGCATAATTGGAAAGACATAATAAATAAAGTAAACAATTACTTTGAAACAACTAGTGAACTACCTGTTCACTTCCCAACCAACCCACCATCCAATTTTTTTATGAAATCTCTATACCTCATGTGAAATCCCCAAGCATTGTTCATAACTGGGGACACAGCTATTCGACCAGTTTTACCACTATGCAAAGATTGTATAGCTTTACCCACAAGAGATAATCAACTTAAAATATCGGCCAAGACACGCTCAGAGGCTTGCGACTAAGTCATTATCACAAGGCCTTTACAAAGCTCTGTCTCAACCTAGTTACGCTCGCTAAGGTTTCACCACCGAGTCAGGCCCTCTTGCGCCATCCGAATCTACCCATCTATCCCGAACTCATACCACCACATGGCAAAACCAAAGTCAAGACATTACAAATTAATTAACCAAGTCTATCCCATCTTCGACAAGTGGTTACACAATATGGCCCAATTCAATTAAGACAAGATTAAGTCCTTAGTGATCACTTAGGCGAGACAACCTCACCCCAAATGTGCTAGTCATACCCCATTTATCGCGTGATCATTCGCATGAGCATGAAACCATTTTATTTAATCAAGACCAATGGCATCCCCTGCCATGGCATAGCAAATTTTACAACAAGTGGCATCGCACTACAATTCCATATCTCATTAAGTCAAGTTAGCATAATTGATCACGTGAATATGAGCCTATCGCACAACCAAGCATGGATAAGCATATCTACGTTAACACATGTTGGTAGTACAATTATGTCCAACTAATAATAACCAAACCAATGGTGACAAAGGATTTATGGCATCTAAGCTAAACAAGGTGGCATAAGGTTAAGCTTGTAATTAGTTACTCCTATAAAAGCAGTTGATATAAAAGTAGCATGCATGTTAATATAAAATATTATATTTTTGTAAAATAAATACAACATGGTCAAAGGTTGCGATTTGCCTTGCTCAATCACCACACTTAGATCTTCAAATCTTGCTCCGCTTCCTTGGAAATCGTTGTCTAATTGAGAGAGAAAATTAACGAGACACAAATAAATACAAAATAAAATAAAATAAAATACAAAATTAATAAAAACTAGTACCGAAGAAATAGCTCAATTTTAGATGAATTGAGGAAGAAAATGGGATCAATCAAGTTCTGATGAGGAGAACAAACTTCTAGAAATTTGTCTGAAAAGGAAATTACTAGAAATTAAGAGGAAAAGGAATATTCTTTTCAGATTAAATAAAAAAACTCCAGAGAATGACATGTGGGCCCTTGGTCTACAGATCGAGTCCACGAACGGTGGACCTACCATGCATGGATCGGGGTGAGCCACAATGTGTCATGCCCCGACTCCTCACCCGGACGCGTGGGGCGGGTCCTCATGGCACCGTGCAGGGAGTACCCCAGCATAATTCGTAGGTACACCAGAAACACCCACGTCTGCTTGTTTATTTCGAACTCCACTATTTACTAACGCCAATTTCTTCTAACAGGTCCTCAGTTCCACCCGTACCCAAGGCAGGACTACGCAGAGCCGTCCGCTGTGATGCAAGGACCAAGTATGTCTATCTTGTTTGCACGAATAACGTACTATTTCAGTATTTCCTTATTATTTACATGCATAACGTATTGTTCCACAAGTCGTACACCCCTTGGGACGAGGAGCTGGTGTCGAGGAGGAGCACACCTGTGGACTATGAGTTCGACGAGTGGGTGCTATAGCAAGAGGGCGATGGGCTTTCGACTGGCGAGACCACTCCAGCCAGTCTCGTTAGGGCTTCTCGGTTGCAGGCTTGCTGGAGCAACCCGACCTAACGACCTCCTCTCGCGATACCCGTGCAGGTTACTCGCATCGGTAGGGTACGCCCCAAGAGGACCCACGAGTAAATGTATCAGTAGTGTTATGTAAATATTATTTTGTATACGACTTACATTATGTTAGTCTCGTGGACATACGGTGTCGTTAGAAAGGCAAAGGATATGACAACTTGATATCACTCGATGCAATCCCCAAGTTTCAACCTCTCGCAATTCTTTACGAGTGCTCCTATGAATTTTTTTAGGTGTGACTAGCGCTCGGACATACGATCCGAAGCTAGCTAGTGCCAGACGCGGAAAGAACATCGTTGTGTGCTAATGGCAACAAAAATCAGAACGTGCGTCACATATCAAAAATTCATATGCATCATTTCAAAAAAGAAAAACATCACCATGAACAAACGCGTTAACATCATCTCAAAGAAAATCACCATGAACATCATCTCATAAAAGCTCATAATAAAAAACAAAAGCATCTGGAGAAAAAAAAGAACGCGTTGAAAAATCTTGCAATATCACCGTGAATGCTTTGCAACATCAACATTTTTTCCAACGGTCGCAACATATCAAAGAACGTTATGCAACATTTTTTTCAACAGTCGCGACATCTCAAAGAACACTTTGCAACATTTTTTCGAGGGTCACGACATTTTTCAACGACCGCAACATCGAACAATTCACCCGCTTGTAACAAAAATCAAGAAAAGAAAGGGAAACAGGATAAAAAAAGCGTAAGCAAGAGAAAAGGGTGAAGGAAAGCATGCGTGTGGAGAATCATCTCGATCACAAGCTAAAGCAAGATAAAAATCATGAACTAGAAATAACAGAAGGAAGAGTAGTAGTAGAGAGAGGTGGTTCTAGCGGCCACCACGGATCTGGAGGGCTAAGGCTTCGATCCTACTGGGCCTGGCCGAGGAGGTCAGCAAGTCTGGGAGGCCGGGCGGGGTGCCAAGGGCACAGGAGGCAGCACTAGAGCGAGAGGAGAGCGAGAAGCGCCTGACCAAAGTATGAGAGAGACCAGGCGCCAGAGAGTAGGCGTAAGGGACAGCGTCGACTGGAGGGAGGAGGCCATGGAGGAGTCGGCCAGGAGAGCAGGGAGCCAAGAGCCAGAAGAGGAGGAAGAAATGAGAAAAAGGCGAAGGAAAAGTGTGCTTGGACGCACGGATTGGGATTTTGGATGGAGACTAGTGGAGGAAAGTTGGGGAGTAAAAGAAGGTGGTGAGAGATAGAGTTGCTTTTTGCCCTGCTCTGGTGTACGTGAGGCGGAATGGATGGTGGCCAATAAACTAAGCGGCTTGGGTAGTGGATGGGGCGTCCGATGCGTCGGACGGTTTCGATAGGGTTTCCCATTCATCTAGGAGACATCCAAAATGACCAAATTCAACGTGTAGAACTTGCATTGCAGTCACCACATGACACTAGAATGAATTGCGTAATGAACTCGCACAATCCAGAGCAAACAACATCAAAATGGCGATCAGTGACCACATTGCGTTCAAGAACAACATCAAAATTGCAGATGAATTCCACATTGCAACAAAGAACAACATAAGGAAATCGATACATCAAAATGACCAAGAAATCAAAATCATCTCATGGTAGGATCGTTGCCGATCGTACCGACGCCACTCTCGCAGAATCGGATCAATCGTGGTCTCGTGGATGTGGATCGCCTCGCCCGAATGGTGGCGGCGGCATGCTCACCGGGAGGAGCAAAGACAAAGAAGAAAGGTGACACGGACGAGGCGGATGGAGTAGGGGGTGGGCGAGGAGGATCGGCGGCGACGCAGAGGATTGGGAGATCATGGATTCATGTGGCGAGGATGGTGGAGAGGTATAAGGTGGACGGCCGGTGGCGTGGCCGAACGGAGGGTAGGTGGGTCGAACGGTAGGGGTAGAAAGGAGGAGGGCGGAGGTGGAGAAGCGCGATGGACAGGGGTGGACATGGAGAAGGAGGGGCGGATGGACGGGGAGAAGGCGCGAGGATGGGGTGGAGAGGGGAGTGGTAGTAGCGGTACGACGACGCAGAGGATCGGGAAGAAGGCGAGAAGGGATTGGGATTGGGGGTAAGGGATTCGGCGGCCGCCTCCCGGAGACTTGCCGAGTGGACTTGGGGGCAATGGGCCTTCGTGGGCGGACGAGCCAGCTCTAGCTCGGCTCATTTTTTGGCGAAATGAAACCTGTGCTCGGCCGAAAATTCACGAAGCTCGAAATGAGCTACCATGAAAGCATCGAGCTATTTTTCCAAACCTACTACCGCACAACAAAGACGATAAAGAAACGCCACCGAAAATGTAATTTGCCACAGGATTATTCCTCTAGGGAATGGAAGTCGCACAATTTATTAATGTCTGTCGAAGAGAGTGGAAGCAGCCCAGGCCGTAATTTTGTTATAAACTAGGTTGATGTATGCTCCAAGACCTACTGTCATTTTTATATTAGTTTTCCTTGTAATGATTGAAATACTACCTGCACGATTGCACTTACAGTTAGTACCTCAGCGGGTTAATTACTCCGCTTCAACAATTTTACCTAAGGAAGCGAGGGGGATGAGAATTGAATACCAACAAATGAGTTCACTTCATAGGCAGAAATTTTGGAGCTCGATATCTGACCAACACATGGTGACCATACCAACTTCAATCTATCACTAGACAAGCATTACAGGCAAGATAGTAACAGCTTGACTAGGCAGCACTAATTGATGCATATTGCAAATCTATGGACAGAAGCAACAGCTTGACTAGGCAGCACACTAATTGATGCATATTGC
The DNA here is from genome assembly GCA_036346405.1 of Phyllostachys edulis. Lineage (NCBI taxonomy): Eukaryota > Viridiplantae > Streptophyta > Magnoliopsida > Poales > Poaceae > Phyllostachys > Phyllostachys edulis. The sequence continues at coordinate 14,944,455 of CM070566.1, forward strand.
AAATCTATGGACAGAAGCAATCTAAAATTCTAATTGATCTATTTCGATCCAATAATTATAAAACTGTACCAGTAAAAATCATGTGCCAAATGCTTTTATACCTGCCAGTTCCTTCTTGTCCTTCACTTGGATACTGACCAGAACCTCCTTGCCAGTTATCTCCTCCATATGCTGATCCAGCCCCCTGTCTGTTGTCTCCACCATAACCAGGATTTACACCAGGACCCTCGTGGTTACCTCCAGAATATGTTTGTGCAGGTGGTTGCCCATAATTTCTAGGTGCCGATGGTTGACCATAAGTTCCAGGTGCTGAAGGACCACCAGGCCTGAAATCTCCTGCCTGTCCTTGTGAGAAGTTCCTGAGCTCTTGTGGCTTGTAGTAACCTTGACCTTGACCAGCTTGATTTACTTGTCCTTCGTACTGAGGTGATGGACCTTGGTATCCACCAGGCGGTCCACTGTAACTTGAACGGTCTGCATAAGCATTCCTCCCATAACCTCTACCACCTTGTCCAGCCTGCTCATAATTCTGCTGTGGAGCATAGCCTCTTCCATCTTGCTGTGGGCGGTATGTTCGGAAGCCATCTTGCTGTGGAGGGCTGTTCTGGTAATTTCTCATGATGGAGGGCTGTTCTGGTAAATTCCACGAAAGTTACGGTTCCTGTCGGTCCTCGACGATTTGCTATAATGAACAGGTGGTGGTCTTGGAGTGATGACACCATTGTCATATTTGTCTCCTGATGAAACCAATCCATACAGACATAATCAGGGGGTATATGAAGTTTTCATGAAACAGAACAATAATGAAACAAACCTCCATACTCCTTTGTCTCTGAATATAGATATGAATCAGGCAAAATGAAAACAACTCCAGGCAATCCTGACAAAAATGCCAAAACAGGCAAGTGAGTACTTTAAAGTCTAGAATCTTATATCATTGCAAGCAAAACATAAATTTAAGTATCCTGTCCACTCACCATGAATTTTTCCGACATTTCCTCAGTCATTACAGCTTGAAAACCAGTATATGTTGTTGTACTAAAAGCATACATCCTCTTCTTAGCCTCCTCATAACAATAAGAAGCTCAGAGCTCAGAAAAATCTGGGAAATTATTTGTTGCACCTGCTTGAATTTAATTGCTTATATCAGTCAAAACAAAAATCAAGTCATAAGTAAGAGCAATGACTTGACTAGTTAAGAGAGGAGCCATCAAATATATACAATAACGGCTTCAAGCATTATAAGTAAGACTGTAAGAGCAATGACTTGACTAGTTAAGAGCAGAACCATCAAATATATACAATAACGGATTCAATCATTATAAGAGCAATAACTTGACTAGCTAGCATGCTTATTAAGCCGCCTAAGCATCGATGACGCTTAGGCGGTAAGGCGGTCGGCTAGCATCGCTCGCCGCCACCTTGCCAAGAAGGCCTAAGGCGCCCGCCTCAAGGACAAGGTGTCGCCATGGCGTCGATTAGGCGGCATATGGCGTCAAGAAGCTCTGAGGCGGCCGCCATATCCATGAGGGGAGGAGATAAAAGAGATGGGATGAGGGGGGCAAGCGGGGAAAACCGCAAAACCTATCGCGTGAAGCCGAACACCCTGAACCCTAATGCCGCCTCCATCCCAGTGGCGCCAGTGCGGCAGTGCCACCATCCCCGAAGCGACACGCCGGTGACCATTTGCTGTGCCACTGTCTCGCCTCCATCCCCATCGCGGCGTCGCCCTCACCGCTCCAGATCCAGGTTTGCTCCATGCCTCCATCCCTCCTCTCGGCCGCCTCCTCCCTCCTCCTCCTCCTCCTCCACCTCCACCTCCTCCTTCCTCCCCCAGTGGCGGCCCTCCTCTCCTCGGCTCCCCCTCCTTGCCGACCTCGGTGATGCGGGAGAAGGGAGAGGAGGGGAGAGGAGGGCCGATCGCCAGGGAGTGGAGGAGGCTGGTCACATCGGCGTCGCCAGAGATGGCTAAGGGCTTGGTGAAGAGAAGAGAGGAGCAAATGCTGAAATGCATTGCTTTACGTGGCATGCGCTGAACTGCTGCTACTTTATGCGCTTAAATCAGCGATGTCGCATCGATTATTACTTCTCGATCTCTAATGCGTATAAACAAAATGGCAAGTGCAAGTGCAAGTATTGCATCATCCGAGGCCGGGTATGATCCAAAGACCGATCCAAAACGGAAGACGAAGTCTAATGATCCGGGATGGAAATATGGCTATTGGCCGGAAATTGGCAACCGAGATAAGGTGATGTGTATCCTTTGTAACACCCCAAGTACAGGAGGGATTAAAAGGCTGAAGAAGCATCTTGCGGGTGGCTATTCAGATGTGATAATGTGTTCCAATACTACCACGGAAATCAGGAAAGAGATGGGAGATTATTTGAAAAAAAAAACAAGAGTAGGCCAATCTTCCTAAATGATGATGATGATGATGACGAGGGAGGTCAAGATGTGGTGGTGGTAGCACATGGCATCGGGTCCCAAGACTCCACTGTGAAGCCAAACTCAGGGACAGCCGCCAAAAGAAGGCATGCTACCTTTTCATTCAAGGTCAAGGCAAAGGCAAAGGCAAAGGCAAAGGAGACCAAGTCAGTTGCTGGAATGCTTCAAGAACACCAAGATGTTGTAGATCAAAGACGTTCTAGGTCTTTTCAAAGCACCATGGAGGCCAACACAACGACCAAGGATGACAGACATTATGTGAATAAGCTATGGGCCTTGTGGTTCTATGAGCGCGAGATACCATTTAATGTCGCAAACTCAATGCAATTTGAGATTGCTTTGCAGGCCAGCAGCAAGACGGTTTGTGTATAAGCCTCCCTAGTTTCCATGAGCTGAGGGAGCCATTGCTTCGGGAGTGAGTCAAGGAGACAAGTACTTTGAGGGAGGAGCACGAGCGGGCGTGGAAGCAATATGGTTGCACACTTATGTCGGATGGATGGTCCGATAGGAAGGGACGCCACTTGATCAACTGTCGGACCCCAAATTTGCAATTTGGAATCCACTGTGTCAAGCTGTGCCATTCCCTAGATCAATAGATAGCACACATAGATACATTCTTGGATCATTCCCATAACCATGAAAGCTTATAGCAGAACCTGGCCCAGGTCCATTGTCACGACTAGGTCCACGATCAGGCCACGACCAAAACTTGGCCGAAGGTTATAGTCGGGCAGGGCAGGGGACGCCGGTCGGAGTCCATGACCAGGCGCCACCATGCGGCGCAGAGGAGGTAGGTACGAGCAGCCCAAGAATTGAATAGCACTCGGTATGAACAGTACTCGGTGTGAACAGTACTCTATGTGAACAGTGCAAGCCCATAGTATATTACATAAAAGGCTGTGCGGCCAACCGTTTTACAAAAGAGCCATGAAGGTAGTAATTCTACAAAAGTCAAAGTACAGAATCAATGATGAGTGCGAAAGCAGAACAAGTCGTAGTGTATCCATTCACTCTGCCCACAGGCAAGCGATTAGGGGTCCCAGCCTAAGCTTCACCATCTTCCCCACCATCGGGTCCAGCCTCCGAGTAGTAGTTGTAGGGGTCTTGATCGAGTGGGTCTAAAAGATTATATTGGACGAGCCTAAGTACACAACCATACTCGCGAGCCAACACACAATGCAATTTATTATATATGCAAGGCTAGCCAAGGGAAGTTCAGAGTTCCTTTGTTTGCACAATGCTATGTTTGAATTAGATTAAGTAGTAGAAAATCCTAAGACTTAGCATTTTACTAACACAAGTTTTGAGAAACAGAGTTTTGTTGTAAAATACTAGTGGAGATCCCATCTCCTATACCATTGAGTGGCTACGACCACCCAATGCTCAGATATTCAGATTTACCATCGGTCCCCCACTGCACTTTTTCAACTCTCAAGGCTCCAACCCAACATTTCCAATCGATGGGTTCCAACCCACCCTTTTTATTCCACACACACGCACAAAAATGGTTTTATAAAAAGGAAAGCTATATCAAGCAAGTTCTCAAGATGCTCTTGACGTGAGCACGGCTATCTAGATAGTTTTATTTCTCCGCAGAGTTTGTACACTATACCCACGAGATAAATTAACTCATATCGCCTGACACACTTCTTAGTAGGGTGCGGCTAATGTTGATTATCACAAGGCCTTTACAATATACCTCTTTGCAACTTGCACTGCTAGGTATCACCTCCTGGGCCTCCACCGCCCAATCAAGGTCTCCCTTTAGCACCATGTAGCCTCCTGTGGCTTCGCTTCTCCCCGACTATCCACAAGAAATTTCAACCATGGGCCACGCCGAGGCTAACAAATTAGTTGGCAGTCATAGGAGATACCGACTTGTGGTTGTACTGTTGTACATGAGAGGTCATCACATGATTCGTCCTTAATTGACTCCAAGCAGACATCCACATACCAACATCCTCTCGTGCTCCTAAGACCAAACCACTCTTTCCAAATTACTTAAGTCGAAATCATTTTTTGTGTTTTATTTTGTTTTCAAAATAACCTTTAGTCCAACATACCAAAGCTACTACCAAAGCTAATTTCGACCGCCTAATATCATTTTTCAAAGGTTTTAATGATGTCGCAAATTATCGCCTAAATGACAATGTATCTAAGCAAGGCTAAACATGACACTTAGATACGCACTTACTAGCTAGTATGTTAACCATTAACTCTACTAAGATCAAGGATAATATCCAGAAGTTCAAGGATTGGAAGTTTATACACAATTATTATTAAGACATTAATTATGAACTAGACCAATATAGCAATATAAAACATAGCAATGCAATTTCATAATTTAAGGCAACATAGTTTGCAAAGACTAGGTGCAAAATGATCAAAGTATTGACTCGCCTTGGTCGAGGTTCTGTTGATCTTGTTCTGGATCAACCGGAGGATCTTCAGTGCTTCGGCTTCTATATACGCAAGAATAACCAGAAATTAAATAAACACAAAGGAACTCAATTTGCAATAAAACATTCAAATGAACTCCAAAGGGTGCAAAGTCTTAGATCGAAGCATTAGACCAAGGTGGTGAAGGCGAGACTAGTATGGTCGGAATAATCGTCGGGCCATAGACCAAAGGTAGTCGAAGGCATGAACCAGTGTGGTCGGAGGCTTAGTGATCAAAACTCAGGAGTCAGGACTCAGTGGTCTAAACTGAGTGGTAGAAGCTGCGTGGTCGAAAGTTAGTGATCGACACTCAGTGGTGTTTCGTGTGATCGAAACACGCGGTTTAAATCGGTAGTCGAAACACGGGTTTAAATCGGTAGTCGAAACACCGTGGTCGAAACGCAATGGTCGAAACACGCCGATCAAAACACAAAGGGTCGAAATTGTGTGGTCGAAACACGTTGATCAAATTGTGTGCTCAAAACACCGTGGTCGAAACTCGTGGTCGAAACACCGTGGTCAAACGAGCGGTCGTCAAAACACATTGGTCGTAAAGACAAGGTCGAAATCGTGGTCGAAACACGTGATCAAAACACAAATGATCAAATCTGTGATCGAAACACGATGATCAAACCGCGGGTCGTAAACTATGTTTAGACTACTTGGTTGAAGGAAGCTTGAACTATCCGGCCGGAAAGGGTTTCACTATCTAGAGGTTTGACTACCCACAATGAAAGAGGTTTCGACTATGCGTAGTCAAAGCAAGTTCGACTACATGTACCTCCTATGTGTAGTCTAAGGAGGTTTGACTACGCAGTAGTCAAGAAAGTTAGACTATACACGAAGACTATACGATCACGTGGTTTGAAGAAGGTTCGACCAGGCGAGTCGAAGAAAGTACCACAAGGAGCCGTCGGAGAAGGCACGACTGGGTGTAGTTGTAGGAGGTGCGGCTACATGTAGCCGAAGGAGGTACGACTACTTGTAGTTGGAGGGGGTATGACTACCAGTAGGGAGGAGGCATGACTACCAGAGTCGGAGGAGGAACCATCACGTAATCGAAGGAGTTTCGACCACGTGGTCGCAGAGGGTTCATTGTGCGTAGTCGGAAGTTTCACCACGTGATCGTAGTGAGTTTGGCCGCACGTAGTTGAAGGAGTTTCACTACGTGGTCGTGGTAGGTCTTGGTGTGCTTCCGTGCAACTAGAGCGAGCATGAGCACTTGGTGGCCACTAGGAACTTTACCAGATGACGCGAGGGACGAGCTAGCCGAGGTTAATGACTAGTATGTAGACAAATGATAACGAGAGAAGCTCCACGCTACTATAGTGGCTTGAGGAAGGAGGTAGTCTTCGATCTTCGTGATAGCTCCAAAGGAAGGTAGATGGTCTGAAGAGAAGTCTAAGTGTATTCCACACCCCATGGGTCGATTCGATCGCTAGGACTATTCGTCAAAAGGAGGAAGAAGCGAGGTCAATGGTGGCTCTTGTGAGCAAAAAGGTGAAATCAAGTAAGGCAAAAACCTCTTGGGTCATGGAAGGTGAGCAAACACATACAAGGAGAAAGGCCTCACCGATGGGGTCAACAGGATGGTACTTTTATGCGGTGGTGCTCGGCCAAAGCGAAGGCCGAGCCTTACTCGAGCTCAAGCTCACTCGAGGAGGAAGAAAGGGCTAGTATCGTGTGGCGAGAAGGCGATGAGGAGCTGGGGTTTATATATATATATATATAGCGGGCGGCGATGCATTCGCAAGACTACCGACAAGGAGGGATGGTTTGGTGATTTGACTGAGTTGGCAGCATAGTGCAGCTGATTGACGGGTGGCGTGACGACGAGTAATGGTCGAGCGACCGCTTGCCAACAAGACTCGCATTTTGGTCATATGCGAAGCGATGAAGGTAGAGTCGCATTGCTCATCGCTCGCTCGAGAGAAGCGATCGAAGGATGACTGCTGCACCGAGTCCATTCAATAGCCACGGAGGTACAGAAACGGGAAAAGAAACAAGCTAGGAGAATAGGAACAAGAATCGTAAGGTGATCTTAGAGTGGTACCTAGTTCTGGTATTTTCCTTTGGTGATTCTCTAGTTCTTATACCACCCATGCCAGCAAGAAAATATGATGCAATCCAAATAAGCCCCGCAGATGCAATCAAGGGGAACGACATTAGTTATCACACAAAAAGTTTTAAAAATCCCATATTTTTGCATTTATGAGTTTTTTGGTCGTTACATCAACTTCCTTGTCAACAAATTTAGGACTTACTTGAGTTCGTTGATGCATCAAGTGAACAACATGGTGCAACTATGATAGCTAATTTGCTAGAGGAGAGAATCGAGGCCATTGAAAAGACAAGGTTATTCAAGTTGTCACCGATAATGATGCTAACTACAAGGCGGTGGGCAAGCTTTTTAATGGAGAGGATTCCTACACGCTTTTGGAGTCCTTGTCTCAGACATTGTTTGGACCTTATGTTGGAAGACATTGGGTTGAAGGAATTTAAGAAGCCTATTGCACATACCAAGCGTGTCACCACATTCATTTATAGGCATAGGAGGCTTCTTAGTGCAATGAGGAGAAGACAGTGGGATGGATCTTGTGAGACCAAGAACCACTCTGGTTTGCCATAGCCTTCCTTACTTTGAAGAGCATGCACAGCACAAGGATGCTTTGAAGTGTCTATTTGTGAGTTAATCATGGACCGAGATCAAATTGTCAAAGACGGAGGTAAGATGCATGTGACAAACATTGTGCTCTCTAAGGAGTTCGAATTCAATAGAAGATTGCCTTAGAGCTTCAAATTTCCACTTTTTATCGTGCTTAGGGTGGTTGATGGTGATGGAAGCCCGCAATGCCGAGGTTGCAAAGATTAATGGCTCATGCAAAGGAGAAGATCAAGTTTGGCTTCTCTACCCAAAACAAGCAACGTTTGCTCAAGAAGATCATTAACATTATTGAGCGACGTTAGGTGAAACAAATGGATATCCATTGTATAGGGCTGCACTCTATTTGAACCCAGGGAAATTCTTTGCCATCCAAAAGAGTGGAGATGATACCTATGTTGGGGAGCTAAGGAGTTGCTTCAATGATGTGCTTGCAAGAATGGTACAAGATGAGAATATTCGGAACAAGATTGATGAACAAGCCATGCATTATGAGGACCAACGAGAAGATGTCTTTTCGAACAAATTGGCAATCCAAAACTTAGTCAAGGAGCCCTAGTAAGTGTTGTTAATTTTAGCATGTTTATTTCATTCCTAATTCCTAATATATGCGAGTATTTGCCATTCTAGTTGATTGGTAGTGTTCATATGGTGGCGAGCCATTGACCGCAAAGGTTTGCTAAACGTGTTGTTAGTCTTTGTGCTTCATCATCCTGCCAGAGTGAAATTGGAGTACCTTTGAATTTGTGAGTCAATTTGTAGCTTCTTTGTGTTTATTTTCATCTCGCTCAATTTGTAGCTTATATGTGCTTATTAATTTCAACAAGTTATTTATTCATTTTATTTGCTTTGCTTGCCATTTGCGCTTTTGTAGATGCATACAAAGAAAAGGAACCAGTTACTAAACAAGAGATTGAATGATTTGGTCTTTGTTGCATACAACTAGAAGATGAAAACAAGGTTTCAAATGAGGCGGAAGAAAGCGGGCAAAAACTATTAACCTTGGTCATTGAGGATTTTGATTGGGACAATGAATGGACTAACTCATTGGTTGTACCACCTCAAGGTGGTCGTGAGTGTGACCTTACATGGGATGATGTTGATGAAGCCATTGGCGCATCACGCTCGCTTCGAGGTCGCAATCTTCGAAGGCAAGTTAATAGGTATAGTCTCGATGAGCCTACTACCTACCAAAGGCGTGCAAGATCTACAACAATGGCGGTTGAAAAAGATGGCTTAGATGAGCAAGGGCAAGACTTGATTCGCAATGAAGAAGATGAGGAAGAAGATCCACATGATGATGCGGATGTGAGCGATTGTGACGAAGCTCCCAATGCTACCGAAGATGTGAAGAAAACTTGGATTCTACTAGCAATCCCAATGAGTTCGACGATGAATATTGAGAGATGAGAGAATTGGACTATGCTACTTTTGTGTTGTGGATTACTATTATACCATTGACTTATGTCGCTTATGTCGTGCTTGTTAATTTGTTATGTTACTCATATTTAATTCTCAGATTCACTTAATTGTTATTTTGGACTTATGTTGCTCATTATTCATGTACATTATTGCTTGGGAGAAGAGAAAAGAGGAGAGATTGTCAACAAGGTATGTCACTCAATCCGTATTTACTCAATTAATTGGAATACAATTTGTATCTATTACATTTATAACAATCTATATGTTGAAACTTGCAAAGAGGATAGATGCTACATGGGAGAAGAGCAATTGGAAAGGGAGGATGAGTGCTACATGGGCTTAAGAATTGGCAACAACAAGGTACATGTGCTGCTAAAATGCTCATTTTATTCACTGCCTTAGCGCCTTAGGACGTGGGTAAGGCGTCGCCTCGCCTCGCGCCTTACCGCTTAAAAGGTTTTTTTTTGGGGGACCATGCTATCTAGGAGCAGAACCATCAAATATATACAGTAATG